>NW_022259870.1:124006-147774 GCF_009602425.1 Actinia tenebrosa
ACAAGCATCACCACGAGCAACACAAGCATCACCATGAGCAACGCAAGCATCACCACAAGCAACACAAGCATCACCACGAGCAAGACAAGCATCACCACGAGCAAGACAAGCATCACCATGAGCAACGCAAGCATCATCATGAGCAACACAAGCATCACCATGAGCAACACAAGCATCACCATGAGCAACACAAGCATCACCACGAGTACGACAAGTATATCGCCATGAGCAACACAATTAAGCATCACCAATGCAAGACAAGCATCGTGATGAGACGGGAACGCCATTTAAAGTGGTTACTCGAGCTACTTGAAAATCTAACCATTTGTAGATGTAATTACAAAGGTAGCACTTTCTCCTTACTCAATACCCTGAGTGTTGGTCCGGCCGGGACTGAAACCAAGACCTGCCGCACGAAAGTCCGATCCTCATCTAATTGAGCCAACCGGTTGGCGGGCTAAAGTAGAAACCAGTATTCACGCGCAATTTATTCACCMAATCGAATAAGAGAACATCAAAGATTTTCGTCCATACCCTATTGTTACTGAGTTCCGGTCCATACCACATGAGCGTGTATTTACTGCTTGTTTGGTTGTTATTGTTCTTGACTAAGATCTCATAGGTCAGAGGGGTGTCCTCTTCGACCCATGCATTACACTTCACAGAGAATTTCGTGGCTAGTTCCTCTCCTTCTTCGGGAGTGATGATACAATGGCCATTTATTGGTGGGGAATTGGTTGTGAAATYGTACTCGGCAAAAGCACTTGGTCCTGCATCAGTAAGTTTTTACGTAGTTAATGGAGCGGAATGGTTTGCAAACTCTATAGAACAAAGCTATTGTTTTGCGTTTGATGTTGAACCGTACCATCACGTGATACTGACCGTGCACAATGAACCAAAGCAAATATGGCTAAAAATACTCATTCCCTTATTATTTTCATGTATGAACATTTTGAAAATGAAAACTTTCATACGATGACCACAAACCATGCGGATAAATATTTCCGCGCAAATACAGTTAAGTTACTAGATGATAAATAAGAAAGCATGAAAAAACACAATTTCTTTTTCAATAAACAATTAATATTAATCATATAGGATAAATTAACAAATAATAACTATTTAAGAACGTTTTTTTTTAGGGAGACTGAAAAACTTCTATATTCCGTAATACTGTGAACAAACGAAGCAACTTTTCCTTCTCTGTGCACGGTCAACGTCATATATCAATGGATAAAGTCGAACAAAAACCTAGAACAATAGGTTTCCCAACCATTCCTCTCAATCCTTTTACAGATTCCACCGACAAWGGTTTTGGTCTTCTCCAAGCAACGGAGAGCTTTCAAATTAGGCGATGCAACATTCACAATTAATAATTATTTTTCTCTTCTAGATGGATTTTTCCGAAAAAACGTCGAATTAACACAGGAAGCCCACTTACCTCCTTTTATCTTAACCTGAACTTTTAGTATATACGTAGAGTCTTGTTCAAGTGCACCTTCCTTGACAACAACAAACTTCAAATGATTGTCTGTCAGGGTTTGATCTGGCCAAAGCTTTAACCCCTGAGGTTTTCCTTGAACGAGTTTGTAAGCAGTCCAAGAGTACTCAAGCATTGTGTCATTTCGACAGTCTGTGCAGTAGGCTTGTATTGCGAATCGCTCGTCTGAAGTCATCTTACCTCCACAATTATATACACATCTAAAGCAAAAAAATTCATAACAAATTATATAATAGATTTTCACGAACGCACGCCCTGATTGGCTGAAAAGCTATGTTTTATCAGAGTATAGAAACATAGATATGACGTCAAAACCATGTTTTCTATACAAAATTAAACATARAAAATACGTCACAGGAATTCGGCTTTTCAATTTCAAGCATTTTCACATTTTAAATTTAAAATATTCATTAATTTTTATCAAGAATTATGTCTTTCCTCTAAAAAAGGAAAATACTTCGTTTTGAAGCACATTTGATTGGTACATTTCGACGAGTAAAGCTTTCTTTCGTTTGTGCGGCGACTATACAATGACCTTATTTCGCTAAACTAGAAGCTTTTTGCTGGACCGTGATGGTGTTAGAGAAGTCAAAAAATAATTTAAACTTTTTTTCATAGTCTAACAAGAATGAACAAATCTATCGTAAGAAACTTAAGCTTACTTTACAAACTACCATCGTCAATTTTACGCTAATTTACGGTATTTTTTTTACCGTAATTTGCTTTCCAATAACCCGAGACTACGATTACAAAATACTACCTACACTACTATAGTTCAGGGTCAACTAAAAAAACAAGTTTTCCAAGTACTGCACTGCTAGCTTTCTTCCAATTTTGAAGATCAAAATCGGCTCCTCGTYTCTCGGCTCCTTGGTATGGCATTCAAAGTGTTCATAAGCTGGTTTTCTTGAGTGTTTGTACAGGTTAAATGTCCATTTAACGATCTGAACTTTGAAAACGTTTTTCAAACTCTTCAGTATTTGAATTTTCATTTCTTCTAGCAGTTAAATGCTTGGTTTTTTTTTGTTTTTTTTTTGTTTTGTTTTTGCTTTTTTGCTAAAATTTACAAGCAATTCTCCTTTCTTGTTGAACAAATGCGATAAACCAGTTGTATGCCAGCCTGTACAGATCTGTCATTACCTGTCAAAACTGGACCAATCAGATAGCCATAGGTCGCGTTTGTAGCCAATCATCGCATAGATCAAATTTGTTTGCGTGAGTTTGACGACAGACGCGCGATCTTTTTGTAAACAAATCTTTTTTTTAAATATCTATACACACTCTATGGTGATTTTTATAATCCCCCACGCACTAACAACAACACAATTTTTTTTTTTATTTTACGTTTTTTTTTTTCTCGTAAAAATCTATTGCCTACGGCTCGTGATTTCTATAACTTTTTKMGTGTCCTACAGCTCCAGTCGTGTTTTATCAGAGAACAGAACATAGCTAAGCCTGATCTATTTGTTAAATAGAAACTGATTAAAAAAAAGTAATTTAAACTAAAATATCCGCTCACCGTACAGACTGCGGGCTCAGATCCCTCAKGAGCGAACAAAAACAACCGAACAAGAACAGTCAACTAGTCAGGTTTGAAAGCGTAAAATTTTAAAATTTCAAGAAGCTGAGAGTCAAAGAATGCTAAAAGGACGAGCCAGAAGAAGTTACATTTTTTCTACAAAGGTATTTAAGAGTTTATGTGAATAATTCAAGCTAAAAATTAGGCTCAACCTTGGTTTGTTTAAAGATRTTGAATCAACATTTTCAGTGACCCTTGCAGTTGAACTCGCCTTGTAGTATCGAAGAGATATTTAAGACTTAATTCTTAGCTTTTGAATAATGTTTTGACACGGGTATTCTACTTYTTTTACGATAAATATGGCTCTAAAGAGTTGTCATTAACTAGAATGATTTCTGTATTTATTTTGCTCCAAACATTATTTTACTCAGTAACACCTTGACTGATTTATGTCCCTGTGTGAATGAGATTTYCAACAGTCTTTTATCGAACCGAGAGCTGAAAGACTAAAAAAAATCCTATGGGCTGATTGACGTTAAGAAATAGTTCAAAAAGTTCGAGGAGAACTAAGAAAGTATTTAATTCTGTTTGTTATAAAACGGTTGAAAGCCGCACAAAACAGAAGCAAGACGAAGTTTACACAATTTTACAGTGACAAAATTTCAGTGAACTTGAAGCTCCTTCCAGTATTGCATCCTTTTGATAGTGAAGTCTAAATTCAAAATTTCTAGTTAGAAAGTAATAAAAAAAAAACATTTCATAAATTRTCCTGTTTATATAAGCCTCAGACATGACCGTGATTCTTTGGAGAAAACAAAATTGAATGGACCCTTATTAAAATTATCGTGAATAAGATGCTAACATGAAAATACAAACAAAAAGCCACAAATTCCATCGAGAGAAAGCGTGATTTCTTTTGTGTTTTAGTCTCTGATTCGCGATACTTTTGAAAAGAATCAATTCCTGCATTATTTAGAAATGATCTATATTATTATTATTGTTATTATTACAACAAATACTTTGAAATAGTGCCTTACTTGATGTTAATATCTGGTGGATTCCCCTGCACAATTTTGATTCTCTGTGCAGTAGYTACAGCCCGCTTCTTGTCTTCAGGCGTGACTGCCACGCTAAATTCATACTCAACCGATTCTAAGAGACTTCTGGCGCGAATATTAAACACAGGCTCGGTGCTTTCCACTTTGCCATTTCCTCTTCCAAAGCACCCTTCTTCTCCAATCCAGTCATTTTTGATTGGCTTACAGTACCATTCATATTTAAGATTGACGCCAGAATCTAGAGGATCATGGGATTTCGAAGCGTCAAGGACGATTTTCTTCTCCCATCCACGTGACCTAGCACTTCCGCCTTCAATCTTTGCCTCCACTAACGGAGTGGATATTTTGACGTACTGCTGGGCTGTGTTGGTTAAGGGAACCTCGGACAGTGTGACTGTAAGCTGTATCAGGTAGTAGCCTGGCTTTAGTGTGTGCTTKGGAACGGTGATGGAGGACTGGTTCTGAATCACGTGACCTGGTAGACTAGGTAAGGAATGGTTTGTAATTTCATTATTAATTGATATTTGTATTAATTTTATTTTTGTCAGAACGAACGAACGAACGAACGAACGAACGAACGAACGAACGAACGAACGAATGAATGAATGAATGAATGAATGAACGAACGAATGAATGAACACTGCAATAAATAGAAGTATTGAATAGATAGAAGCTATGAATGAAAAGAATAAATAAAATGAATGGAATAAATAATTGAATGAATGGGATGAATTCAATCACACTTRATGATTAAATAAATGAATGATTTTATGAATGTCATCTGTAATTTTTTTAATGCAATACTTTTTATCAACCAACCAACCAATACTATTTCCCCTTGAGTATTATTACCTGATCCTTCGCTCTTCGTCTGGCGGCATAGACGAATTATGCACATAATATGTATCAGCTCTGAACAAAGACCATTGAAACATCGCTTTAACTTTATCACTGCACCAGAAATTTACACGCGAATTGATTCTGAATCCTCTATCAAACTTGAACGGCAAAGCCTTTACGAGTGTTTTCCCGCCACCGAAAAGCTCCACATTTGGGATGGAACAATTAAGGTCAGTTATCACTACAGTTGTTCGCGCTGTTTTGTGGGATGCCTCGTTCCAGGCTGTCACCCTTGCGTCGAATGCAAACTTTGATTGGTGTTTATAAGTGTACTGTACAATCGACGCATAGTATGTTTCAAAATCGAATGGAAGGTGRATATTTCGACTGAAGTTTTTCAAAGCCCCTTTAGCAGAACCTCGTGTTGGAAAAGGGACAGTGATATTGATGTTTTCTCCTGTGTCAAGAACAAATTCGGTTTCGTTTCCTGGTTGCGCACAGAATACAWGAAAGGTTACATTTTCTCYTGATTTTACCGGACTGTTCGACACCAAAAAGAGCCCAACAACCGACCTTAATACTATAACATTAGATGAATATTCTTCACTGCTTATATCATTGTACACACGCACRCGAACAGTGTAGTTGCCTGGTAACGGATAGACGTGGTTGATTGTTGCTATGGTTTCGAGTTTGCTTTCTGTGTTATCTCCAAAATACCATTTGTACTTGGCACACGTGCCGTGGATATGTCGGGATTGAAAGAATACCGGGTACTCCAGTGGTAAAATATTTCGATCTTTCCCTCGTCCGTAAAGCCCTGGGGTAGAGCTTTGGTCGGAGTGGAGAGCTTCCAATGTTAAGGTCTCTACTTTCTGAATGATTGATACACTTGCTACTAATCGAACATAGCTTGCTTCGTTAGAGATGACCAAAGTCGCAATATAGCATCCTGGTCGTTTGTAGGAGTAYGTAAAATTAAATTTACTGTGCGAGGAATCCATTTCTATCTTTTCTGAAGTAGAATTATCTCCAAATTCGAAGCGGTAGCTGGCATTAGAAGGCGGTTCATATGTCTGGTTGCGTTTAAATTGGAAATTAACGCTATTCTCAGGCCATTGTAAAGCATATCGAGGGATTATTGAGAAACCAGCCACAGGGTTCATGATCGACATAGTCGACGATACACTTGTATTCATACTGAATCGATTCCATACCTTCACACTGATGACATAAACACCAGGAGTACTAAATCTGTGCTCAAAACGGATATATCTATTGTTCGAAAGGCTCCTAATAGTCTTAGTCTCCCCAGCCTCTCCGTAGGACCAGACCGAGGTGGCATGAGAACCAGCYTGCATGGTCAAGAAGGCCATGGCGGGATAGTTGACCAGGACATAGGGATTCGGAAGAATCTKAGGGTTTTGGATCATTTGAATCAGGGTTATTGTTAGGGAGATGGTTTGCTCGTCTGTCACGGCGTTSATAGCCCGAACGGTGATTACGTATGTTCCAGGTTCCTCGAAATATTCCGGTTTGAGGGTGGCCCGTTTCTCAAGGTTCTGAATCGGATTCAATATCTTAGCATTCCTTGAAATTTYCGCAGAGCAAGTGACGAACGAACCTTTTAACCATGTCCAGTATATTTCMAAGCTTTGGCCAAATGCTCTTTCAATCCCCGAAACTGACTCGAGGTCTGTRAAATTCAACCCTTCAATAGGCTCTTCGACTTTAGCGATGGCTGTTGCAGATGCTGCACCCAAGCCATTTTCATTTTCACACCTTATAGACAGTTTAAAATGGCCTGTCGTTTGATACTCGTGAAAGATTGGTGGCCCTAGTTGACTATATTTAAGCTCACGGGGTGAGTTGGCTGAGTTGTCTCCAAAATTAAGTGTGCAGTTGAAGATCGCTCCTTCTTCCCAAGTTATTTTAATCGTAGTCTCTTCTCTATATTTGGTCGGTGCTGCGGAAATCTTGAGTCCCTGAACAGGTTTCGGTGTTATGGGTTGTAAGGCTTCGAACGACGATGCCAAAACAGACGACGTGCTTAACAGGTTACTTGCTGTAATATTTGGAGTAAAAGTTCCAGGGTATCTATACACATGGGCTGCTACGTTATTATTTAACGGAACTGGATCCGATCCATCGCCGAAGTCAAAAATGTACCTCACCTCGGTTCCGTGTGTGATAGTTGCGGTGATGCTTACTTCCTCGTATATGCCAACTTTAAGTGTACCTTGGGATTGTATTACAAGACCTTTGATTGGTTCCTGGACAACTGCTTCAAAAGTACAAGTTGGCTGAGTAATGATGTTTGAAGCTTTTACCGTCACCTGATATCGCTGTGCATKCAAGTACGTATGGTTTAAAGAAATCGGTACACCCAAGAGTGGAGATTTTAGATTAACTTCCGGTGATCCATCACCGTAATCGACCAAATACTCAACATCACTTCCGTTTGATATTTTCCAAAAAATTCCTACTTGTTTGCCAAGGGCAACTACTTTATCGAACGTCCCACAAGTAAGATCTTTTATTTTATACCGTACTGAAATTTGCTTAGTTAGGGTAACTTGACTTATTTGGTTAAAAGCTGTAGCCCTCATGGTGTATTGAGTTTTCAGGAAGTAAGTCTTCATAACTGATGTACTGGTAGTAAAAACATCTCCACTGCCGTCGCCAAAAGTGACATTGTATATGACGTCACCTCCCTCTAAAATGTCAAACCTGACTTCAAACTGTTCACCAATYGCAACACAGGTGGGAACTATSACGTCAAAGTCTTTGATTGCTTTCTGCGCATAAAAGKTTATGGAGTGGCTCAGATTGCTGACAAGATTGAATGCAGTCACGTTGACTACGACGTTTCCYTCTTTGACAAATGTTTGAGACCTCGAAACGGAAACTTTCCCTGAGATCAARTTGCCTTTATCGTGATAGACTTGGTCATTGATCTTCCATGTGAATGATAAGTCAGTTCCTTGTTCGGCTTGACTTCTCAGCAATTTCGTTTTGTCAACAGCCACAAACATTTTGCCATCACAACTGCCATCAGCATCGACGTCTATGCTTAGGTTTTTCACCGCATCTTGTATCGTAAGATTGTAAAAGATGATCTCCTTGCTGATCGTATTTGTCGCTTCTAAAACAACCTGCCTTTTACCTGCAGTAAATGTTCTATTGAATTCCAGTCGTGGATCATCGTATTTATGAACAAAGTATCCATCGCTGAAGTTAACTGCATAAGTCACGTTATTGCCAGCTCCTTTTAAGATCTCGAATCTAACGGTCGTTTTCGAAGGAGCAGGATTTGGAGTCGCGATGATAGAAATATTGGATATTTTTTCTTCGACTAGGAATTCTCTGGTGCAAGTAAGGATGGATATAGGATTTGATATGTTTAGAGCTACGGTGTAGGTGCCAGGGGTTTGGAAGAAAAAGGAAAAGTTTTTAGAGTCGCAGACTGCCAGGAAACTTGTGGTGTCTCCTTGGATCGCCCAACTGAAAGTCAAGTTGTTTCCCGTGTCGTACTCGGCAACAAATGTCTTATTATCAAAGAGCTCTACACCATCAAATGGCTTCAGGCATCGCCCAGTCAAAGGCTCCATGACAAAAATACTGGAACTAGTTTTAATAACGACGGGACCAACGATTTCGCAAGTTATGTTATGTATTCCTCCCTTGGCAAAGGTGTGTTGTACTAACGTGGCACCCACCCCCGAAAAATTCGATCCATCTCCATAATCCCAAGCATATTTCTGGTTTGGGGCGAAGTTACCTGTCAGATTGCAATTTAATGCCACAGGAACGTTTAAAGGTGTCCATTGTGGAACGTTCAGTGATAATGGATTCACGATAACTATGGTAAATGACTTGGTCAGGGTAAAGGCTTGGTTGCTCGCAATAAGGGTAATGTTAGTCACTCCAGGTTTGCTGAACACGTGTGATGTTTCATTACTATTCACAAAAACTGCACTGTGATTGTTTTCAATGATCCACTTGTACCTCACTAAGGATCCAGTAACYACTGTTGCTAATAAACTGGTTTGTAATCCTTGATAAACCGGTTTGCTAGGTTCAGATAAGTTTACGTTCAAGCCTGTTATTTCCCCACCTACTAACACATTAACGGTGGTGTTAACCGAGCTTATTCTATTGAAAGCCTCGACGTATAACTCATGTACTCCCTCGTGTGGGAAACTCAGGTTAACCCTGTGTACAAATGAGAGTCCTCCTAGATTTTGGTTGTTGACGTACGTATGAAGTCTCTCTCCGCTTGAAGATGAATTTTTAAAAATCGCCGTAACGTTTGTAGCTGAAGAAATGTTTAGAGTAATTTCAACTGGAAGGTTCTTCCTCGTTCCAAAGTATTCAAATCCAACGGCGTAAACAACAGATATAAAGGTCACTTGCTTTTGTACGCCAACAGCTTTACTCCTTTCAACAGGAAGTGACGTCACATTATTCGTCGTGTTCACGTAATAGAACACCACTCCTGTCTGGTTTATCGAGTGACGTGTTATGAATGTACTTCCTTCGGCGGACACTGCTCTTAACAAATATTTCACAGATATTTCTGTGTAGGGGTCACTAACTGTGAAGTTATAACCTGTCTTTATTTGGCCTGCAAGAATGGCGGTATATCTTCGTACTTTTTCCGATCCGTTTTGGTGTCCAATGAGYCCCACTCCTTCAATTGCCCATCCCAAGATATCCCCCTTTTGAACTTTGCAGGCGTTGTTTYCAGGTATAACAAATAAATTATATCCCTTTTGGATCGAAATACTCATAAACTCACACACCACTGTATGATTCACTGAGGAATTCGATGGCTGGTAGAAAGCTGAATGAAAGAAGCTGCTGCTGCATGTTGAAGTACTCTGACATTCGGAGCTTGATATGTTTAGTACTTGAGACACAGGGCATTGGCCTTTGGAGTCCAGGGCACATTTGTCCAACATACATGTTGCATTGTTAAGGCAGTAGTGTTGACTACTTGCAGCACACACGGGTCGGGCAACCTGTAGCCGAGAAAGGGAGGGTAATTCAATTTTATGTGACATCAAGTAAGCCTAGGTCACTCCTTGGTGGAAAAGTTATTCACAAACATCATATATATTAGTGATAATATGAGATTAGTGAGAACTCTTATATAAAATAAAATAAAAAAATATAAAAGCTTTATCGAGTTAGCACTTGACAGTATATTCAACTGACTAACTCGTGGTTCTTTTTAAAGTCTCTAGTTGATTAGGGACGGCGGGACCGCTATAAATGTGGTCATCCGAGCCACGTGAAGGTCTAAACATTTGCAGATGTAATTACAAAGGCAGCACCTTCTCATTTGTTTTAAGACCCTGAGTGTTGGTCCGGCCGAGGCTTGAACCACGACCTAGCTCCCGCACAATGGACTGACGCTCAACTGAGATAACCGAGTGGCTTTTAGTATATGATAAAAACTCTGAGAGAAAAGTTGATARGTCGAACTATCAACCTATAGCCAAGAAAAAATAACTTTGAGCAAATTTAATTTTATTTGGTATAAGAGTGGTATGAGGCTAGGCCATTGCAAGCTCACCGTTCGTCTAGCTTCGCCGCGGTGCAAAGGTACCTTTCAAGATGGCACAGGGAACTGTGAAGGGGACTATTTATACTGAATATTCACAAAGAGGGCGTCATTTATGGGTGTCCAAAGGGCGAAAATTTGTTTGACCTAAGACAAAAGGTTCTTTATTTTCAAAAAAATATGTTGATGGTGATGATACAAGTACTGATAATATATTGTTCTGCCTCAGACGGATAGTGAAAATATATTTTTTTGAAAATAAAGAACCTTTTGTCTTAGATCAAACAAATTTTCAAGGGGACAAGGGTTTAATTCCACAAACAACTAAGAAAAGCTATGGTAAATAAATATAGCACTATGTGGTTGATCCACGACAGCAATAGATGATGATGATGATAATGTATATGCACAGAAGGGGCTCTTTGCAAATAGGTTGCTATCAATAGACGTCACTTCCRGTAAAAGCTCTTTTTTTGATGGCTTGTAGAATCCTGGAGGTTGTTTTGATCTCTCGTTTTCTGGTTTTATGTCGTGAAAATAGTCAGATGCAATAGTTTGAGGACTTATTTTGATATGTTATGACTTAGCATCCGCTAGTTCCCCCCCAGTCAACCGCTTGTTTGCCCCCCAGTCAACTCCAAAAAGTCACGTGATTGATAGTAAGCAACCGTAAATCATTAAATCATTAACTAAGGGGTTTGGGAACCATGACTGATTATAAATAATATTCTGGTTTGATAACTTACAAAGATCGTGATTTTGCCTGCAGTATGACCATAGATTTCAAGACCAAGAACCATTGCATCACGYGTGAACATCGAAGAAGGAAGCAAGAAAACTCCTGAGGAGTACATTGCGAATATGTTTGGTACAATCCACTGTGGAACGGATGGACCAACGCCAAGGTAAGCTGGGTCTGTTGAAGTAATTTAGAAGATTCAGAAGAAATTATGTCTCGGTTTCAATTGGTTTCCTGTAGAAAACGCAATTACTTTATTGTTATTTCTTAGGCCCTGGCTAAACGAGGAAACATGTTTCCCGCGCGCATGTTCCCCGATGATTCCAAGTTTAGGCACATGCGGAACATTGCTACGTGCAACAAATTTTGCTTCCAAGACACAAAAATGTTTCTGTTGTGCGGCAGAAACATTTCATGCTTCCAAGACGCATGGAAACAATGTTTCCCAATGTTTCCTCGTTTAGCCACGAAAGTCAACATTCTAAAAGTTCGTTACGTAGCAACGCTAGCTCTATCTTGAAAGTGCGCATGCGCTAACCGATGTTTCCTGACAGTTTTGCCACATTTGGAAACATTTAAGAAAACACGTTTTTGGAAACATGTTTCCTCGTTTAGCCAGGGCCTTAGCACAAATATTTTACTGARTCGTACTGACTCATACCCTTCTCTTCTCTCCTCCCTTGTCCCGGCCCCCACCCCCTCCCCAAAGCGCCGCTATGAAGGCTAGCACATTATGATACCTCATAAACACACAAAAATGCAACTGATCGTTCTCGGATTGAAAAGGGCAGATTACTTATTGCAAAAAATATCAAAATAATTATAAATTTGAGATTTAACGCGCGCGCTGATTGGCTGGCTACCGTGTTAGTATATCAGAGGGCAGAGACGCTTGCGCAAAGTCCTTCAAAGATATTTTATAAAAGTTATATAAAACGCCTGCTTATGTCTCTTTACTGTGAGGTAAACACTCTTGGAGCTGCAGTAGAGCACTCAAAAAGAATAGAATATATGAAAAGAACTTTAATGTTAGTCGTATCAAGAAAGAGTGATGGAAAACCGAGAATTGAAAGTAAAAGATAGGGAAGACACATTGTTTCTAAATCACGGATCGTGTATTTAATTTCATATACAGTCAACCCTTGTTACAGCTGACACCCTCGCGTCACTTCATGTCCTTAATAGCGAGTGTCCGCAATAGCGAAAATCATTTACGGTCATTTCTTTGTCAGTATTTTTATCGGGGATTTTTCTCCTGTCCGTAAAAGCAAGGTGTCCGTAATATCAGGGTGTCCCCAAGGCGAGAGTTGAYTGTCGGGTTTTGGTGGTTTCATTGTAGTGCAGTGACCGAAAGAATTAATCATGAAATTAGGCCCTATTTTGTCAAATTTTCAACGAAACCTTTCAGTTCAATTCAAAAAGTTTTATTAAAACTCGCTTCTGTATCCTATACATAGAATTTAAAAAATTCAATTATACAATTGAATATACAAACATTTAAGAAAAGAAAAAAACACACTTTACAAAGTACATGTTTATGCTATCTTCAGGATATGCATTCTGGCATGTAAACCAATTTTCAACTAATTGCAATGTCCTTAAAGTAAACAACACAAGATGTCATGACTTCTTGAGAATGAACACATCTGTGCACATTTAAAACGACCGTTTTCACCACAAAAATAATGATTTCCTTTAGGAGATACCTTTTTATTACAGCAGGAATCCAAATGTTTATATTTTAAATGATTTTGGTCTTCTTTTTTTTTTTTCGTTTTTACTTTTGTAAAGAAAATACCGTGTTCATTTAGTCATTCATTTAGAGCAGCTTACAATTTTCAGCTACTGATGAATTTTTGTTTTCGTTTTCGATAATTTTTTTCTTTCTTTTGGATGAACGTATTTAAAAAGGTCGATTGTCAAGTTGGTTGCTTCATTTTTAATGGTTTTCTGGGTGATAATTATAGAAACTTTAAAATGATGTGGGAGGTGAAAATAAATTAAGGTAGTGGATTAATGGATGACGCATCAGCTTTTCTAATGACAATGTATTACTGCTAACGCTTATTATTTTGACTTTTTGACAGTCTAAAAAGACAGCTTTTTCATTTTCTCGAGTGCGCGAAGTCTACGATAAAGGAAGTCGCAAATTTTATAAATTTTTTATAGTGTTTAAAAAAGATTGGGCGAGACGAGGTTACAATTATGATAACTTTAAACCAACCAATAGAAACTCGATAACACTACAAGTACATCGACGAGCTTTAATCTAGCTTCCATTATTGCGACATCTTAATGGCTGTGAAGATGGCTCATTTATTTTGGGAACGACTTTTGAATATCGTTAAATCGTTAAACTAACTCCTTTTTGTTTTTAACAATCAAGAGAATTATTGGTCCACAGGGAGTTGAAAGAATTTAACGATTGATCGGAAACTCTTTTTATAGACACGTTTAACTTTCTATTTTTTTCTTTCTTTTTCTTTTTCTTTTTAGTTTCAAGTACGAACTCTTAGGATTTAACGTCAATATTTTTAACCTCGATACTTTTTATTTAAAGTGGTGACCGAGTTAAGTTAGGAATATGTTAGGAACTCTTAGGATTTAACGTCAATATTTTTAACCTCGATACTTTTTATTTAAAGTGGTGACCGAGTTAAGTTAGGAATATGTATGAACCTTAATCTTGAACAGTACTCCTGTATACAGGGCTTTTCTCGAACATTAAACTCAAAAGTCGAAGAGGAAATATAACACTTAAAGTCTTGCGTCAAAGGATATGGTGTAGGCCAGGAACAAATGGTTGTCGTTCATGTCTCTTTGACTAGTAATCCTGATAATAGATACTCGAGTTTGAAGTGATTGATGCAAGGCAAGAACGGAGTTAATGACTAAGCTCTTTTTGAATCTGAAGTGATGTAGGCTTGGAATGAATTTAAGGTCGAGTTTGAAGTGATTGATGCAAGGCAAGAAAGGAGTTAATGACTTGACTTTTTTTGGATCTGAAGTGATGTATAGTAGGCTAGAATGAATTTAGAGTGGAAGGGAAACGAAGGGAAGTGAAACGAAGGGAAAGGAAAAAGGGAAGGGAAGGGAAAGGAAGAGAAGGCAGATTGGAATGAATTTAGAATGGAAAGGAAGAGAAATGAGCAGAGGGGTGGATATGAGAAATGATAAAGCATTCTGATCATAGCGAAGAAAGATGTAGCACAAAACTATAGATGTCGCCTTGCTTGAGCTTTGAAGAGAAATCTCAAGCAGCAATATAATAAAGTAAAAATTTTTTAGAGAGATTGCCGACCAAAAAACTGAAATTCGAAWATAGTTGTTCAAAAAAGAAGGATTAGACGACTTCAAGCTGAATAAAAAGTAAAACAGAAATAAAAAAAATATGTGTTGGAAGGAAGAATTAGAAATAGAAAACTAAATTATTGTATTAGTAATTTTTTATATAGGGCTAGCTACGTCTCTAACAGATAAGTATTATTATTTTCAAATTTGTTTCCTTAGAGTCGTAAATTATGAAGTTAAATGATGAATAGAATTAATATAAGCAATATAAACGTTTTMTTTTTCAGCTTTGGTTAATATCTTAAATAAATTTCTTTAGTGATAGTCAACTCGAAAATCTGCAGTGCTTTCAACTTGTATCGATTTTATCAGAATATTAAGTATTAGAGTTTATTAATCATTAATTATGCTCCCCGTTAGAGCAAAAACTCGATCTAAGATAGATATTAAAATATCCATCCTGAAGTCTAGAATAGTTATCGTAGATAGATATGTTTTACACCGTAGTGAAAATAGGAACTGACGTTTCGGACGTTAGTCCTTCGTCGGAGTCAATAGAAAGTAAGAGTGAGACTGTTTTCTCTCTCCTCTACTATATAAACATCTCTCTCACTCTTACTTTCTATTGACTTCGACGAAGGACTAACGTCCGAAACGTCAGTTCCTATTTTCACTACGGTGTAAAACTTATCTATCTACGATAACTGTTTCATTAGAAACACCGACGCAGTCCACGCTAGTGTTTACTAGCCATCATCTACATGAAGTCTAGAAWCTTCATGTAATATTTAACGCGCAATGGTTACTTTTTCATGACATCTGGCAGAATATCTCTGGCGAAATAGCGCTAATTCCACTGCAGCCATTAATAAAGTAATATAGTATCACATCCCGACTGTTGTGCGAGGCGTCTTTGAATAGCTTTTTAGAAAAATTTTTTCTAGAAGCTCTAAAGAAATTGATCTACCAATTGGTTGGAAAGGAAGCATTTAGTGGTCGGGTCAGRAATAACGCCGTTGGAGATGAAAAACAACTTTGAATAGGGCTTARTATTTAGAAATGTATTTCCATCTCGGCCACGATAAGAAAATTAATAGGAATCTACTTGTTTGTTTTGAATTCATGTTGAATTTTGGAATAACGGTAAAACAGTATAAACGATAAACGATGAAATGAGTTAATTATTTGATAACGAAAAATATGTACAATACAAAAAAATTCTTTTTCAAGTTTTTCCCGTAGTGGCGGGTGGGCCGGATTGCCAATTCATCCGGGTGATTTTCGTTTTTGAAATTCAATTCTCATTGTTTTCTTTCTTTTTAATCTTTTCTTTTTCTTTCTTTTTTTGATCAAAATAATTCTATTGATTTTAACTGTCTTACTTATATTATTAATTTACTTTATCGTTTTAGTTTCCTAAAATTCGTAAGGCAACTATGTTTGTTCGGGCTTTGATGAGTTTAAATTCAATTCTTATAAAAAGTTTTTTCATTTTCCCATTTGATTTTTTCTCCTTTTTGTGTAAATTGATGGCGCCCATTTTAGCTATATTACTCATTTATTTGTTTTTCTTCAAGGAACAAAACTACAATATGAAAAGTGTTTTTAGTAGCTCCCTAAAATTCGCAACAAAGATAAGGTATTATTTGTTCAGCTTTGATGAAACTTTCGTCTTTCTATTCAATACTTGAATAACAACAGATGTCAAAACCACTTATCCCATAAATCATATTTGTTAATACTTTCCTTGTATTCCACTGACAATTTATTYTCATCGTAATCACTACTGGTTCTTAACTTTTCATGTTTTTATGAGACCCGCTGTTTACGTAATCCTCTAATGATCATGTTGTAAATATTGAAGAAAWTTTTTTAAGAGCTAGTATCGATTAAGATTTTGGGATATCAAGAGGTTTTGAGTGTAGTGAGTAAAGCGTAATTAGCTGATGAAATAGAAACGAGGAGATAAGAATTAATTAGAAATAGGAGGAGAGAAAAAGTGGAAATAATTGGAATTTCGAGGAGTTTGGTTTAAAGAGAGAAAGAAATAATGGGTTAAATAGTTAATTGTTTTGCTAAAGTTTTTTTWAAAAATGAAATACATCAAAGTTTTTCATATATTGAGGAAGTTCCCCTTAAAGTAACCCGGGGCCTTCCAGGGGTTTCAGCGCAATCCAGTCCTATTTTCCTACTAGTCCATAGTTTCATTTGTTGCCGGCAATATTAAATATTCCGTGATTGATGGATACTTATAAACCTTTGTATCTGAAGCTCTAGGGGACGAGGAAATTGGTTTCTTCCTAAGTTTCATTGCTTAAAATGAAGATGAGTTTCGAAAGGTTTTTTCCTGCCTATGTAACTTGACGTACTTCACGATAAGCGGTATCCGGACTGGACTTAAGTTAAAATTTTCGATTTATGACTGTTCATTGACAAACTACAAATTTTGGAAAGAAAAAAAAWTGAAATGTTTACTTTAGAGAGATGTTCATATCGACTGAAACGGAAAGACTACGTTTTGAAATTTGCTTTCTATTCACCCAATTAAAACTACTTATCTTACCCCAGTCGACTAGTTATTTTATTCTGTTAGTTGAATCTTAATATACAGAAAAACACTAATATTCTATTTGTTATATTATATATTTTTCGAGATGAATCATTACTAAAAGGAAAATAAATTCAGTGACTTGATCGCTTGTTGCAGAATCAAACATATACATAATGAGAATCAGTTATCGAATTAAATTTTTTTTTTTTTTTGTATATTTAGAGCTCAGAAGTAAGTCGGTCACATGAACTCAAATTTTGCTGATTTATGAAACTAAGAGAAAATCTTTTGTATTCAAAGTACCTTTTTCCAAAACATATTACTCCTTCGCTTTAACTTTATTTTTCATACTGGAAAATGCTATCAAATTTTGAGTACGTCTGTTCACATCGACAATCTACGCAAATTATTTCAAGTGGTTGTCATAGCAGCAAATACGACCCTAGGTAGTGTTGCTAGGCAACACATATAACCATCAACACGKAAAAAAATACAGAAAACGGAGCCAATTCATTCAGTATAAATGGGATWATAATATATTTTCATTCAAAAGAAAAGCTTAATTTTCTGAGCTTCATTACGGCTCTAAACAAACTAAAGCTATTGTTAATGATAAAAGGAAAAATATACTTAGAGAAATGGGATGGATTTGTTTCTTTATGTATTGGTCAAATGAAAAATCGAGTCGWCGGAAGTAGTTTCTGATATTACCTGCAATTGCAAACATTTCATTAAGGTCATTTTTTTCTTTAATTTTCTAACTGACTTACAATAGGTTCATAGCAAACTTAATTAGTTTTGTCCAGTTCTTTCCTCATGGCAGGATCTTTGCTATTTCTTATTTTTTGACAAGTTCGTTGACGTACGCATATGGCTGGCGGGTCTAACTGAATGTTAATTTCACGATGTCACTCCAGTTACCGGCGGCGGAAAGCGCTGTCGATGTGTTAAAATCGCGACTAATTCTTAAAGTAACAAAAGCATTTAGGAAACTAAATATTAGATAAAATGTAACTAGAAATTAATCCTTTGAATCTATGGAAAAAGCATTTAGGAAACTAAATATTAGATAAAATGTAACTTGAAATTAATCCTTTGGATCTATGGATTCAATCATGTTCACTTGTCGTACTTTAACTTTTCTTACCTGGCAAAGAGATGTTTCCCCATTGATCTCCTAAGCGCCAAGTAGCTTGCATTTTCGTCCCTTGATARACTTGAACACTACACTGAAACTCGGTTTGTGTTTTCACATAGTTTGGGCATGAGATATCCACATATTTTACCGTTGAAACAACCTCTACATCACTGATCACAGGCTTATAGACTCCMGATAAAGAATTTGTTAAAGTCAGCTTCTTTTTCCCCCATCGTGTCGGGATGAAAGTAAACGGCAAGTTTATACTTTTCGGAGTAGAAAAGCCCGATTCTTCACTGATATCAACTGAAAATCCAGGATCACTTATCGTTCCATTCGTGTAGACTGCAGTTATACTTCCTTCAACGAATAGCTCGAAGTACTTTGCGGTGTTAATCAGAGCAAAATGGCCGATAAATACCGTAGAATTGTACACTGTATTTGCTTCTTTTCCACCACAAATAGACCTGCTCTCTCCCGTGCAATTAACATTACAGCTACTAGCGGAGCCATACGCGCCGTAGGAGTTTCCACAAAGGCACAAGCTACCATTTTGTAGTGCTGCGTATTGAAAGAATAGCTGTCCACATAGTCGGACGCAGTGTTCTGGTTTCAGAAGTGAAGTATTGTAGTTACCGGCCAATACTGAAAACTCTCGATTTGAAAGTTTTTCAGCAAAGCAACCAAGTTTTAATGAATCTAAAAAAGATATATATCTGGTTATCAGGTTGTGAACATGACTAGCTGATGTTTTTGCTAGAATAGGGTGTTGAATTGGCATTGATTTTATCCGCAGTAGAGAATTATACTGCTTTTATTTATTWATTTTTTTCTGTGAAATTGTCGTATATGTTCGCGACAGAGTTTTGACGATGGAAATCGTTTTAGACAAGTTGCCTGGAGTTTTGTGCAGTCTGCCTTTACAAAAAGAAAAGGAAACAAGAAAAGAAAAGTAAAAAGCAAAAGGCAAACAAACACAACGAGGCCGAAACACACTGCAATTTAAACTAGTAAAAAATATCCAACACTTATCTACTTGTTTGGTAGGTTTAGAAACGATATCAGATATGGCTCTTATCACCTTAATATTCCTTTTAAAAGTTATACAAAAAAACAAAAAAAACAAAAAAAACCCAGAAAAACTATATCTAAGAAAATGCCCTAATACAATTTTTGCAGAAGTTTTTCAAGAAACATCTTTCGCACATTATTACCGTCGATTTTCCGTCGCTATAATATCTTGGGACACGAATATTTCAAGTGTTGGCAGCCAATTCAGATTGTTTCCTTTCCTTCACGTCGTTTGAGGATTCTAACACCTTTATCGGTAAATGCATAAGGCAGATTTATTTTTAAATCATAATGTTGAGGTAAAAATTACGAAGAAAATTGTTAATATTTCCAGAAAACTCGAACGACTTTTTAAAAGAGATTAAACTTGTTCATATTTTGCCTCTGAGGCAGAAAATGAAGTACGGGCGGTGAATGGATTACTCAAAAATATTTTTTTGCAAAATTTCTTTCTTCCAAAATTTGTTGGTATTTTTCCACTGAAAAAGAATTGCAAAATCGGTCATATAAATTATTTCTGCTTAAACAAAGCTGTATTTCTTTGAATTTAAAATTTCTTGGATGCTTTACTTTATTTTAATAAATGTCGTCGAAAAAGCGTATGCACATTCAGTATAAAACTTCAAAAATAAAGAATAATCAAAATATTTCTGTAAATTTTGACAATTTTGAGAAATCAGTGTGTTTGTTACTGGGTCTAAAGAGTTCTGGAGCCTGAAATTCGATGAAGTTTTTGAATTTTCGGTTTAACTTGGAGCAGGTGTACTCTTGCTACTGGCAATATGATCCGATAACACTTGCTTATTCTCACAAAGTTTTTCGTCCGTATAATTGATCATTTACTCACCAATTGTGTTGCATGATTCCGGTGTAGAGCAACTAGATTCCCTCAGTCCAAAAAGTAGGRAAAAAAGAGCGAAATTCCATGCACAATTCATCGTTATACCATCATTTCTTCTCAATGTAGTCTTCCCGTCCTTGGGGGTTGCTAAGAAGGCACGACTTGAAAACAGCAATCTAGATTAAAGATTCAAATGTTGAAACCATTCATGAATAAGCTGCTTATTAATTCGCTGACATTTGAGCTAAAACATCACGTTCGGAAGCARTGACGGAATTTTTTCCGCTCAGTAAAATCGCTGATGTAACTGTATGGTAACTAGTTTTAGTACGACTGTATGGTAACGAAGCTCAATGGACAGATGCAAATAATTACGAAGTCTGTTTAGTTATTCTCACTCACATGTCATTACCAGCTGCCCTAGAACTTTGTCAGACCAGAGAGCGACCTGATTGGCTTGATGTTTGGCCTCGAAAGCGCTACGCAAAGACACAAGTCAAGCCCTAAATGGACCACTGTTTTCCCAAATTGACTACCAGATCAATTCATCTTGCAGGGCTTTAGCCACAAATTTCTGATTGGTCCGGTTTTCGAGGGGTTTCGGTTTTTCTTACATTTTTTTTTCTTATATTTTTTCCCGAAAGTTGGTCCGGTTGAAACCGGAGCAACCGGCGTACCGGTGGCTACGGCCCTACCTTGCCTAGAAAGGTTCCCGGACCTCAACAGTATTTTTCTTGTGTCTTTGATAAACTTGATTTACGGACTTCAGTTCCGATCCCAGCGAAAGGAAGTGTCACTATTATCATTAACTTTTCAATATAAACTTTCTTTTTCACCTTGTACACACTCCAGTTTCGCTGACAACCGATATCTTTTTATCCGTAAATGTATCTGTTATCTATCTAATGTTCTGCATCTGTCTACTATATACTAGCTATTTCAAAAAAAGGTTGAATACTGCATACTGAATAGTGTATTCCAAGACCGAAGTGCATTGTGGGTCGTAGTGACATTGTCTAAAGTAGGATTAATAATAATTATTTGCTCTATTTTTAGTGTATTCCATCTGAAACAATATACTAACTACATGTAGAGAGTTAATTTCTGTATAGAGCGTTTTCACTCACGCGAGAAGGCAGCCATAAACAATAGAAACTTTCTGTACGGTATTTGCATAAAAATAGAGTTAAATTAATTCCCGGAGGACAGAAAATGTATTGTTTTGGTACCCCATAATGGCCACTTTGACGTCACGTGAAAACGCTCAATATTTACTTTTTATTTCAAATTAACGAGACCCACAATGCCCTTTGGTCTTGTAATGCACTATTCAGTATGCAGTATTCAATATTCAACTGTATATTTGAGTTGAAAATTACCCAGAATGCATCCGATATATTGATAATAATATTGATATTAAAGTTTGGTAAAATATATTCATAGGGTACTGTGTGAGCATTAGATATCTGGAAATCTGGCTGACTTTTGGTTGTGTATATATATATTTATTTATTTATTTATTTATTACATAGATATCGATGAAATACCAGGCCTAGGTTTTCTCTAGTGTCGAAAACTTGATATCTTTCACCAGTGGAAGATACCATATCTTTCACACGTGAAGATATCGCTGTTGAATCGGCTTGCTATTTTAATAAAGAATTTCTGAGCTTTTGTTTTATTTAAGTTTCTATATCTATATAATAAACAGAGCATTACATGGGAGCTTGGAGATACGAATTTTATCTTCTCGTGTTCAATTTAGATATCTCACTCGTTCGCTGCGAAGATAAAATTCGAACACTCGAAGATAAAATTCGTATCTACTCGCGCCTATCAGTGTAAYATCCTCTATATACACTTGATTGCAAAAAGGTTGTAGCATACATTTATACATATATCTAATGAGATGCAAGATATCAAATGAGATGCAGAACTTAAAAAGTAACTTATTTGGTCTTATTTATCTTCTATTGTATCAGAGACGTACGTATTGMRMAAAGTCAAGCTAAAAAAGTATTTTACACAAAATGTCGTGGCTAAGCAATCGTATTTAAGCATGTTTTACGTTCTGCATCTCATTAGGTATCTGTATAACGGTATGCTACAACCTTTCTGCAATCAAGTGTATACACCGAATCGCTAAAACTTTGACACTTTAACGATATATATACATATATGTTTATCCCCCTTTTTTCTTTTGTCTTACCTGGATTTTCAAGGAAAGACAATAGAAAAAAATGGGATATATATATATGTATATATATCGTTAAAGTGTCAAAGTTTTAGGGATTCGGTGCCTATATATTACATATACATATATATATGTATATACTGAAACAGATAAATTCTGCGCGCACAACGTATCACGCATGTATTCGTCTATTTAATATATATACAGTATRTGTATTGTGTCACGTATGAAATAATCTTACAAACCTTCAAGCAGAGAATCATAAAGAAACTTTTGTAAGATAGAACAATGGAATAGATTTATAGATCATACACCAACTTACTACAGCAAAATGAAAGAAAAAAAATCCATTTGAACTTGTAAAATTAGGAATTGTTTCTCCCATTCAACGGATATTCGGAAGACACATTCCTGTTTACGGTGTTCCACACCGCGACGTCTTCCACCGTACAATCTAAAAAATACTCGATTAGAAAAACTACTGCTATGATTAAGAGTTACTTTCAACCGAAACGGAAGCCGCGAATGAATTAAAAGCACTAAGAAAGTACTCTAACCTTTCCGATTTTGGCAAATTCTTGATCATATAATTCCTCTGGGTTTTCCCATCTCATTCTGAATATTGATTATTCTGTGTTTTTCACATCGGCAAAGTCGGCTAGGTTTAAGTCCTTCTGTGTGTAAGTTGACATTTTTTTTGTTTGTTTTAAGGAGACAAACTTAGCATTTTGGGATTAAGTGTCACCTGGTTATATATATTTGCGCAAATGAATTTAAGCGAACTAATAATGTTACCATGCAACACAGCAGAAATATTCTCAATTACAATCTTAAATCGTTTTWAAATTATAATCTCTCGAAAACCTARATTAAAGTTAAATGAATTTAGAATATGCTATAAGTCGATTTYAGACGCTTTTAGTTAAATATGCTTTGTTGTATATCGTAAATAAACATGGTTTGCAGGAAATTTAGTAACTTTGACAGAAACTAACGTTTGCCTTGTAGAAAGTGACATATAGATGCGACTTTGAATAAACAGTTTTCAAGCTTTAATTTATTAGCATACGAAAAGGAAAAGAAAAATGCCTTCTGTAAAATGCTTTTGGGTTATGAAAGTTTTCTAGCAAAGAAATTGAAAACTTTGAAATTTTATATCAAAAAGCAATTTCTAGCTGGCGTAATAATTAGGTTAACAGGTTTGGCGAAAAGCGCAAGCTCTAAAATTAGTAGCGACTGTTTTAACATMTGCCAGAAATGGAGATTTGCCTCTGGACTTAGGAAAAAAATGTTTCAGTAAGTTTATTAAACAACCCCAAATGAACAGAATGCTTAGAAGGCCTCAGAGTAACACGGTTGTCATGTATGGTGATATTAAATATCGGATGATCCCAAAAAAGGCATTTTTTAGGATTAGGATTATTATTATATTATATTATTATTATTATTATTATTA
>NW_022259870.1:202172-229472 GCF_009602425.1 Actinia tenebrosa
CCGCCCCCCGCCCCCCGGGGCTTATGCAATATAATCAGTTAAATCTCTTACATATTTTTAAAGGTTAGGAGTTTTGTAAAAATGAACTCAAAACAAATCAATCCTTCTCAAACATTATTTTACGAATTAGCTTCTTTTTCTGAGATCTGATTGGCCAAATGCTTGTTCTTCTGCAATTTCATTAGCTCTTCAAAGCAGTGCGATTTAAAACACAAAAGGGTGTGATTTGTGATTAAATTGCACTACTGAGAGCCAATCAGATTGCAGGATTTGCAAGTGATCATCCCATCCGTTACTATGGTGACTTTTTTCTCATTCCCATCCACTCAGATGTTTCATTCTTTCACTAAGGATCATCACAAATGAAACTGCTGAGAATAGGATATGACTATACTGTCATAATGCTGCCCAACAGAGCTTGGGTCATAGGAAGGGTGGATAGTGCTATCTGACAGATAAATCTTATCCAGTGGATAAATTTATTAGATGACAACATCGAGTCATCCACTGGATTAGGATTTATCCATAATATAGTGCTATGCACCCTTCATACAACCAGGCCCAGGTACATAACTGTATTTTTACATTATTCTGATGTACATGTTTACATATGTATACATGTACATATACAAAACTCAAAAATCATTGTCAGATAAAAATGGCTAAATTATCCAAGCTAAGACTGAGGGGTATTCTGGGTAATCCTGGGCATTTGGAGATTGTTTGCATAAAGACACATGCATGAAGAGTGACGAAATGCTTTGTTCGTTTTAATGGTATCAATAGCTACACAACTGCAATATTTATAATTTCATTTGCCCTATTACTGCAATATTTGATGCTATGCAAACTCAGACATTTCAATAGCTTCTTGTGAAATTGTTTTTTCACTACCATCAGTCCAGAACAGGTACCGACTGATTATTTTTGATCCACAGCAATGAGAAACCAAATTTCAGCATGCAGCTCGTAACTAGCGGGTTCACATAATATTGAAACCCAGAACACCCTTTGGTCTTAGCCTTTCAGATGATTTAACCTTTTTGAACCCGACAACAACTTTTGAATTCGATGTATCCAAATCACTCATTACATCCCAGTCCTAATACTTCAGCCATGTTGGTATTTTCAGATGCTGATCGGCTGGTACTGAAGTTGCTGTACATCTCAATTATCTGAGGCCTTATATCACCAATCTCTCAGAGCCACAGTAACCATTACGGTAGATCACAGGTCTCATGTCTTAATACATTATTATACTACTTCTCTCAACAGAGGAAACCCAATTTCAGGATTTTTAATTAGAGTTACCTTGATTAAGCCTTGGAGTAAAATCGCCTTTATCTTTTGCACATGTAGCTCGCAGTATGTACAGTCTGAGAATCTTCACTTGGTGGATGGAACACTAGCACAACTCCTTTAATATTTTCTTTCTTTCCATTGAAAAAGCAGTCCATTCAATTCACGTCAGCATTTTCCCATTTATTGTAACAGAAGTCCTCACTCATTTGATTATTGGCAGGTCACACAAGTAACATGCCTGGTTGATGTCTTAGTAAAACATTGCTGATAGATGTACATAAAGAGCTGATTAAGAATTACAATTCTTCTTTCCTTCTGCTTTTCATTTTATCTAACCTTTTCTGTAGGTGGTCGTTTACTGTCTGCAGTTCACTGACTTCGTCCTGAGCCTTTCGAAGCTGAGGGGGAAACAACATTAGATAAACAAAACAGCTGCTACGATCTTACATCCCTAAATTGAGCAATTATATATAATTAGTTAGCACTTAATTAAGGAGATGGAGTTTCAGCTCATAAATGTCGGCTATATGAGAAATGAAATTACAAAGCAAATCGAAAAACCGTGGGCACCTAGAAATATTTCAAGAATGTTTAATAGCCAATCAGAAGCGTTATTGTCATCTTTCCATTATCTTGTGGTTAGAAAGTCCATTCTGATTGGCCAAAGAAGAATAGAACATTCCTGGAATATTTCTAGGTACCCATTTTTCAATTTGCACTGTAAACATTAAATAATATTAAATATTTTAAAAGTATTTAAAAAACCAGTTTATATAACACAAGACACTTTTAAAGTTGAAAATTTGAAATTGGAGTTGTGCATCATAATCCTTGTATGGACAAAAGTGTAAAATTTTTGAAGATTTTACCTCACGATTTAATTTCCTATTTTCTGATTTAAGATCATCCTCTGTGCTAACCTAAATAAAAGAAAAAGAGAAAGTAAAAATTTTATATTCATAAAATATTTTAAATTCAATTACCCTATGTTATAATGATGTCACATCAAAACAAACTATTGTTTTAACGCTAGGGATCATGGTCGCTGGAGGGGGATGGAATGACAACAACACATCTTAAATCACAATGAAATTAGGTTTATGAGCTGGTGAAGGCAAGAACAACTAAATCATACTCTAAATATCTCGAAAGAAGAGAATTATTAAGCTTAAATTTAGCCTAAATTTCTATCATTTTAGCCGATGTAAATAAAACGTGATGTCATGATGAAATAGGGTGTTTGCAGGGCAATCAGAAAATTTTCAAACTTGGCATAAACATACCCCAAATGTTCTTGTTCAAAAAATGAAATACTTACAGCTGCTTCTGCTTGTGTTTTGTAACGTTTTACTTGGCTTTCCAGTCGCATAACCTTGAACAAAAATATCCATTATATTACTACTGACAAAACATGCGACACAAAGACAAATACTAATAATATATAATGTACTAATATCAGGCATCCCAGCCACTTTTTAGACAAATTTGATAGGAAATATAGGCTGTGCAAGTTCTAAATATAGGAAAATATAGGAGTTTTTCCCAAAAATATATGCACTTTATAGGAGCTAAAATAGCTTTTCAGTGGCGCAACCAGGGATCTTGCAGGGAGGGTGCACAGGCAATGATTTATTTGCAGAACCAAATAAGCCATAAAAAAGACAGAACCAAAAAATAAAAAAAACGCCCAATATGATAAACAGTGTAAAATGTAAATGTATCACTCAGCAGTCGTCCTATTTATAGGAAATATAGGAGGTTTTCTTTAAATATAGGCTCTTTATAGGATCCTATACAAATTATAGGAAATATAGGATATGTAGGAGGTCTGGGATGCCTGTAATATTCAAGGAATCAGTTTCACAATGATCAGAAACATCAACGTTAAAGTAAAGAATGCACAACTTCAACAATACAAACACTTTGAAATCAAAATGGACCTTCACTGGAACACGTGAATATTCTGCACAAAATAGAGGCCAACCCTGAGCAACAGAGAACTCAAAACTGGAGTATTCGACATGAAATGTACTGTCTGACAGTAAAGGACTAAAGTTTTGTTCCACTTTGTCTCCTGAGCTCATTTCTGCAAAGTATTTTGGATGCATACGGATTGAATAGTCCAATGATATTAATATCCTATTTATGTATGTAAACTGAAGCCCACAACACCCAAAAGCTCCCTCAGTAACCCCTTCACCCCTAGGACATATACAGTATGAACTTACCACTCCTTCAAGTCTGGCATTTTCTTGCTCTGCTTTTTGCAGTTTTATTCTAAAGTCATTTATTTGCCTGGTAAATTCTCCTAATAGTTCACAATGAATAATATAAATTATTATGTTATTCTGCAAGCAAAGAAAGAGATGTACAGGCAAATACATTTACAGATAGGATACTTGAAGCATAAATACTTTGACCAAGTTATTATTTACCAAGCTTTTGATTATTTCAAAATCTCTAAAATGAAGCATTGAGTTCAAATACACTGAGTGATCGAAATAAATCTTATTTGATAAATCTTAAATCTCTTAAGTGTTCATGGTTTAAGTGTCCACACTGTAATACAATGTAGAGAATCACCAAAAGAAGGGAGGGGGGGGGAGGGGTAGAGGGATTTAGATTTAAAACTATAGTACACAACCATGTAATGTATAAGACAGATCAAGAGAGATATTCTTAGGAGTGTTACATCGTCAAGTTTATGCCCCCCCCCCCAGCCCATCCCTTTCCACAGTCCTAGAATATACTGTATGTGGTTTAATATACATACTCCTGAGTTCCTCCAAGTCCGCCGTGATAGCCTTGGGATGGTCTTCTTCTCGTTTAAGGATTAATAATTCATCTTGAAGTTTGCGCAACTAATAATAATAATAATACTATATAAATACTTTACATTTAACAGTTGAATAGTATATGACTGACACAGTGGGCGTATTAGTGCAATCAAATATGATGTCTTAAAATTAAACAAAATTTCAAAGTTTAAGTTCAAGAAAAAACTCTGAATCAAGGGTTAATTTTTCATATCCTGTAATGCCCCATAAGCCCCTGGTTTAGGCCTCATCAGTAGACCCCTTACCAAAATGGCGGCCTTACCAAAATGGCGGTTAAAATAAAACTGAGAGAAAAACCAATACCAGCACTGGAAAGAGCACCTTTATTTTAGTAACCCCACTAAGATTCATTTTGTCTGGTGTTATATTGGCTGAGAAAACTCAGTTAATCAGTCAATAAGTTTGTCAATGAAAATTGACAAATTTACAGAAGTCTGTATGCCTTGGCGTATGGTATACCCAAATGCAAATGCCTTACCACTATCCCACCCTTGAAGCCTAACATTCAGTGGAAAAGTGGGGACATGGTCGGGTCAAATGTAAACACTTTATTTACCTCAGCTACCAGAGCTTCTTTCTCTTCAGAAACTGACACCTTTTCACTACTGTCGTGGCTGCCTGAGCGGCTTCGATTTGATTCTGATACACTACCTCTGTCTGTTTGAGTACAAACCACAAATAAAACATGACTATGATTTTCAGAGTTTTATCATTTTTGAAACAAGTGTGTGCTTTCAGAAAAGATCAGTAACAGCAAGGCTAAATCAGAAAACCTACAAYGTAGACAAATATGTATCATATAGCTTAGACAGTTCTAGCTCTCTGAATGGTCAAAAATTGTTCTTTATTAGTGAATCGTTGCTGATGCCATTCATGCATGCAGCAAACTTTTCAAAGAGGTTTAAGAAAACAGGAAGAAGCACCAAAAGCACTCAAGAAGGGTGACAAGCACTTGCCTACAGCTCGTGCTACAGCTCTGGCTGCAAAAAAAAATGGGGCTTTTCAGATTTTGTGCACCCTCCATAGGATAATCAAAGCTACGTCTCTATGGCTTTATAATTATTATTAATCCAGTTTGTACCTGATCCGGATACAGCCATCCAACTGTTAACATCTGGATGGGTCGATTCTTCCTCATCTTTTGAACTTTCATTAAACATTGACAAGCCCCTTTCCTACAGGCCAAACACAGAAATGATAATCAAACTGCAATATACCAATAATTGCAGAGGTAAAAAATAAGAGAAAAAATACTGTAAAATCGTGGTCATAAGCTGTGGATGGAAAAAGAGGTTGGGATAAGCAGGAAACTGTTATTTATTTATTTATTTATTTTTTCCCAATCAATCTTTTATGTGTTGGGTATTTTTGATTTTCTAAAATTCTAAAATTCTGATCAGTTTATTTCATGTCTTATAGTTTTTATATTTTATGGGCTTTTATCATGTAAAAATTCCAACTAGCTGAATATATGAGAAAAAATGTTAGAGCCAATTAGAATTGAGAAAATTAGCAAAACTGATGTGCTACTTTTCCTCTTAAAATTATGGATTTCCAGGCCACCAAATAAAAAACAAAACATTGTGAATAAAATATACGCTTTTGATAACAGCGACACAGTAGTTAATGAGTTTTATATTTTTAATGCAATAACAGGCATGTTTTCTTATTTTTCGCTGGTCAATTTCCGCATGCTTCATCACACGGTCCTCAGTTTTGCAGTGATGTCATTTCTCTACGTGGCTATTTCAGACCAGCCGGAAGGCTCTCCAAAATTCACAGGACAGAAGAATAATTACCATAGCTGGAAGGAGCATGTTAAGAAGTTTAAAGGACATAAGTTTAAAAATTGCAAAGATATTTTCTGGAAAACTTTAAAATCACTTTTTTGTTTCAGACTTTACCCTTTTACAAATTAATTCAGCACGCTCGCTCCAACTATAGTAATATTTTTTCTGTCATTACTAATTCAAACATACCTGATAAAAGCTCATTGTGTTGAAAAAATATTGAATGTATAATTTAAAGCCCATGCACTTACTGATAACCAATTATCGCGGAATTCTATCGCATCTTTGAGACGCTGGATTTGTTCATCTCTTTCTTTTATTGTCCTGAGATGTCTATCACATTCCTACAATCATGACAAAAATATAAGTATTTGATAGTAGCATTCCAAGTGGTTGAATAATATTTAAACCTTATTTGACATTTTAGGATGGAATGAAACTGGTGGAATACAGGTGGATATTTTTTCGTTACCATTTTTTCGAGTCTGCTGAATCAAAATACAAGGTTGAGAAAAAATGACCAACCGTATTCCACCCTAAAATGTCTAATAAGTTATTTATTATCCAACTGAGCTTATTTTTCCCCAAAAAAAGGCTTCAAAACAATTTCCTTCAACCAGTTTTCAAAACTGGTTTCTTATTGTACGAAATAAGTTACCTAGAGTATGAATATTGCAGGATATTTGTACTTGCTCCAGGCTTCCTCCTGCATTATTTGTACTATATTGTTGGAAAATACAGTGCGGCACTGTAATCTCAAATCCAAAATATCTAAACTTTCCATTGTTTAATCAGGGCTTAAAATAATGGCCACCCAGATTAGTACTTAATGTCCAGCCAAATTTTCTCTTTGCCACTCATTTTGAACAATAATGCCGAGTCAGAAGTGAGGTACAACCTTGAGTTAAAACTAATTTGGCCTATCATCATGACTTGTTCTTCAATGTAAGTCCTGTTTAACACTACAATAGAGGCTTTGCACAGTCACGTGAGGGCATTCATGATACGAGGCAGGAACAAATGAATTTGCTCTTATCTGGTTTACATAAGTAAGAATTCATTTTCCCAGGGAGAAAAGAGTATTGGTGGTGCCTACAGTCATGCACACATGTCCACCCTATGGTGTCCCCTGTTCCTGTGGGGCAGTCCCTGAGTCCCCTGGGGTTCAGGCAATGCATCATGGGGGTCATCATGTTATGGTGCAAGGCCTCTATTTTACCCTAGATATTTGGACCCTTATTTTGAACCTTTTCTGTGGTTCCCCCAGGACGTTCAAGGTAATGGGACTTCACGGTAGATGAATAATGAAATCACCTTTGTTTTACTCATGGGTTCAGACCCTGGGGGAGGGGTACTCCCATATATGGACTATAYGGGGATGATCCACTGAACAGGGTATGGTTTTTCRAGCTTCTTGTCATAAACAGGGTATGCAATTTCACTCAAGTTCCAAGTTCTTCCTGAGTTTCCTGTAATATTCAAGGCTTCTACTTTCGTATTGACCGGTTATTATAACTGGTTATTATGGTCATAAAAAACCATACGCGCGATGACATTTTAATTGAAACAGGAACCCAGTGCAATAAATTATATCTTTTATCATAAACAGGGTCTACAAATTTGAGTTTTTCTGTCATAAACAGGGTACCCCTTTCAGAATCCCAGCAGAACACCCCTACCCAAATTCTGGCGGAGTACCCCCCAGGGTTCAGACCCCATCTGAACTCAAATTTTTTTCTCAGTTTTTCTCTTTCGCTTAGCTCGTAATTCTCATCTTATGTATGTCTAGTATTCATTCTCACCTTTGTTTTATCTTTTAGTTCATTTTTTATCTCACAGGATATTTCCTCTTCTTCTGCCATTCTATGGAGAAAATGAATAGAAAATTATCATCATGAACATCTTGGAGTAAGTATATGGTCCAAAGGGTTAATTACTATTACATACATGTATTACTAACACATATTTTATATTACCTGTCTTTGAGACAATCCACTTGGTATAGCAATGCTTGTTTCTCATTGTCAAGCTGGGCTATGGATACCATTGTCTTTCGGTATTTGTCTTCTGCATCACGAAGATTATCCTGTAGCAACGACATCATTAACACCCAATTTTAACAAAACTAAACACATCCTCTTTCATACATGTAATATTATGTGACCATGACAGACCAAGATACCTAGTGCATCACAATAGGCCCTTTGCAGTTAACGGTCACGTGTCTGTACTGGAATGCAAAATTTTTGTTTTCATTTTAAATTGGTGATTCTTTTTAGCTACTTGTAAAGAACTGAATGAAAACACGTGTATCCAGTGTGCTACGAAATGCAGTTTTATTACGATCTCTCGAAACAGGTTGTAGAAAGTTTGTTTGCAGTCCAGTAAATTTCACCCATGGGAATCAAAATGTTCATTCATTTGCTCTCAGTGAATTAATCAGCACGTGATTGCTTAGCTGCAAAGGGCCTATTATCCTGTATGACATCATCAACACCCATTTTTAACAACAACAAACATTTATATCTTCTTTCATAATAATATCCAGCTGATCTGAGAAAAAGTTTTATTCAATCAGAAAAAAATTTGCAAAACTGAGTCCTTTACATGTAATTACAAAAAGGGTCCATCATGATAAGTAAATTTCAGGATTTCGCATAAGGTACATGTACATTGTATTCATGATAAGAAATAGACTTAACGATTTTTCACACATTTAAATTGTTCCATGGTCGTTGGACTAGAATGGTCATGGGGCAGACTGAGGATTTTCTTAAAGAGGGGGTTCTACATTAACCAAAAAAACCACGAGCAGTACATTCTGTTTAAAAAGAAATAGCCTGCATAATGGCCCAAATGGGAAGGGAAGGGGACTGGGGAGAGGAAGGGGAGGGGGACTGGGGAAAGGGGCGAAGGAGAGGGAGGACCGATTATTCCTACATGTACGAATGTTCAGAATCCGAACATTAATTTTGATTGGTTGATTCATGGAAACAGAAATAAACATGACTTTATTCTTTCATTTGATTGGTTGAGAGTTTGCATATTAATTAGAGGGTGGTAGGAAAAATCGAGGGGGTTCATTGCAGGCCCTCCCTCTCCTTCCTTCCTCTCCCCAGTCCCCTCTCCCTCCTCTCCCCAGTCCTCAATCCCCTTCCCTTTGGGCCGCTATGCAGACTAAAAAAGAAATTCAAATTATCATAGGGAGGGAGGTTGCAACCCCCACAACCCTCCCCCTGGATATGCCCCTGATGAGGATCCTTTGATCAGATATTGTATAGGTAGTTTTCTTAACTATTCAAAATTAATAGTTTTTAGTCCAATGCAATATAGTTCAATACCTGTGCAGATTTAAGGACCTTCTCTGGAACAAGTGGACCATTTGCTTCAACTTTTTCATCATTGACAAGATTACTGATTGCACCAGCAGATACAGAGCGACCAACACCATTATTAGTCATCTATGACACAAAACACAAAAAATGTTTCAACTTTAATTTTTATTCTTGACAGAACTAAAGGGTTTCACAATACTGATCCTAGCTAAGGAGTATGAGCACTAAGTACAAAGTAAAAATCTTTTGTTCTAAAACAAATTTCCTTTGAGCCTGTACCTGTATGACAGTGTAACAAGATCATGTAAGTGGCCCTTCCACAATCATTTTGTAACCAGATAGTTGCTTACTTTCTCATATTAGATCTTGTTTGACGCTTAGAGCATGTAGAAATGTTTACAGTAGCTTAATTAAGCCTGTTCTGCACTATGCTGATACAGCATGGGGGGAGCTTTAATTCTGCCGGGAATAGTAAACGATTACAGAGATTACAAAATAGGGCAGCGAGTATCATTGTTAATAGGGAGAGTTCCGAGGAGGCTCTGCAGGTCTTGGCAAGGGTAGAATTAAAAGTCCAGAAAAATGCACAAATGCTTATTGATATTTAAATGCCTGCATGGCTTAGTTCCGGTACAGTATATCTCCCATATCTCAGTGATTACTTTGTGAGGAATTGCCACTTTCACTCATGTAATACTAGAAGGAAAAGGGACTTACATCTCCACCTGCCAAGGTTAACTCTTGGTAAGAACATTTAGATATTCTGGGACTCTAGAATTTAATAAACTAACGAAGGAGATAAAGGAGATCACGTCCTTAACTACATTCAAACATCGTTTGAAATTGCATTTTTTAGGTATCGAATATTTTGATAAATTTTTAATAATTATGATTATATCGAATTTTACTAGTCATAAAAATGTTTGAAATATTCATATTTATTCTAATTTATACTTATATTTGTAAATTATTTATTATTTATTATATATTTATTGTTTACAGGGTCCCTCTGGATATCAGCCAGGTAGCTGAATGGGCCACCCTGTTTAAATAAAGTCTTTGATTGATTGATTGATGTTTACAGTACTTCACAATGTGCAAAATTGTATGACTTGTCATGCAAATTGTGTTATTTTGCGTGTGGTTGGGAAGTACTATGAGATTAAAGTAATGCACTCCTTTAGTAACAGATAACTAGAGTTACTTTGCACTCAGTGCTCATGTTCCAGAACTGGGTTCCCTGTGGTTTTACTAGCCATATATTTTATAGTTGTGCAGAAGTAGTTAAATGCAAAAAAAGAATATACAGCTATTTCAAAAAAGGTTGGCGAAGGTTTTGTTGCATGCTGTTGTATACCAAGGCCTAAATGCATTATGCGGGCGTGAATTCAATCTGCAAAAGACCACAACAATATGGGATTTTTTCAAAATTTGACTGCATGTTTTTCCACCATATTTTCTTGTGCTGACATTATTTACCCATGAATATAGTGCATTTTGCATGTCAAGCTTGCTAAGTAACATGCAAAATGCAGAATGTAACATGCAAGATGAAACAAGACCCTGGCCAACCTTTTTCGAAATATCTGCATACTTCTGGATAAAAAAAGGTAATTTCGAAAAAAATTTGCGCTCGATATACCATCATGTAAAAACATTTCACTAGTATAAACAAAAAGTCACTTAAGTATTGGACTATTAATAACTAATGTGTGTCAATCTTGAGGCCTGATCTGTAAACATCACAAAGTTTTGGAGCTACATGCAAAAAGAATTCTTACCTTGAACTGTTTGTCAATTTCATCCTCAGCCTTCAAAGAAAGAGGATTTAAAATGATATTCAAAAAACACAAAGTACTGTACACCTGGGACAAGCATGTGGAAATGCAATAGACCCCTTGCATGTGATGTCAAAGCAGCTCGATCTGGGGGACAAAACAAAAGAATTCCAATCTATGAGAATTGGAACCTACAGTATTGTTTTGTTCCCCAGATTGAGCTGCATCCCAAAGTGCTGCAAGGAGTCTATGCAAGTATACTTATCAATTAGACAACAGAAAGTCATGCGCCCATGGCGTTATATACGCACGAGAGAAAATATAAAGAACGATCAACAAGCGTTAAGAGTGTCACGAGGCATAGCCGAGTGCACTCTAGCTTGTTAAGAGTTCTTTATATTTTCTCTAACTAATATATTGTGAAAGGGCATAAATAATTCAAAGAGTGGCATACGTACTGAAATTGGAGCTTGTTCAACCTCGAAAACCTGAGTCAACAAACTAACACCACTAAAAACTCAAAAGGTTTTATGTACTTACACCAAAACAAATACATTTAATTATAAAGTTATAAATAATTGATGGGGAAAAATACTTGACAGAAATCAGTCACAACAAGCCTTACTATTGGATACAGAATTGTTCTAACTTACCATTTTTTTACATAGAATTTCTCAGTCAAACTCACTCCAATCTTAAAAAAGTTTGATAGAACATGAAATTATCTTACAGACTTAACATTTACCTCTTTTTGCTGGCGCTCTAACTCTTTCATTCTTATATTTCTAGCTTCTGCTCTAGCTGCTCTTTTGGCAGATAATCGTGCCTCAGCCTGAAAAACAAAAACACTATGACATCAGTAAAGATATAATTACCATACATGTATGTCACGTAGGGTGAAAGCCATAAAGATATAAGTAAATGATCATAAACTTTTATTTGATATTTTAAACAGACACTGAGCTGATCAAAGTCAGGGAACAGTAGAACAACCTCTGGGCTGATCTAAATCAGTTCAATGCTAACTCACACATTTAACCCTGAAACAAACTATGAGTTGATCCAAGTAAGGGCATGGCTAACACACATTGAACCCTAAAACAACTTCTGGGCTTATTTAAATCAGGACACATCTCACAGACTAAACCCTGAAATAACCTCTGGGCTGATCTAATTCAGGTCAGGGCATGACATTAGCATAGCAATATTTAAAACAAAGTCAAAAAATCCTGCTACAAAATGTTGTATTTTACAATAAATCAAATTATTACTGTATACACAGAGTTTATCCTGAAATAAGAGTATCATTTTCTATATTCCCTACAAAGAAGTACCAAGAAGTTCGGACATTGTTCTAGGATTTCTGTACAGTTGTAATGACTTTTAAACAAATCATTTACTCAGTTTGTTTAGTCAGCTCAAAGCAAAATATCATTTGTCTAACTTGATTGAAGCCTTTCCTACTGCTGTTTGGAAAACTAACTCAAGAAATCAATCAGAAATTTTTTTCAAGAGCCAGTGAATTTGTATGGGGTTCTGAAAAAAATGGCTGACTTTTGGTTGCTATAACACAATCCAACACATTTTGGGCTAGCACTCAAGAATCACTTGGTATACAACACCTAGTGAGCTGGTATATCATACATGTACATAATGGAATAACAATACTGAATGAAAATATCAGTAACAATATTCTAGGAAACAGCATAACAGTTCTTCAAGAACAATCTTTATGACAACGTCTAGTAGGTATATTCAAGTACAGGTATTGTACATGCTGTTCAATATACTCCATTAACACTGATAAAGGCATTGATAATAACATGCCACTAAACAATAAAGCATATCTAGGAATATGTTCATGCTTTGTATTKATATGAACCCACACTGTGGAACTATAAAGTGCTATGCACTCAACTCAAGAGGAATTTGAACAAGACATAATTCCAAGCTATCAACCCCAAGACACACATCTAGTCAATACAACACTCAATTATGAATCCAATACAATATAAAGAATGACAGCTTTATATTATATCGTTTATTACTTTTATCAGACACAACCAATGTATGTTGGCAGTGTTCTCAATAAAGGTCACATGAAATAACATCGAAGACTCTGTCAAATGATGCTATCAACAAGTCCTTGTTACGATAAAAACATCAAGTTAGGTTGTAACATGGACGATTTCTGTACTCAATACAATAAAATCATTAGAAAAATCCTAACTTAAATTCGGCCCGTGTAGGAATCTTTCAGATGAATATTAAATATGATTTTTGGAAATCTTTTACACCCACAAAGTTTAATCTTACGAAAACAATTTACCAGAAAGAAAACCGACTCTCACATCTCGACCATGAAAAGACATTGTTCTAGTGATAATATTTCAAGCTAATTCAATCAAATTGAAATCATTTGAACAGGACTTAAAACAGATTTGACTGTGTATTCAATCGGAACCGATCAAAAATCTCGAACAATATACGATACAAAAATCAGATTCATTAAAAATGACGGCCAAGCCTGTAAATTAGGAGTAGGCACGAGAGAAAGGTTATTGATATTCCCTCAGCACGCTACGTCCATCAAAAAGACAGGAAAAGCATTATCGAGCTAAAACGCTATACTTAACTGAGCAAAACATAGTAAAGGATCGGACTTCTAGTTAAGATAATACTCCTCAAATTGTCACCCAGTTGATAAAAATTTCCCATCAAAGTCATCGTATGGAATTTTAACTTACTTCATGTGCGATTTGATTCAGAGTTTGATCTTCTGTAGCTGACGACCCTGTACGGGTAAGTCTCCCTCTTCTAGCAGCTTGTGAACTCATGTTTGAAAGTTAAATCAAAGTTGCAGAGARAGATGATTTTTCTTCGAACTTCTCTTCCCCTGAGCAGTCAACAGTCAACAGCAACAGTTCCTTTCACAAACTTTTGGCTTTACATCGGYAATTCGTCTTTTCAGAGGTCGTTTGAAGATTTGTAAAACAAAACAATGTTTCTCCAAGGATCCCTTAGCTTGAATTAGTTGTTAGAAAGTTTCTTGGGTGTTTTTAAGAGGAGTAAAGTGAAGTATTTCTTGCCCATGTACAAACTTCCGACATGGTTGAATGTCCGTGGAATAGCAGCAAAATTCCTGCGCACGCATCAGTATTTAYTATCAACGCTGACTTGGAGTCAGTGGGCTCAATACCAAAAATGGGGTGCGGTGCACCCCCTCCCCTCAAAAAACTGTATAACGAAGTATAATTGATAAACTAAGTAAAAAATGCTTCAGTTTGCGTCCAAAACTGCTCATAATACGTTTCGAATTTTAAGCGTATATTTAGCAATTATTCGCCGAAGGCGAAGTGAATATSGGGGAATATTTACCGAGACGCGAGTCTTCGAGCGGCGAGGTAAATATTCTCCATATTCACTGAGCTTTAGGCGAATAATTGTTTTAGCATATACCAACTTGTGTACAGAGTAACTTATTTTAATATCATACAATAATTCAATAAAAGCAAACAAACAGAAACTTTCAGTTTGCGTGACAAATTCCAAGGGTCTTTCTCCCGGATTAACCTCGTTCCCAAGCACTATAACTTATCATCTATATTTCTATATCTTCATGTATTTCATTAGTGCTACGTGGTCCACATATTCTCATCTTAATTATTTATGTGTAACCTGAAGGCAATGGGTGAAAAATAAATGAAATAAAAATGTTAACGGGGCCCTAATGAACCTCAACCGACCCCTTGTCTCCCGTAACTGGAAAGGACGCTTCGACGCATGCGCTTCTTTTTCATCTTAAGAATCACGCGATATTKTCTTCGGCGATTCCCGAGTCACGGCTGATGCCAAATATCCCGAATCACGTAACCTTTACTTCTAGTTTTCCGGTTCCCGCGCTAAATTTTATCTGTTTCAMGGCTTCCGCGAATACCCTTCCAATGATAGTAATTGTAATTTTATCTCCATAATTTCCCAACGAATTAGTTGAAGGGAAAACTGTACAATCTCGGAATGGCTAATAATCCCCTAATAAATATTTCACTTCACTGTCTTTATAGCTGATAATACTACATCCTACAGATAACTACGGATGTCCCTCTTCGTTCTGTCCTTTCTTCTCTGGGCTTCCTGTGGAAAATTTTGGAATATTTAGACACAGGTACCGTAAATCCGGGGGGCTTATTTATTTCAGGCACGTTCGAGGGAGGGCTTATTGGAGAGGGGGGCTTAATTGAGAGGGGAGGGGGGGGCGCTTATTGATTTAGTCGAAACGCAGTGTGTAATATGATTGTAAGTCAGGATTAAACGGAAGCATTACTATTGACCGTCTCGCATAATCTGTAGTGATGTACATGGCATTTTCATTATTTGATTCACCTGTGTTAGTCTCTCAAGTATGATTTAAGATTATTGTGAATAGCAAAACTAAAACACGGTAAGTTAACAAAGCAAGCTAAAAAGAAATGTTCTGAACAACCAAGACTTTAATAAATCACCTTTAATCAGCACACCTGATTCTTTAGTCGTGAAAGGGCGAGGGGGGGCTAAAAAGAGAGGGGGGCCTTAACAAATTTCTTCCTTTAAAAAGGAGGGGGGGGCTTATAAGAGAGGGGGGGCTTATTTGAGAGGGGGATGGCTAAATAGAGGGTTTACGGTAGCTCACTATTAGCAAAATACACGTGTTTTGTAAAATGCATTCAGTCAAACTGTTGAATAGTTAGATAAATGTATCTAACTTAGATAACTATTTAGTTGACGTCWCCTAACATAGTAAAAGCGCGCCAAATAACGGTCATTCTAATCCGGGGGGTTGTTTTACCAGAGAATGAGTGAATAGACATTCATTTGTATCATCGTTTCTCCCCCTGATCTCAGTAGCGGTTTACTCGTAGTTTCAAATTTATGTGAGGTCAGCTAAAATAGTAACTAACTTATCCAATTTAGGTGACGTCAACTATTCAACAGTTTGACTGTGAATGCACTCTAGACCGCTCAAACAGGAATGAACTTAGCAGGGCTCAAAATACAAAACTTTTTTAGCCTACCATAGTAAAGGAGCATGGTAAAAGGAGGTCATTCCAGTCAATTTTGCATGCCATTTTTTTATTCATCTGGCAGTGCATCCTTACTTTGGCCTGCCAAACCTGAAATTTGTCCTGTCATTTGGCCATTGGCAGGCCGCTATTTCGAGCCCTGCTTAGACTGCTCAAACCAGTTAAACAGGTATGACATTAGACTCCACGTGGACATAAGATTTTGGCCGCGTGACAGGGCTGTGCATCGATAGAATCGACCAATAGGATTACTAGGCGCCAAAAAGAGAACGAGGTACAAAGTTCATTCATGGACTCGTGGTAAAACAGGGCAACCGAAAACATAAACATTGTACATTACGTTTCATTTATAGGACGCGAGCTTAAGGGAAACATACATTTTGTTCAAATTGTGTACTTTTGACCAAATAASTAAAGAAAATGACTGAATCTCAAGACGTATCAACACCCAGTGATTGTACAACCTTTTTAGAATTTGCCGATGTCTTGAATATTCCTTTAAATCAAGGATATCTGAATCGCATAAGCGAGCAGATCAAAAACGAAACTCAGTTTGGTCTCAACGCTCTGGACGTAGGAGTTAAAGATTGTAAAACCCATGAAAAATTCAACGAAAGAAGAATACAGAATGCTCTTTGGCGAGCTTGGTGGCGACAGAGATCTACTCGCTTTAATTCTAGACAAAAAATACATCCTCGTGAACTTGMAGAACAACAACTCGAATCAGTCGGTGAAGAGATAAACCTTCTTTGGGGCAGCGTTATAGGTGATATTCCTACCGAATACTCCATTCCAGATGATCTTGAAGCTCATGAACTCCCAGTCATCGGCACATACGTAGATCCCTATATCATTCCTGGATTTTCGTACAGAGTTCGTTTCTGTGGGACCAAACAACAGAAGGATTACTTGTTTGATGGGAAAGCTTTGAGACTAGACCGCATTGGTGCTGGTTACGGCAAGAGGCTTACTTTTGAAGATCAAGATATTCTGGACAGTGAGAATTTCTTCTGGTCTGATAGTAACCCCGAAGGAGGATTTGCTTTCTCGATAAACGTCCTCAGCGAGGGTCAAAGATTCAAGGTATTTGACCGCCTCAACCAAGAAGTCGGAGAGGTCATAGTTATYGAGGGAGATTCACGATCCAAAGCTTTGACTTCGAGAATTGACCACACAGGAATCAACCTTGAAGTGCGTGTGAATCTTAGAGGCAATATGGCCTTTCTGTCATCAGATGGTGTTCCCGAGGCTCTCCGTGGTAAAAACAGTGAAATATTTGTAACAGGAAAAGCGAACATGATCAAAGCACCTCAAAGCAAGAGTGCTGTGATGGATGAAATCACTGAAGTTACAATCTCAGGAGTGGGGGCTTGTATACTACGTCAGGCATGATTTAATAGTACTAAAAATAAATATATAATAAATATCTATACATCAGGCATCGCCTWGGTGTATTTTCAATGTGTGAAGTAAAATAGTGATGATATGCTTTCTCTCAGCAGTACCATGGAATATCCCACTAGTCACCTGTATTTTCTTGTAGTGGCTTGTCTGATACCTTCTTCGTTATGCCTTGTGGAATATTTCATGGTATAACCAATCAAAACCAGTGTATAGCTAGTATGATTGAAATGTATTTATACATATTATATTATATATGCTATACATTTTTTATTTTGTGAATATTTAAATATTATCTCATAAATCGTTGTAATTTTATTTGCATCATTTTCCAAAAATGAAGCCTTTATCCTGACTACAGTGCATTTCACATTACTTTACCGCGGCGGGTTGGGAAGTTTGTTCGCAAGTTCCCAAGTCGGCAACGAACTTTGGAACTTCAAGTGAACAAAGTTCAGTGAACCGTGAACTGTTTACATCTATATTTCAAAAGTTAGCTGAAATTGTATCTTAAAAAACCTCAAATGTTCCAAAACTCATATCAAAACAGGTTAACAAGATAAATACCTTGTATTGTGATAAAATCCAACTTGGAAATTAAGTTTGAAAAGCATTTCCGACAAGTTTCTGAATTCAAGATGTTATGAATTTCAAAGAGTACGCTGGAATTTCATTTTGAAGTTCCAAAGTTCCTTGCCAACTTGGGAACATCCGAACGAACTTCCCAACCCGCCACGGTAAAGTAATGTGAAATGCACTGTAAATATAATCTTGAGTTGTAATTACAAAATGTACAAATATGGAAGATATTAAAAGATCATTTTAACAACTGATTTCAATTTCCTGGTTTCACTTGATGTCATTTCTTGTCTCATACAGCATGTTGAATCAAAAGTTTTCAGTATTATAATACACTCGACAAAATTTCTGGATTCTGATTGCATAAGAGGAGTATGATTAAGTCACAAATTGTACTCTGTAGGGTCCCAATTCAATYCCTCAATTTTGTTGAGTTAGTGTATTATAAACAAAAAATYGCACAATSTTCTCATGCAATTTGGAATTTACAGATACTGTTGATGTTTTGAAAGTTCTCAAATTTGACTCACCTAAAAARCTCGTCCACTTTTGAAAACTTTCGAAACGTCACTTCTACCTATAAATTCTTAATTGTACTTGAGATCGTTCGATTTCCTACACTAATTAGGCTGACACCATGTGATGATCAGTGTTAGACCACCATTCATAACAGACGAGGGGGCTATAATTTATTATTGCATGGAGGGGGGGAGAATGTAGTGGAGTTACTTTACCTTGAGAAAGTGGTTTAGGGGGCATTATCACTATTTGAGGAGGGTTGAGAACTATTGCAGGGTGATAAAATAGGAGGGGGGGGGGGTATGCAATTGTTGCCTCTACCATGGAGAGAGGAGAGTTGTGTTATGTTGTTAAGCTTTCCATGTGATTTTGCCGACCCCCTGCAGTACTAAAATGAAAGCCTCCTAATGAGATTCAATGCTTTAAGTATATTTCAAAAAAAAAGCAAGATTGGAAAAAAAAGTAAAGAGAAACTAGTTTACTCACTCACCCCTTTCCACTGTTCTTGATTATAATTCTTTATAAATCCATGCATTGGCTTTAAACATTTCAAAAATAGACTTTATTATGAATTGTTTGGGATATTGTACATAATATTATACATTTTGGATATCTTTAAATAAGGGAATTTCCTACTTGTAGAATGCAAACCCTAAAAGTGTGCAACAAATATCACTAAATAGTGCTATTTTATGCTAATTCTATTGTTTTCTTTTGTTTAATTAGTGCTATTTACTACTAAATAGTGATAATCATTGCACACATTGCACACAGTGTTTGTACTATATTAATACCAATAAGTACTGCCATGTTATCTTAACGGTACAACTTATACATCACAGTATAACCTTGAATAATTTGCTCACATAGACTTTAATATTCTTTAACTAAGACTATCAATGCCTATTATATCTGGTGCACAAAGGCTTACCAATAATGGACCATTCATTTTTTACTGGGGAGAGGGGGGGAAGGGTGGGCATTGCAGTGAGATTCGAGGGGGAGGAGCAGGCCACCAAAAAAACCAAGGCACAAACCACTTTTACAATAAACAATGAAAAACAAGTGATGGACCATTTTTTAATGCAAAAAGGAGAGTTCAGTTTTCTTGAATGCATTTAATTCAATCTCCCCCACCTCCCATCCCCATTAAAAATAAATGGTCCTGATTGTATTGAAACCTGTGAAGTGTCATATACTCAAATACTTCAATAATATAACACATTATTTACGAATAAATTTTTGAATTTCAAGACCAGTTTTCCAATGAAAACCTTTCCATATTCTCTTGCCTCTGCTTTTCATTAGAACAATGAGAGTGTTGTCGTAGATCTGTCCTCCACTGGCAATATTGTTTTGATCATTTATTCTATATGATCTAGTATTTTACTTCTGTTAGAAAGAGGAAAAATAAATAAATGGAAGGAAAGACAAATGCGAATAGAATTTCTTAAAAACTTAAGTGACTCGTTCTTCCAGTTGATGCTAAGAAGCAAGTAAGAAGATTTCAGATCGTGTGTCATTGTCTTTGAAAATAATATACGATTCTTTGTTTGAGTTGCGTCCATATTGGTGTGTCTTCTCATGCGCAACCTTTAAACAAAGAAATAATACTCTAGGGAATGACATGGTCTGAAACGGGAAAACATTATGCATAAGTCAGTAAAGATTATGTTAACACATCACTTACTGCTCTGACAGTAGTAACCCTTCGCTCCTCGTGGACATATGCACATGTTAGGCCGAACACACTTGCCACCATTTTGACATTTTCGAAGACAACGAGCTAAAGAAAAATAAAAAATTCAGTAACCTTTTTTCTACGCAATCATTTTGAGTGTGTTATTTTACAATAAGGACATACCCTTTTCGCATCTTGAACCATACCATCCATAAGGGCAGGAGCAGGCATTTGGGGCATAGCAGTTACCACCATTAAGACAAGGACGGCTGCAGTAAGCTAAACAATTAAAGACAAAACGTTATCAGAAAAGAAAATATTGGAAACAGAACCGAAGGGCAGCTGAAAAAAAATTAGAGAAACAATGCAAAATAATTTTGGTGGACGCCAAGAATAGCAATTTAATGTGCAAGAGTGCTCCTCTACCGTAAGGGCAAGTTAAAATCAAGCACGTTTCTATGCACTATTTTTGTACTGAAACTGCAGAGTGTTGATAGGAATACCACCTCGCACACAGAACAACCTTTTGTGGTTACAAAAAGTAGAGAGCACTTGCTTCATGCCACAAATGAGAAAATTCATTGCAAGCAAGATGGTAACTTTGCAGCTTTAAATATCTCAATGCCACGAGATAAGTTGTACGCTTTGGTTGGTCAATTTACCACACAGGGATGACCTACCTCATTGTCATTGGGTAATTCAGCAGAGTAGTATAGTAAGACATTGGTTTTACTTTGGGGGAAAGTGGGGGTTAAGCTAGTCTCCTTTTGACCTTACAGGGTTTTGATTCTAAAAGCTTACCCAATATGCAACTTCTCAAATTCAGGGATATGTTTTCTCAATTTTCTTACGTTTCTCACAGTGTTTGCCTTTGAATCCTCGAGAGCACAAACATGTGTTTAGCCCAACGCATTTGCCTCCATTGATGCAAGCAGGAAGACAAGCAGCTATAAGAAACATTAACAAATACTAAATTATCAATAGATATTTTGTAATCTTTTTATTCCTAAGTTAGACTGAAGAGGGTTACCTATCTTTCAATTTTATGTGAATATTCAAATGGTTTATTTCTTCATACTTAATGAATATTAACTATGAACTATGGTTTCTTGAAGAAGGCTGTCAAAAAAAAAAACATTGAAATAGATCTCATTGAAATAGATCTTATTTACATTCATTTCCCCCATTTCTTTTCTCCTGCTATTGTGCCTTTCGTTGCTACTTTCGTTAATGCGTTTCGTTTTTCCTAACATTGCATCTTTCTTTTTTGTTTTTTTCTTTATTTGCTCCTTTTGCTGCGAATTTCGTTACCACTTTCTGAAGCGTCTAACACCATTGCAAGCTAAAACCCAGGAGGCTAAAGTACTTCTCAATTGCTTCATTTTTGTTAACAACAGCTTGAAAAACGAGCAAGTAGTCAGGAGAACTGTCTCACTGAATTGAAATGCAAAGCATGAAAGATAAAAATAGCCCAAAACCTTCCGTTTCGTCGTTACTATTTGACAACAACACATGTTACCGTGGAAACCTGTTTTCTTTTATGAAGCCATGTAGTAATACATGAGTATRCAATGTTATTAGACGCTTGGGAATAAGGTAACAAAAGGCGCAATGAAATGCGCAACGAAAGGGACAACGAAATGTGCAACAAAAGGCGCAACGAAATGGGCYACAAAATGCGCAATGAATTTAGTAATGAAAGGCGCAATGAAAAGTGCAACGAAAAGGCTAGGAGCAGCGAGAGACGCAACGCAAYGCGTAACGAAAGTCGCAATGAAACTTATAAATACTAGTCGTAATGGCAGGGGRAAAGTAGCGTTTCTTCATGGCACTTCTAACGTGTGTATAACTTGTCAATGATATTTACCTCTACAGTTAGGTGGTAGGTAACCTGGTTGACATTTGCAAACATTGGGACGAACACAGGAACCACCGTTTTGACACGACGAAGAACAAATTGCTGCAAAACGAACAAAAAGAACAATTAATACAAGGTCTATGATATAAAAAGGTGCAAAAAAATAAATGTAAGAAAAATTGAGAAATCCTGTGCGTTTCAACATGGCTTGATACTAAAAACCATCGCAGTTATTTGAAACATTTTTTTTCAACGTCGAAAGTACGCCCGTAGCACTGACAACGTCCAGATTGTCATGGTCCTTCAGAGGCGGATTTAATGGGAGGGCCACATCCTACATCCAGAACCATGTACCCACTTCAAGTGTTAGGGATTCTTTCGTAAAGGACGTTGTCATTACATTTGCTCTTCCTTGTGATGTCTATAACTTTGTCTTGTCAAATCTCGAAAAAACTCGCATCAATGAAAATATAACCCTTTTTCAAAGAGATGGAAGTGGTCTGAAGGAATAATGTAGCACTCTTAGCTGAGCCTCAACATTACTTACGTTGTTGGCATTGTTTTCCTGTGTATCCTGTTTTACATTTACAAGTGTCTGGTCCAACACATCTTCCTCCGTTATAACACTTCACATTGCAGTTGACTGTGAAAAAGACAAAGAAAATGATGAAGAGAAATGAAAAAGGAAACAAATGGAAAATGTGAAAAATGGAAAGGAAATGGGAAATAACCCCATGCAGAAGGCATTCTTCATGATCAAATGGCAACTTTGAGGGTACATTAACAAGTGGAATCGACAAAAATGGAAAATGGTAAAAACGGGAAATACATCTCAGGTTTCGCACACGACCTTTTTGACGATAAACAAACAAATAGAAAGAAATAAAAATTCCAATGAAAATACCTTTGTCACATGTAGCTCCATGGTAACCAGCCTTGCATCGACATTTGTTTTGGGTGGTGCAGAAGCCACCATTCAAACAAGGCTGTGAACAATGACCTGGTGAATTCAAATAAAAGAGAAAAAATTATATCACAAGTTTCTGGTTGTTAACCCGACCTAAAGTAGTGAAATAGAGGCTTTACAACATCACGTGATGGCAGCCATGACAGGGAGAGGAAAAATCAAATCTGGTCTAAACTGATTTACACGATAAAGAATTCAGTTTCCCAGGGCCTTTATGCGATGACGACGATCGCGAATATGTGAAAAAAACTACTGTTGGTTCTTGTCGACTATCTAGGTTCCAAAAGATTTTATCACATCGTTAACCTAAACGGGTTAACTGTGGTAATTTAAACTCGTGAGACAGACAGACAACAAATAACAGTGGTTTCACGGATAGATGTTCCCTGCTAGCAGAGTCTCTCTTCTCTTTCTCTCCCTTMTTTCAGGCGGGGAGGAAGGAGACTCTGCCGATGTAGAGCGTTTCCTTTGATACACCGCCGTCCACGATTGTGGACGAACAAAACMAGTTTTAAAACTGGTTTTTAGACGATTACATGTAGTGCGCATGTGCAAATGTAACACACCGTGGCGCCAAACATTGTTTGACGAGAGCGGCTGTCAAAATCATGACAGCGTTGCTAAGTTACGCMACRCATGCGCGACGGAAAAAACGTCCTACACCGGCAGAGTCTATTTTTCTCTCAACCAAAACAAAAGGAAAATAGGCTCTGCTAGCAGGGACGGATAGATGGCGTGCATGCACTCCATATCACTGATATCGCGGTATCACAGATTTTAAGAAAAGTCGATTTTTCACGCTGTGTGGTTCAATTTGGGTTCCCTGTGTCCAAAATTTGAAGCGACAAAGAGTCTAGGGTTATTATTTCTGACTAACCTGGACAGTCCTGTAAACTACAAGGTTTCTCTTCATCTGTTTGTAGAGCCTGTAAACATTCTTTTCGAGGTGGACTATCGTCCAGATTGACGCACATCATTACTCGTCGACGTACACCATTACCACAGGTACGAGAACACGGTGACCAGGAAGACCACTCCGTCTCCACTGAATGATGAAATAAACGATTAAATGGATTAAACGATATGCGTTTATATAGTATTGCGTGAGGTGAACTCTTTCCTCTCCTCTCCTCTCTGAATTGTACCTAAAAACAACAGTGTGGTAGCGCAGAATGAAAAAATGGATGGATGGATGGATGGATGGATGGAGGAACCAGTATTTATACCTTCATCAATGTCGTTTGACATCCCTGATCCTCCTATTTCATGTTCACCCGGATAGTAGCCACTACCAGCAATATTTCGACGATTCATTTTCTGCCGGAAAAAACATATCAGATGGTGGAAATTAACAAAAATGAGCAAACATCCAGCCCCTCCCTCATTCGCGGTCCATGGACCCTGATGAAAGCCTGTTTATCTGGTTTTACCTCGCCAGAAGGAAAAGCGTATTGCATGTATTAGGATCTGCAATGATGGATCTACGATGATTTGCTCATACTTAAAAATCAACCACACCCTAAATCCATTGTTTGATGTAGGTTCTTAAATTCTTCGGAAAACCCAGGTTCTTAAAGCCTGGGGCGGAATTGATATAAACAGGGGAGAACGGTGCTGAATTATAAACCCAGGATAGGTCTTTAATTACACGTATATATTGTAAGCACTGTATTTCCAAAAGAACAAAGCAACAGTAATCTACCTCTCTGAATTCAATATGATTTAGTATTTCGTGTTTTGCATCGAAACAACGGAATTTAGGGCTTAGTTGGTATTTTAAACCAGTTCAAACGCACAGGCTCGGTTTTGCATTAGAATTCAAGTCCGAGGGCCGCAGCCCTAGCGTTTGAACCTTTATCTAGAGAGCCAGTATACAGCTTGTTCCTCTTTAGATTATTCATTACTCTTTATTCAGTAATATTAAAAATTCCAACGGGGTATGGCATTTAAACTCCCCGCCCTGCCTGCCCCGACCCGCCCTTGCTCTTCGGTGCATTCATAAAAGGAAAATGATGAAAATCAGATTAAAAATAAATCCTTTTAAGGATTTAAAAATCCTGTGGGGTTGATAATGCACCTTACCGAAGAGAATGATGGATTGTAACACTGCTGCTTTGCCGCTTGGACATCAGGAATGAAGTACAGCTCGTCTATCTCAATCTGTCAACCAAATGTATGAGCAAATGAAGATAATGAATATAAAAGGCCTCATGTTCACGTGGAAACATAAAAGYGTTTTCACATGTATGRGAGGCTAGTCAGTCGCTAGTCAGTGCAGAACAATAGTTATTCAAATTGGTCGCCAATTCCAATAGCGCAGCGCACTGATTCTAAAAATAGCTTAAAGATTCGGACAAACATTGCATTCTGTTTAACCGCTACGAGGATTATTCGAACCGATTTTATTATTTTTACTTAAAGTTACAATAATAACCCATGTAAACTAAGATCAACTGCGATCGGCTGTGAAAAATATCTGCTAAAAGTAAACTTGTAAGTTTGTTTGTCCGAATTTCGCCTTTGTCTTCGTTTTTATGACGTCACGGTTGCGCTGCGCTATTCAGTGTGTGTATCGTCTATTTGTACGATAATCTAAAGTGAAAGTCTTAGAGACTAATTTCCTATTGGATCTTGGAGAGATTTACTCATCCTGCCCAGGAATGCCTGCATTGATTTCATAGAAGAATTCTTCCGGGGGCCAAAACAATAGACCGTCTTTTCTTTTGCCAAAAACATCCACTGTTTTGTCCCCCTGAGCAATTCCTCTTGGGACTCAGTGCAAAGGGTCTATAAGCCATGTGCCTTATTCACGCGGCAGCCATGTTGGATTGAACAATAGATTCCACCACGCGTAGCCTCAAATTCAAGCGCTTGAGAATTAATTTATGYTGGGGAAACAAAGGTTWTTATTCTCATGAGAATAAACATGGCCGCCGTGTGATAAAGGTCCATTCCGAGGTTGAAGAAAAAACTGGTTTGAGGTGGCATTGCAGTGCATCATGGGACTGTTTTAGGACATATTTCCAAGATGGCGTCTACTTCGTTCCCTAAAACAGTCCCACAAAGCACTGCGATGCCAACTGGACCAAGTTTCTCCTTCCACTTTTGCTCTAAAAGCATTTCTAACAACATCAAATTTGTTATTTTGTGCTCAAAGTTCACCTAATAAATGGAAACTGAAACGATAGTAAATTCTGGATCCGAACTTTACGACTTGAATCCAGTATTTAGACCCTTTTACCTGAACACAATGTTTTCCTTCTTAAAACCACGTGTCATTCCTTTGTTTTAGTTGTATCCATATGCATGTGTCTTCTCATGCGCAACCTTTAATCAAAGAAATGTTACTCTAGGGAATGACACGTGGTCTGAAATAGAAAAACATTGCGCACAAGTTAAAATGATCTTTCCAAGAGCCAAGATTTCGTTGGTTCCGAATTAGACCCCTTGCAGCACGACGGAATGCAGCTCAATTCGGAGAACATAAAAAGGGTTTCCAATTCTCAGGAGATTGAAATTCTTTTGTTTTGTCCTCCAAATTGAGCTCCTTTGACGTCACATACAAGTAGCCGATTTTCATTGGCATGATTAACAAATTCATTACATTTTTTGATAATTCATCTGTGATAACAATACGAGACATGACATTGTAGCTATAGTTAATAATGATTACTTACGTTTTTCTGTCCACGATCGTAATCATGGAAAGGTTTCCCCAGATGAATTGTCCCTGAATGATCCGGAGCAAAGGAAAATCGTCCCGGGAGAGACTTAACTCCAACCTTCTGACAATCCCAATACATTGTAAGCTGTTTCGCCTGAAGACTAAAGGTAGCACTGTGCCATCTATTTAATGAAATTTCCACGTCAAAATCCAACGACCATTGCCGGTGCGCAGAATCYGTGCTCTTGGCCAACTCGAAGGTCAAAAATCCWGACGCTAAACGAAGGCCAAATTGGAGYTTATTCGCGAARTCGTATAAYGCTAGCAGGTAAATGTCGGTGTATTGCACAGGGCGGAACGTTACGGAGATTGAATACTCGTCGGGGAAGAAGTTCTGAAATATTTTAGAGGTCGGCAGTGAGAGAGCTGTTGCACCATGTAAGGTCACGTGTCTAGCTATTCTTGTTCGTGTTCTGATTGGCATGACTCTGTTTGGTTGGGGACTGAAGTATTGGCCAACATTCTTGAT
>NW_022259881.1:23440-60068 GCF_009602425.1 Actinia tenebrosa
TTTTATTGTAAATTATAGAAACGATCGAACCATTTTCTTTTCTTTTCTTTTCTTTACTTTTCTTTTCTTTCTTTCTTTTTTTTCTTTCTTTTTTTTCTTTTCTTTTTTTTCCCCTCATTTGTTTGGCACATATTTTTTGAGCCAAAACAGGCTTAATTGAATCCTGTTTTTTTAAAAAGTTTACAATTTAGAGATTTAAGAAATAATTTTCCATGCACTGACAGTTCCGTGATGTTGTTCCGCCATTTTGGAAGTTAAAAAGTCAATGCTGGTCATACCCTTGTCGTGATAGGGGTATAACGTCAGCCAGTAAAACATATAACAAATATCCCAATAGAGGATTTGCACATGACTAAAGGATTCAATTCCCGAGAGCAAAGGGTTTTTATTGTTCTGTCATCCAACCACTGGCAGCCTGGGCGTGGACACGTGATTGTGCAAAACCTCTATAGGACGTTTGCACAATGGCGTCATTTTTCTACCACCACAAAATGCTTCGCGAATGCTTTTGCTTATTCAAAGTTGTGTTTCCTCATGAGAAAAGTAAGACAATTGGTGCTAATTAACTCAGCAAAAGAAAGTGTGCAAGGGATTCTGGTAGTGGTAGTAAGTGACGCCGTAATGCAATTATCCTATAGGGGTTCATTAGACTTTCAAGTAGATTCCAATATGGCGGACACGATCGCGTGATCCACTTCTGGGTAGCACTTATCAACGAAAGAAAAAATGAATAGAACAATAAGATATGTATATATTTATATACATAGTCTTGTAAGATAACCACAACATAAACCGGGTTTATGAATTTACTTAAAATAGCTGCCTATTTTTAAACCTCTTGAAAAAGACTCGGCCACGAGGGATGGTTTGCTAGTTGTGTATTGTCTACTGTAATCTAACACTTATGAGAAAGAGCTAAATAAAGGTGTTTCGACCATTGTCATCGCTTATTATTCGTTAGCAGTAGTGCCTTGTATATCTCATTATTTATTCTTATTAATCGAACTAATCTGCTGACATGCCGACATGCCATTTAGCCATCCCCCTTGGTTGTGCGCTCAGTATTGGCCCAGTACAGTTTATTCGTGACATTTCAAATGATTTTTTCGTAAAATTTCAAACATTTTGCTAACGTTTTTCCATTAATCGACCCGATCGATCTCTTATTATTCAAAAAGTATTTTCTGAAGTTTAATTTCTTTAATCTTGGTCAACCCTATACCCTCCTCTCCTGAGGATAGTAGTGGTGTTCGAAGAGGTACAGGCAGCCATGACAGAAGGCACAACAATAGGTATTTTTTCCCTGGGAAACTGATGACTTCTTTCTTATGTAAACCTGCGTCCTGTCATGGCTGCCATCACGTGAAGGTGCAAAGCCTCTATAGGCAAATTTTTTCACACAAATAAACCCTTAGCGCTAGAAGATAACGATTGAGGGCCATAAGTTTATTAGTATTGTATACTAGCTATTCAGTGTTTGCCCTCTATAAATAAAGTCTATATATCTATCTATAAGATATAACAGTGGCCTCAACCATGGTAACGTTTTATACATACACTCCCAAAATCCCTTTTGTTAGTTATTTTCACTATTTTCTGTTGGGAGAAAAAACAGAAAATAGGAGAAAACGAGAAAAGAAAACATTTCTACAACCATTGAAGAAAATCCACTTTACTAAATCTCCCTGATAGATGACCTGCTCTTAGCAACTGAAGTTGGCGATAAGAATATTCAGCGAGACATCTCTCAATAAGTCGTTAAGGTCACTCAGTTAAAAACAAGATAGAATCATAACCTAAATATCTTTTTTTATTATACGCCATGAAATAAATTGTCTTTTTAGATACCGCTTTAGAGGCTTTACACCATCACGTGATGGMAGCCATGACAGGAGGCAGGAAAAACTGAATCTGGTCTAATCTAATTTTCATGAGAAAGAATTCAGTTTCCCCGGGGGRRRRGWCTCCATTGTTGTGCCTCCTGTCATGGCTGCYATCACGTGATGGTGCAAATTCTCGATATACGACGGTGTATGGAGTACAGCGTAATTTAAGGTGGCGCGACCGGAAACAATCAAGCTGGTTGCTAGGTGGATGTTTCTAGGCGGTGACTTCTACAAATGATTTGAGGAAATCCCCTTTTGTCTTATGGTTAAGTAAAGTAAAATGGAACTCACGTAAGACTAAATTAATGGTTTTACTTTTACTAACTGATCGGAAATAGGAAAAAGAATACACAGTCTGCAGAAACCACAAAACAATGGCTGAATTAATCCGGAAATCGGATAGTAATTCGATGTTCTGACGCGACGAATGAAAAACGGAAAGTATCGAGTTGAATAATGTCTGATAGTAATTAGAAAACTACTAATGATAACAGCCGACAATGTAATCATAACAGTGGTTCGATCGTGCAGCACTTTAGGTTTCATCAAATTAATCCTTTCTGACAAACTTTACAATTCTTACATTTTAATTTGATTAAGTTTAATGGTTTAGATTTAAATCGTCATCTCAAACTTAACGAGTTGTTTATCTGCTCGTAGATTTAGCCAGTCAAACCCGTTTTATTTTAATGTTTATTAACGTGAAACTAAACATTTTGACAAAACCACAAAGGTCGGGTTGTTTTGTTGAAGTTTTGGAATTACGATTATTTGCGTAGTCTCCTCCGGCGGGCCTAGCAGTTCTTCCGACGGGATGCTTTGAAACGTTTTGTACAATTTATGTATTCATGATCTGAATGGCCGCACCCAGAACAATGTAGGGTGGTTGTGTTGGGAACACTCCCTCTAGATGACGAAAAGAGAAAAAACGCGCGCGTGCTGTGCACAGCTCTATAAGATATTTTATATGACGCACGCACTTATTGGCATGCTACCGCGTTAATATCAGAGTACAAAGACACGCTGTCGCAAAATCTTTAAAAAATCTTTTATAAAAGCAATATAAAACGGTTGCTTCTAATGTCTCTGTATAGTGATATAAACACTCTCTGGGAGCTGTAAGGCACTCGAAATTAAAGGCAACAGAATTATTCGGCCACGCCTTCATAAGCTTGCTTTTCTCGTGTTCTACAGCTTCCAGCATGTTTATATCACAGCACATAGACATGCGGGCGTGTTTTATATTCATTAAATAAAGCTCACAAGGGGTTGGCAGAACACGAGAGAAGCGTTATTAGAAGCACGACGCGTAGCGAAGTACTTCCTAACACTTTTCGAGAGTTCTGCCCATACCCAACTAAACCCAGCACAGCAAGGTTCATATTTATTCTACGAAATACAAATTTCAATAACCGTTATTTTACTACGGAATAGAGAGTGCGCCGGCGCGACAAGCCACGACAAACCACGAAACGGTGGGTTTGGCAGGATTAAACTTGTGTCTTTTGACCTTATTCATCGAAGAGAGAGCACAGTCGTCGGATACTTTGAAATAAATTTCGTGTGTTCACTAAAATACTTCTAAAACAATCATCGCTAAATGCGCCATTGATTTTCATTCTTCTTTGCCGTTTTGCACAACAATGGTTACGTATTACCACATTGTACTTTCTAAATTCTCTTACCCTCCCCTCCCCTGCCTCCGTGGGGTGCGAACTATTCTTATAAAACGTTTGTATATAAACATCATAAACTTGGATTCTTAGTTGTGTTATCTTTAATTTACAGCCAGGATAGCTAATACACCGAATCGAAATATGGTGACCAATTTGAATAACTTTTGTTCTGCACTGACTAGCGACTGACTAGGTTGTGTTCACCTGGAAATATAACAGCGTTTTCACATGTATGTGAGGCTAGTCAGTACCAAAGTTATTCAAATTGGTCGCCATATTTCGTTTCGGTGTATGAAATGTAGGTTTTTTTTCAAGTATGACACTCTTTATGAGTTTCTATTCAATTTTTAGAAAGGACTTGATTTAACTTCCTTCCGCGTCGAGTCGCCTCGGGTACTCACAATGACAAGGTTAAAGGAAACCATTCTCGTAACATCCGCTTTGGACTTCAAAAGCTAATCTCATTTAATGGATGCTTTGATTTGCTAGCAATCTATATTTGTATTATGAACATCGGTATACACGAGTGTTTTTAGTCACGACAAGTAGAAAGAGGGGTTTTATTTCATTGGCTATATTCTAATAATAACCCCGTGTTCAGTCGTGCATCTTGGTTGTTTTCATCGTTGTTGGTAAAAACGAATTCGATACGCTGACCTTGACCGGGTGTTACGGTGTGTCATATTATTAGAAAAGACAATAAGATGAAGCTGTCATCAATCATCCGAAACAACTCTTCATTATCACTTTTATTACATCACCATCACAATCACCATTACCATCTTTTCACATCTCATCATCATCATCATCATCATCATCTTCTTCTTCTTCTTCTTCTTCATCTTCATCGCATCTTCATCACCATCAACAGCAGCAGTGGTTTTATCATTAGTAGACTATAGTTCGTATTCTCACGTCGCTTTTCACGTGTTTTTCGTTTTCGTGCAGATAGTGCAAATTACTATTCTTTACTACTCTGGGTTGCTGGTTTTTATTTTTTTATCCTCTGATCCTGTTCTTAATTCTCTTTCTACCCCTAACCATCATCATCATCATCACCATCTTCATTAACACCCCCATCATCATCAACACCATCAAAACCAACACCATCACCATCACCATCATCATCATCAACATCATCATCATCATCATCATCATCATCAAAACCAACACCATCACCATCACCATCACCATCATCATCATCAACATCATCATCATCATCATCATCATCATCACCAGCATCACCATCAAAACCAACACCATCACCATCACCATCATCATCATCAACATCATCAACATCATCATCATCATCACCATCATCATCACCAGCATCACCATCAAAACCAACACCATCACCATCACCATCACCATCATCATCATCAACATCATCATCATCATCACCATCATCATCATCACCATCAAAACCAACACCATCACCATCACCATCATCATCATCACCATCATCATCACCAGCATCACCATCAAAACCAACACCAACACCATCACCATCACCATCACCATCATCATCATCATCATCATCATCATCACCATCACCAGCAACACCATCACCATCATCATTATCTTTAAGACGCTAAGCAATTTCGTTATGTTGTCCACGACTGACGTGAGCCCATTTCATAAACTCAAATATTATTTTAAGCTCTGAACCGTTTAGTCTACCCGCAGTGAGAAAAAAATCCCTATGTCCTATGGATATTGATTGCAAGCACTTCCCATTACAAAGCCATGACGTCACTTATATGACGTCACAAGATCGCCTTTCCCTGCCGGATTTTTACTAAACATCAGTCAGATTAATGACTTCACAGTAAGTGCTAAAGTACCTACTGACATTGATTGATGAGTATACTACAGACAGAATAATTTCGAATTCCTTTCCGCCGGACTAGTAATTTCAGTTCAGATTCCGATGTTTTGAATTATACTTCATACGGGGCCGGTTCAGTTCTTTCATCATAGACTACAAAAATCAGACAAATCTTATTTAATATACATTTATGACCAAATAATTTATTAGTACTTAATGGAAGTCATAATGCCGCTTTAAGTAGAGCTAGATAATCATAGGCAAAGGTCAAGAAATAAARTTTCTACTACGGTGATTATAAAATATAGTTAATTTATTCGTTACCTATGATCATCATTGTCGACGACGACGCCATTATCATCACTTTCAATATATTGCAATTATCATCTAGCATAAAACTATTATGATCATGATATTGTAGTAGTCAAGTGCGGTTATTGCCCGTGGCGTGTCATGCGATGAGTCAGAATTTCGAATTAAAATTCTCATTTAGTTAGCTCAATGAGTTTTTGTTCTTTTAGTCGTGTACAATTTCTTATTTGCACCACAATGGCCGCCATGCTTTTGTCTTTTGACTCTTTTGGGAATGCTTGCAACCCATCAATTCTCTATTTCAGGCGTAACGATTTTATTTGCTTTTAACTTTTGGTCTCATTTTTTTGCCTATCGTAAAAGTCAGAATTGAAAGACAATCTTTCAAACAATAATTCTCAGTCAACTTAGTTCCGTGTTTTGGTCCTTTTTCATCGTAACAATTTTCTCATTTGCAATTTTTGGTCTCATTTTTTTGCCTTTCGTAAAACATCGGTTACATAGAGCCAGTCAATCTAAAGCATGCCTCAGGGCCTCGCTACTCTACCATGATGACTTCTCGGCCAATTTACTTATCATATAATCCTCCCTTTCTCAGATATGCTTTTGTCGTCAGTAGTCTAGACATATAATTATAAAAAATAAATAAATAAACTAGCGAGTCTCCGCGTAATAACCATATATTCAACAGCTATGTGTAGCGTACGTTGGTGGTCAATTGTTACATGTTTAGAATATAGAACGAAATGCAATAATGCCGCCATTGACTTTCAGGGAAAAAAACTAATCTTTAAGTAATAAGCTCTGACTATCAGGAATAGCAAGTAGAAATATGTATTTTTGGAATTTTTTAGTGCTAAAAATAGAATTCCAGTGAATTCCATAAAATTACACGGATTTTCATGTGTTAAAGTCCATGACAGACGACTGACTAGCCTCGTTCTGGTGTTTTTCACATTTTAAAATTCTCTTAACTTAAGGATTTAATATTTTTACCTTAAACTTTCGAATTTTGCTTATATTATTCTAATCTAGAATTTAAATGTAGCGTTTAGGTAAGATTTTAATTTTAAGATTTTTGATAATGAAGTGGTGGCTATTATTGCATTGGGTTTATCAACACTAAAAGCCAAAAAAAATCTTACCGATGATCATGCACCTTCGAAGATCCATAATTATTATCATAACAGATACAAAAGGAAGTAACAAATGCCCTCCCCACCCCTCTTCAAAGGTTTATCCTTTTTTTGTGATTCAAGCTGCTATTTTGAGCTGATAGGACTGAAGTTTTTGTGTAAATACAACATCTTCCCGTGTCCACCCCCTTACAAGCCTGTACGATACAGGTTATTGCGAGGTTTACAACCTGTTGTCTGTTCTTCTAAAGTACAATTGTCCAATCACAGTAAAAAGGCCCACACGTGTTCCATGTTCTTATTGATGTATACAATTTCCTCCGCATCAATAGTCTTGTCTTAGAGATTTTTGAATAAAAGAATTTGTACATGAAACGCTGGCTTAAGCAAGCACCAGCAAGGACCATACTTTATCTTAACTTTGTCATTTACCTCTTTTTACTAGTATCTTTAATTTAATCATCCCCTTAATTAAGGATTGATTTATTGAATATTTAATCATGAAAGACACTAAAGTATTTGTAACAATGACATAAACTTTCATTAACAATGCAAAGTATTTTTGTTCTTTCCGATTGTTTTAATTCAAAAAGACCCTCGTTAAGCTAACCCAAATCACCTTCAGTCTTAAGAAAATACAAAAAGACTTTGTTGAGATAAATCAATTTGAATCTTTGAAATAAATGGTAGATAGGTTTTTGGTAGTGAAAAAATGGTGTGTGTGTTGGAGCCGCAGTGAGGCAGGCGGCAACTCGTGTCAAGAATAAAAGCAACTGGTTACAGCCATGTCGGGGTCCTAAACGAACACCGCATTGCCAAACCGCACTCATTAATCGCTTGTGTTCATTTTCAAGCATAAAAATTGTAAATAACTTGATAAGAAAAAATGGGGATAAAATCATAGCAACTACTCACATGTTTTGATTCTTGAGTATGGTTTGGCTGTCATTGGAATTGCTGTCCTGGCGACTCCTCGGACCATTGCTCTTTTCTAGCAAAGAAGTGTTCGTAGTTTTCCCATCTTCACCTGTACAGCTGAGGATCAGCCCATCGCACTTGCATTGACGCTAGAATATTCAACTTCCTCACATGAACCTGGTGCGTGAAACCAAATACGCATAGGCAACCAAGTAGCTCTGTAACATAATCCCACGTAAAAGTATTTCTTGGCTGATCACCTTGAAGCATTATACTCGATCCCACCGACCAAATGCTGGCCCAAGTGTTGGGACCAGTTGTCATGCCAGGAGCCCCATTCATCAAAACTTCCTCTAAAACGTGCCCTTTTGCAAGCCAATTGTCATTCTCAGTCGCTCAGTTTTAGCCATTTGGCATATCATTCTTAATGGTTTTTTTTTTTTTTTTTTGACAATTGCTTGTAACACAAGGTACAAAATAGCCAATAGCTTGAGTAATTCTTGTCACGTGTCGCTTTTGTTACTGTCAAATCCCGTCCTCTGTATGAGGGGACCTGTTACTTATGATATTCGAAAGCTTACAACTCAGTTGTTGAATTTCATTACTTGTTATAAAAAAGACATTTATTTATTGAATTTTTTAGTTTTTTAATTTTTTTTTTWAATTTTATGTCCCCATTTCATAATATTGCTCTTCACCGATAATGTTTGTGTGAAACCCATTTTGAGTTTACACCGAAAATCCCTTCCGGGCTAGGCGAAATAAAGACTGTAATTGTACGAATTATTCAATTAATTAATGAGAAGAAGAATCTAATTTTTTCCAGATGAGACATGAAAGAGAAGTCAGAGGTGATGCGTGTGTCATGATTACATCTTTTCGAGTCATGAGTCACGCCTGGTGATTTTTGAGAGCGGCTTTACATACTGCTACTTAATCTACTCGCACTTTGATATTTGCTTTAAAAAATATTTTGCTTCAACTTTAGTTCTAGATACCATCGATATTTAAAAATCTTTTTCAATAGAATATACTGGGGCATTGTAATTAGTAGTGTTATTCGTGTAAAAGAGTCGTAAAAGGTTATTGCGATTCGTAGTAAGCAAGAAGTTTCAAGTTTACATTAATCATTCCATCTGTCAAAATGAAATCACATTAAGTCTCGATTTTCTAAGTTTGGCTGAAGTATTCAGTTTTTGATGTCCAATATTCTAGCGGTGTAATTTTGCCTCGTTTTTTATAACGAGGACACATGTGTGACTGAGTTTCAGCGAAAATGACCGAATCAGTGGTCAAGGAGTATAATAATGTCACCGTGCAATGTATGCAAAGCTTGCATTCTTTGTGCACGTGTTATCCATCCACATGACTGATTACATGACGTCTGTTCCTACTGCAAAACAACCTCGAACAAAAGAAGTTAAACAACAGGGAAGCAGGCGAAGCCCTTTATTGATTTAGTATCTGAACAAAGTCTGCCAAAGAGGAAATCGAAAGGTATCGAAAATAAGACCTTGAAATAGAAGCGGTAATCCCTTCAAATGACCACAAAAGGCTTTTGTATTCTCCTTAAGCGGAGTCAGTGGAAAGTGTAGTATTTTCTGGAATCCCGAAGTATTATCTAGCCTTCAATCATTACTAACTATTACTTAAATCCGCGATTGTTTACAAAATGGTGCATCTTAGGAACTGTATTTTTTCTTATCAATCATTTCTGGTATCCACTTAAAAGTTTCTTTATCAAATCAAATGACAGCAAAAAAAGCTCAAGTTCTCGTTTAATCCTTGCAATTTTGATGTTTTCCCGATAAAAGGTTTCAGCATGTGTCCTTAAGTTAAAGAACGATAACTTGCAATCAGAATTCAAGTGTTATCAGATAATGACATATATTTTTAGCTCATAGTTATTGATCTTATTCTTCAGTAAATTTGAGGGATTTCAGGAAAGTAAAATTAACCTCGCCCGCTTTCTACAAAACATCCCTCCAATAACACACCCCCCAGCTTCCAGTTCCATCCATGCTGTTAAAACAACTACGATATAACTTTAGCCATTTCATTTTATAAAATAGAAATACCAGAAATAGAAGATAGCGATTTATCATAAGAGATTATGGCTTGATTGTTTTACAATACAATACTGAGTAATTTTTCAGTGAGGCTAATACTTGATGACCGAGAACGCAGAGACGGAACAAAATCACCACTTTTTTTTTCTTTTTTCGTTTTGAGATTGTTTTCGTTACATCTAAACTAATCTATGACTCATTAGGTTGCAAGAGTATTTTTATTCAAAAAAATACTGAGTTACTTCAGTTTCCGGCTTCTTTTACGCTCGTCTATAACAATCATTGGCTTGCTAACAATAACCCTGTATAAAACATATTTGTATATATGGTACATCTATGGTACATTATATACCAGTAAGATGAAAGCCATTCTTAACAAACACTAGTGTTAGCTCCCAACTGCTTCGCACATTGTCTTGACCACGTTGATTAAAGGTTGCTCAAGTTAATAATCAGAATTTATATTTATGGGTACCAAAAGACGTTGTGGTCTTTGTTTGGGCGCGCAGAACGCCTGGCTCGAGGAACACGTGGGCCAAATTGTTCATTTCGGCAAAAGGAAAGAATAGAATAGAAGAAAGAAAAGATCTTAGTCGCTGTGCACTTTTGGAGCTTCTTCAATAATACCTCTGTTCTAAGCTTTGTAGAAGCCTATAATTGACAAACTAAAGTCCCTTTTTGATTAAACTAGACCTACTTACAAAGGTTTTGTTTCAAACATGACTTCAGTGTTTCCGTCACCTTCGGCCATGAATTAAAGTGTTCATTTTATCAGAAGAGATAACTAGCTAAAAGCTAGTGTGAGCTGCGTCGGTGTTTCTAATGAAACAGTAATGATAAAAGGGTAAATTTTACACCGTGAAAAGATGAAAAAACTTACTGACGTTTCGGACGCCTTCGTCGGAGTAAAAGAGCATTTCATATCGGTATATTTAGATCCAAATTATCCGAGTAGGTTGGTCTCAGAAGAATAGTTGTAAAGGTTTTATAAATTATCCCTTGCAAAACAATTATCATGTTGATTTTAATTTCTTTATTTTTTTATTTTTTATTTATTTTTTCTTACTATTTTTTTAAACATAGTTGAGAATTTCCTTGTTATAAAACCCTTTCACCTTGCAGTCCTTTAATAACTTGCTGGATGGTGGCGGGTCAAAGGGCGTTCAAACAAAGTTGTTTTTGTGTTTTTTATCCACAAATTGCCAAAGTAGTAACAACGTAGCTCCGCTGGTGTTTGTGTAAGACAAACATTACATAGATATCGATGTTCGTCTACTGTCAGATTATTAAGTGAAGCGTTGGAGTGGATATAGTGGATTTGGGGCACGATTAGCTACGTTTTGTTGATGCCTTTGGCGTTAAACTATGCAGGGTCGTGGGAAAAGAAGTCGTTCAGGTTTGACTCGAATCCGTAGTTATGGTAACAAAACTATTGAGCGTATTCTCAACAAATGATCAGAAAGCTAACACTGAAGCCACTAAGAAAGAATGGAAGCTGTTTGAGTTTACTTTTGGTTGCGTTGACCTCAAATGAACAGCTAGCTCACTAACGCTTGCTATGATATTCTGCACAATATAAAAGGCTTGTCAGGTGCTTAGACTAGCGCACTGTATACAAGTACATTTGCTGTTTCTTTGAAACTGGAGAAAAGAAGGAAATCAGGAGAGTCGCTGCGTGTAGCCACTCCTTCCCTCGTCAATAACCTAAGAGTGTAAGCCAATATCGGTGAGAAAGCAACCTTGTTTTGTCTCAGCATTCTAGGGGTAGTTTTAGGAATAGTCTTCTTTGAATGCACGCTTTCGGTCCCGAGTTTTAAGTGACTTTGGTTGTTTAGCAAAAAAAATTAGGATGCATTGAAGCACCATTTGAACAAGGGGTCTATATAAAAAAGGTCTCTCGTCAATGTCACAATCATCACAACTTGTTGTCATCAACCCGTCAGCATCACTCATGCGCTGCGCTCTGATTGGTCGGATTCCATTAAACAAAGAATGGCCGACGCGGTTGGCCAAGTAATGATGAACTTGGGGCCCCCACAATAGTGTTAGTACCCCTCGATTTCCTTAACACATGCAAATTAGCTAATCAGTGAAATTCTATATCGCTTGGTCGTTTGACAGTGAGAGAATATCGTACTAACGTTGTCCGCATTCATGAATCGACCGATGAAATTTAAACGGAGTTTTTGAGAGTTCACTGGACAAGAGTTTAGAAGAATGAAGGGCTTTCACTTTACGATCGCCTTCGCTCTTTTAATTCCTATAGTCGGTGCTTCGTTAGGTGGTAAGTTGTATGAGTATCTTAAATGTGCGTGCTGACGTTCAACCGCCAAAAGACACTCACATGTCCGAAAGGGTTCTACCTCGAATCGCTCAAACTACTACAAGGACACGACTCTCTAGATTGAGGAACATATTAAGGCCTGTAAACAACACTGGTCATGGTTTTAGGGTGCCAGCGATAGGCATATTGGTTGAGCGCCGCCGACATACCGAGGCCGTTTTAGTACAAGCAAGGGACACAGAACCTTCCTCTTCTCATGAATCAGACGAAATTCTTTAAGTGTATCGGATTATGGGAGTCTTTACAAGACAGCGAGGATAGAAAAGTTGTATTGAATGCAGTTTCTGTGATTTGGATGCATTTTAATGAAAATCGATAGAAGTATTTGGATCTTCGTACGGTTCATAGAATTCTCACGCTGCGCGTGAAAGCAGTTATGAATTCGCACATCATGAGGAGGGATATTATCTCTTGAAAATATCTCTATAAATATGCTCCAAAATGTATCCCCTTGGACGACAAGACGTGATCAAATAACGGATAAACAAAGTTTTATTAAGATAACTTCGTAGACTTTCACTAACAGCTGAAAGGGCTTATTGGAATATTCGGCCATAATGTAACACATTATTATTGTGTAAATTGAGTTCACCTTGTTCTCCAAACGTGATTTTTAAATTAATTGATGTTTTCTTTCTCGCAGCCTCCAAATGTTCAACCGGATGGTGTCAAAATGGTGGCTCCTGCTCGATCGTCAATGGATCAGTACATTGCAGGTTAGAATCAAATATATATATCACATTAAAATGCTTTAATTTACGTTTATGAAGGAATACAAATTATGTAAACCAAATGCACGTGAAGTAAACGGTGCTGGTTAAAGTTTCTTTGACAGTTTAACGCTATTTAACAAAGTGTGGCCTCTTATTAAATCTTTTATTTCTTATCTAAGTTAATAATCAGAGGCTTTTTTCGATATTTCAGATTGCTTGTTGTAATGTCAGATTTAGTATAGTGTATGTACAGCAGTGGTAAAGTACTTTCTAATGTTGATCCGTACATACCTCTTTCTCTATAATTCAGTCATTAATTATTGAACGTTTACAAGTGTAGTAAAATCGACGTATAGCCCGAAACTGGCATAAAAATTTAATGTACCCATCAAAACCGCACTTCAACGTCCTGTTATATACTTGAAGGTTGAGTCCATTAAAATTCTAATGTTTCTTTGAGTTCATGGAGGTATATTGTTACCTATTTATGGAAAATACTGATTGTCTGAGGCCGCTAATAAAAGCTCATATCGAATTGTCTTTGAAAGATAAATAAACCTACAAGATTACTGATGTCTACCGGAAATCTATGGTAACCTAGGTTTACGTGTTTTGCTAAGGTCTTCAAAAGTCCATGGTATCAAGGTTGTTAAACAACACATAAATAATTAACTAAACCTCCTGCGAATTGTTTTCGTTCCATTGACAGACTCGCAATGTGTTATAATTGAGAATAAAAATACCAAAAACACCTAATTATGAGTTGCAAGCGTTGAAATGTTCGCGTAAAATGACTCAAAGTGGTTCGTGTCCAAAAAGACTCGATGATCATTGAAAATCCGCCTAGTAGAAATTTTCATCGACCTTGGTTGTACTTTATATCTCTTTATTCCTTAAGAGATAATTATTTATCCTTTTCTAGACGTTTACTACAAGGTACTCCTAATTTTCAGCTAATAAACGCCTCGGAATCCAGTAAATTACAATTTTCTGGCCTGTTTTTATGGTGATGACAAGTTGTCGTGCGAAGCCAGCCGAAACATCTAGGACTATATTTGTAAACTGAATCTAGGATTAACACTAAGCTGAGTTTCTTTAGAATAAAGAAATTCGAAGTGCCATACATTGAATAATATTACACGCTAGAATAATGGAATAAAATGCTCAAAACAATAGTGAGAGGAGTGAAGAAAAGCACGAATCTAGTTGGTCGATCGAAGGAAGCCTGTTTTTTATCTGTCCTTACAAATTCTTTCTTCCAAGTTACGGATAAACAGTTATCTGTTGTGGCTAACTGCAAGTGTTTTTGATACACAGCCTGCTTGATTGATGCCTCTTTTATTCATACCTCTATTTGTAGTTTAAAAACATCCTTTCAACGAGAATTATTGACATACGCTAAAGTTTTAGTAAGAAAAAAAGCGCGCGCTCTGTACTCGGTAATGTCCTATTATGAAGTTTAATTTCGTGGCCGTGTTTTCATCTCTCGTAGTTTCGCCCTCTTGGTGATTGTTTTAGCTAGGTTTTCTACAGAGACTAATTACTGAAAAACGTCTGTTTACCAAAGTCAAATTTTTTTGATTCCACAATAAGTATTTTTACGTTGTTTGTTCTAACTCGCTCTAGGGTTGTGTTCTAATTGACTCCAGTGTGATGCCGTTTGATACCTTCGGTAATAAAGTACCGCTTTCAACGTCTTGCTCTTCATGAAGAAAGTTTATACGTACTAAGAAATGAAAGCCTTAATACTAAAGGCAAATTTTCGGGAAAAGAGGCACGAGGCTTGAGCAGTCCAGAGTGTGCCTTTTTGTGTTTGCTAATTTTGTTTCCAACGCCGAAATATTGACTTCAAAACGTCAGTCCGTCGGCAAAGAGGGTAGTTTCGGACTCTTTTTAATACCGGTTGCCTTATTGGTGACCTTAAAGGCTTTTTCTCAAAGGCATTGAGATCTAAAGGCCAAATGTACGAGGTCCCTTAATCATTGTGCAACGTGCGGTAGATTTGTCTAATTCTCGTATTGTTTGCTCATTGTTCCGACCAGTTGCGAGTGTGACACTTCGGGCTCGCTCTATACTCCAAACATGCATAAATTTCTGTCACTAATCCTCTGATACACAATGAAATACCTCAAAAACCGAGACAAACTTTGCTACTTTTCCACTAAACCTCTAGGATTTCTTCTAAGATACAAAATAGGGACAAAATGCAAGCGATATTTTCTTTTAGGGCCGACCAAGTATTTGAACTAACAAATTGCATTATCTTTGTTATTGTGTCTTACGACAATTGTTTTTTGACTCAACCATGTGCAAGACTACGACAACAGCTGCTTGTATCTAATATTGCCCTCCTTGTCCAAATTTGCTGGGATTCCACTATATTCACTCTTAATTATAAGTCTGAGAAGAGTTTAGATAATGCTAAGACAATTTGCCTTGTTGATTCTTGGGTCCCCTAAGGTGGAATTCATAGCCCTAGTAAAAACATCTCTCCTGATTGCATGAATTACTGAATACGAATCTGTGTTCTTTTGTTAACTCATTTAATAGGAATGCTGCCGTAACAAATGTCAAATCTTTGCAAAGTTTCCTTAACTATTGTTTTGGCTGCCCAATATTAATAGTTAATAAAAATGTTTTTCTAACTGGGCTGGTTGGGATCAAATTTTATGCTATAGTGATAAACACATTAGCTTCGTTTTTGAAACTGGTTTTATGACTTCCAAGCTATCATTATGAAAAACCAAGTTAATTAATGACTTTTAAAATCACTAAAAAAAATCTTAGGAAAAACAAAACAATTGAAAAAATTACTCATTTGAAATTTTTATTCAAGTGAAATATGAATGAACACAATCAAATTTTAGTTATTTGACTTGACTTTTTCRTTTGCGTAATAATTTAATGTGCGTTTTTTAGCATCCCAGGCCGTAGGGGGCAAGCAGACTGAAACATGACTAATGTGCTTAAGTTTATAAATCGCTTACAGTATTAGCTTCATAACAGGGAGTTTTAGGAACACTTTGTAGGGTCAGCGATTTGAGAATTAGGAAATTATGCATTTATTGTTTTTTAGTTATCAGCATTTTCAAGAATTTAAAGTCTTTGTTGTYTCACAAAGACAGCAATAGAATACCACAGCAAGTAATCACTCAGTAGACTAGGTTTTATGGCTCATTTATCAGAACACACTCAAGTTAGACTGTCAGTGGCTCATGGCTTTTCAAGGATGAATGATTTTCTTGTCAACCAGGACAATTGATACTCCAAGCCACAAACGTTTCTGTTGTTTGGCTATTGGAATACTCCTAAACAGACTAAAAAACTCCTTGTGTGGAACACTTAATTTGAATGTTTCATTAAGCTTTGAGTTAAGAATGTGGGATGTGATGTGTATTAAATTTGAGCATCTGTTGTTGTTTTAGATGCTCTGTATTTTGCCTACRTATAAACTATACATATGTAATAATGTACTTATAGAAAATGTTGGTTATTTCATGCCCAAGGAAATTAAAAATCATTGTGCTTGTCAAATACTAAGGGATGGTTATCAGTTATTTTGGCAGTAGTTCAGCTTTTWTATAAGTAAGATTTTCTAATGTGGTAATTTAATGAAATTTAGGTGGTAAACAGGATTTGTGTATACATGTTTAAAAATTAATATGCATGTACCATTGACCTTGGTGTTTTGTTAAATAATTGTCTAAACACAGACTATAACCCATAACAGAATTTCTTATCTCACATTAAATCTAGATTTCATTCGACTCTAAATGACAAATCTGTAGTTTATATAGTGCATCTTAATGCACTATCATGTGTTTTATGCTATTTAAAGACCTAGATTGGCCTCATAGATTGTCACAATGTTATATATTTTTAATCATTTTACGACATGAAAATTATATTTATGAAGTGTGGTTTGTCAACAAGTTTCTCTCTCACGCTATAAGAGGACCTGCTTCAGTCAGAGTCAAATTCATACCTCTATTGTTATATTGATTACAGACCAGGGGTCACTACTAATCTATAAAATGCTATATTCTTTGGTGCTGATAAAAATGCTGTAATATTGCTGTTGCAGCTGTCCACCCAACTTTACTGGAAAACGCTGCGAAGTTGATGTTGATGAATGCTCAACATTATCCAACCCATGTAAAAATGGTGCAACTTGTACAAATGTTGATGGAGGATATATTTGTCGATGTATAACTGGATGGGAAGGTGCAGATTGCTCCATCAATGTGAATGACTGTCTTGAAACTCCTAATAACCCAAAATGCCTGAATGGAGGTACATGTGTGGATCGAGTTGGATCTTATAGATGCAATTGTCCACCCAACAAAGCAGGTATGAATGCAGTGTATATATTGAGTCCATTGTATGTGATGTAGCAAGTCTGGTTAGCGGATATATTAGGTTGCATTATTGACCCTAAATTCTCAGAATTCTAACCCTTCTGCTTGATTATTTCACAGGTCTTATTTGCCAATTTGATAATGAATGTGCATCTAATCCATGTAATGGCAGTGCAACTTGTGTTCCATCACCTTTTGGAAAGGCCAATTGTCTTTGTTCCCATGGATGGACAGGCCCCAACTGTGACGTGGATATTCCAGATTGTAATGTAGCCCAGTCACCCTGTTATCATGGGGGGACATGCCGAGATGTCCCAGGGTCCTTTGTCTGTGATTGTGTGCCTGGATTTACTGGTAAGTTTATGAAAACATCTACACATCTTGATTACCACTTAATGTTATCACTTCATATTTTGCAAATTCTACTGCATATTGCAAATTACAGTGCAAATCTCAAAATTCTGACCAAATGTGATGTATTCACATACTTTTCTCATGCCATCCTCCAATTAGCATTTAGACCAGAAATAAGTTAAGACAATCCTGCAATGCCGATGGGGTGAAAGCCAAGATAAAAGTATGCAAATACATTATCAGTGGTCATACTTCTGGGTGCTGTGCAGTAAGAAACTGCATTTTTAAACAATATTTTATCTTGTTACTATTCTCATTTTCATGATTCCTCAGTTTTTGATCATTGAAATTAGCATCACTTTGTAAGACATGGTATTTTGGTTTGTTTTAGGATCCCGTTGTGAGACAAACATAAATGAATGTGAGTCGAATCCATGTCAAAATGGAAATTGTCTTGATTACTACAACCAATTTGAGTGTGTCTGCTTCAACGGATGGACTGGTAAACTCTGTGAAGTAGAAATCAATGAGTGTGACAGCATGCCCTGTCAAAATGGAGGACAATGCCATGATAAACTTGGGGAATACAGTTGTACCTGCTTGTATGGTTATGAAGGTACACATTGTGAGATTGATATTGATGACTGTGCTTCGTCTCCCTGCCGCAATGGTGCAACATGCAATGATCTTGTGGGAAAATACTCTTGTACTTGCCCTCTCGGCTTTACAGACACAAACTGTCAAACAAACATTAATGAATGTGCTACATCCCCATGTCAAAATATGGGAACATGTGTGGATGGTATAAATGGCTATACTTGCAATTGCCGTGGTGGATACACTGGAACTAATTGTGAACTTGAAATTGATGAATGCCATAGCTCACCTTGTCAGAATGGTGGAGTATGCAGGAATGTGGTCAATGGATACCTTTGTATCTGCCCACCAGGAGCTTCTGGTAAGTCTTCTCAGTYATTGGGATCACTGGAGATGAATGATTAAGAAGTTTTACCAGATTCTTGTAGTCCATCAAATATCAGTCTAAATGAAGCATCTTGGTTATCCCTTTAACAAAAGCTGCTTCTCAAAATCTATTTACAATCTGTTTTCAGGTGATCATTGTGAGAATGATCCAAATGATTGTCCAGTAGGTGCATGCCTAAATGGGGGTGTATGTATTGATGGAATGAACAACTACTCTTGTAAATGTCATCCTGGTTTCACATCATCTAATTGTGGTGTTGAGATTGATGAATGTGCAACATCGCCCTGCCGCAATGGAGGAAGATGCATCGATGGAGTAGCTCAATACATGTGCCAATGTCGCAATGGCTATACAGGTGTGTGAATTCTCTTGAAACATTTGGAGTACTATTTCTTGGCCTAAGGAATAAAAATTTAAAATATTTTAAAATGCTTTACTTTTTTTTAGGAAGGGACTGTGAAACAGTAATTGACAGTTGCTTGGGTCACACTTGCCGTAACAGTGCCACATGCTCAAGTAATTCTCCCTATACTTACACATGTAATTGCAAACCTGGATATTCAGGGAAATATTGTGAAGAAGATGTCAATGAATGTCAGGCTCGTCCATGTGTCTCTGGAACTTGTGTTGATGGTATCAATGGCTATACATGTCGCTGTAACCCTGGATTCACTGGAGACCGTTGTCATATCAATATCAATGACTGTCAGTCAAGGTTAGTACAAATGCTTGTTGTTGTTTGTTATCCATTGTGCTCATTTATTTTTTACTTTTCTTTTTCTACTTGTATTTTCAGCCCCTGTGTTCAAGGTGGGACCTGTATAGATGGCATAAACCAGTACACATGCAGCTGTCCTAAAGGCTTTACAGGCGAAAGATGTGAAATTCACATCAATGAGTGTAGCTCGAATCCATGTACACATGGAGGGACATGCGTTGACAAGATTGGCTCCTACAGCTGCTACTGTCCTCCAGGTTACACTGGCACAAAATGTCAGCAGCCTTTAAACAGATGCCTAATCAATCCTTGCCGCAATAGTGGAACATGTAAAAGAACTGGAAGGGACTTATCTGATTTTTATTGTGCCTGCCCTGATGGATACAATGGCACAATTTGTGACGTGATGAACATCTCTTGTGCTTTAGCTCAGAGTAAAGGTGCCATTTGCCTTAACCAAGGCACCTGTGTTGACAATTCTAAAGGTATTCAGTCATGCAAGTGCAAGCCTGGGTATACTGGAAGCTATTGCGAGACAAACATTAATGATTGTGCAAGTGGACCTTGTAAATATGGAGCAACATGCTATGATGGAATTGCAAATTATACCTGCACATGCAGAAATGGATTTAAAGGACGAAATTGTGACATTAATATCAACGAGTGCGCAAACAACCCCTGTGCACGAGGCACATGTATAGATCTCATTGATGACTTTCTTTGTTCATGYCCCAAAGGTTATGTTGGCTCTCGATGCGAGATTAATCCAAACGATTGTTTTCTTAATGCTTGTTTTAATGGTGGTACCTGCAGAGATGGAATAGCAAGCTATCAATGCTCCTGTCCCTCTGGATTTACAGGTTCCAGATGTGAAATCAACGTTGATGAGTGTGCATCAAACCCTTGTTCAGGACTGGGGACGGAAACGTGCTTTAATCTTGTTGATAATTATCACTGTCRGTGCAAACGTGGATTCCTTGGCAAGAACTGCGAACTCAATATCAACGAGTGCCTATCTTTCCCTTGTCAAAACGGAGGTACATGTAAGGACGGCGCAGGGAAGTACACCTGTCTTTGCAAAAAGGGATATTCTGGAAACAATTGTGAGCGTCAAGTATATTCCTGCAATGACACACCTTGTGAAAATGGTGGCACTTGTCGTAGTGTGGAAGGAAGTTACGAATGTGACTGTAAACAAGGAGTGTATGGGCAACAGTGCGAATGGAATAAAGATGACTGTTTATCCGATCCTTGTAAGAATGGAGGAACATGTGTGGATGGCTATGATAGTTATACCTGTAACTGTCCAGAAGGTTTCACTGGGAATAATTGTCAGCAGATTATAAATGAGTGCGCGAGCAATCCGTGTAGAAATGGTGGTAGCTGTAGAGATTTAGTGGGTAGCTACAAATGTGACTGTCCAGAAAAATTGATTGGAAAGAATTGTGAAGTTCTGGTGAAGGATTCGTGCCCCTACAGCGACTGCGCCAAAAAGTTTGACGGCGGAAAATGTGTCGTAAGTATTCTATTAAATRATTCCTCTCTTTTTCAAAGTCTTTTTTGGCTCTTACGATAAYACGTATTCCTTTGTTTTCAGGCAAAATGCAACAATTATGAATGCAACTGGGATGGCACCACATGTTCTCTAGGCATTGAGCCTTGGTCTAACTGTACAGCTGTTACGAACTCTGGTCGGCCSTGCTACGAGGTTTTCGAAAACGGTGTATGCAACCAAGAATGTAACACAGGCACCTGCCTGCTTGATGGTTTTGACTGCAAGAAGCCAACGCCATCTTGCCCTCGTAACAAGTACTGTGCCGCTCGTTTCGCGGACACGAGATGCGACAAGGAATGCAACAACAAAGGATGTCTAGAGGACGGTCTTGACTGCAACATTCAAGTTCCAAAACCTGCAAAAGGCACTCTGGTCTTAGTTCTCTTGGTGACGCCTGAAACCTTTATGAAAGGGTCTCGGGAGTTCATGCGAGAGCTGTCTAGAGTTCTGGGTRCTATTGCCTTCATCAAAAAGGACAAAGACGACAGGCCAATAGTGTTACCCTATCCACTTCCGCCTTCAGCCCCAGTGCCAATAGGTCGAAAAAGAAGATCAGCAGAAAGTGCAGAGTATGTCAGAAGCAGTCGCAAYAGGCGTGCTAGTAGTGAAAAGAACGGGTAAGCATAACGCTGAAAATGTATTTATTTATGTAGAAATAAACTCTAACGATTTTGTATTTTTCTTTTCTGAAGTGCCGAAGTTCACGTAACACTGGATAACAGAGGTTGTGAGAGTGATTGCTTTCAAGACGTTGGCAATGTAAGTTTTATTTCATTCTTTCAGTGTTTCATTCACGTTTCCAATGTTTGTTTAAAGATTTAAAAAATACYTTTGCATATTTTTTCCTGTTGCTTATATTTTCCTCTTCCAATTCTTGGTTGATCTTCTTTTCTTCTTATTGCTGACTAAACACTACGTTTGCTCGAGTGTATTTCCTTTGGTAACTGTCAAACTCTGTTTCTGACCACGTTTTTATTTTACAGGCTGCAAGATTTCTCGGCGCGAAGGCTTCTAACAACAAACTGGATTTGCCGTATCCCGTATATGCAGTAGACAGTAAGTAGATCGTCGAATTTTCTAAGGAAATTCCTAATAGCCTTCTCTACCATTTTCCCTAATTTTAACGTTCCCATTTCCGCAAGCGCAAACACATTGAAACGTTTGTTTTTGCTCACGAAATGTTTTGATGGAGTTTTGGATTCCTCTTTAAGGTCAAGAAAAGCCAACCGTTTCACCGAAACCGGGTTTTGAGCCGAGTCCATTATGGATCGCGATCCTTTGTGTTGGGATTCCACTGTTTATCGTTGGGGTTCTGGCTGGCGGTAAGAGGATGTACACCAAACTTTGGTTACCTGAAGGCTTCCCTCGACGTCTTATCCACCAACGAAGATCACAACGACGAGATCCTGTTGGTCAGGAGGTGTCTATGAGGTATGAACGTTTTTSTTTTGTTGGTCAAGTAATGAGTGAAAAATACGTCGAAATAGGAGTCGTACAAATTCCTTCTACTTTAGAAACACGTGTTTGTTTTCAAATAGTTCAAAGATATATCATACATTCGAGCACTTTGAATAAGGTATCGTTTTAAGAAATTAAAAGACAGGTGATTGGCTATTCATATCATTTTTTACTTTAAAATGCTTAATTTTAATTTAAACACTTGGGAATATTAGGCAAAATAACCTAACGAAATAAGAGAGGTTGGAAAACGAATCAACTTCTCAGTTTGCCTCAAATCTTAAATGCTCTGTATAGTATCTGGAGTAATGAATGACTTTGATGTGCTTCAAAATTTAATTTAATTTTGTTTAATTGAAAGGTCAATGAACAAAAGTACTACCGACTTGGAAGAAGAGGGCGCGGCTGGAGGCAGTGCGTTATCTCGTTCAGACTTGACTCCACCCAGCGAAGCTCGGGATCCCAAGCGTGTCAAACTAGATGATGAAGATGAACTAAAAAGGGGCGGGTCTGTTGAGAAAGACACGCGGAAGTGGACAAGGCTGCATCGAGAAGCTGCTGACGTGAATGTTAGGAATTGTTCTTCATTAATGCCGCCACAGAAGTGTGAAAGAGGAGCCGAGGTTCAGGACGTGGATGCTAGAGGCCCTGGTGGATTTACGGCACTACATCTAGCGTCCTGTAGAGGGACGTTCTTGGATGGTTGTATAGACGATGACAAGGATAGTGATGACAGTGGAGGTGTCATGGTGTCCGACTTACTGTCTATGGGTGCAAGTTATGGGGCTAAGACAGATGAATCCCAAGAAACACCCCTTCATTTGGCTGCAAGGCATTCAAGGGCTGATGCGGCAAAACGCCTGCTCGATGCTGGAGCTGATCCTAATTCGAGGGATCGGCTTGGAAGAACGCCTTTACATTTGGCTGTAGGATCCGACGCTCAGGGCGTCTTCCAGGTAAAAAAACATTTTCAAACATTTTGACTCTGTAACAACAACAACAACAACAACAACAACAACAAAAAACAGTATATCGGTGCCCAAATAACCTTTGTTTTTGTTTTTTCGTAACAGATTCTCCTAAGGAACAGAGCAACCGATCTTGAGGCGCGCATGGATGATGGCACAACACCTCTTATCCTTGCGGCTCGTTTCGATTTGGTAGACATAGTGAAAGATTTAATCAAGGCAGGCGCCAAAGTCAACAACATAGATAACCAAGGTAAGTATCGAATGAAGAATGAACAAATTAACACGCAAACTCCTCAAATTATGTCCAGGGCAGAATAACATATACTACAACTCGCTTTATGTCAATAATAGCCAGAATACAGAATTTTTAGGAGTTTTTTTCGACGCCTTATAGTCTAAAATTTCCAAAAAGTTACAAATCGTAAATACACGGAAACAGTAGAAAGTGTTTCCGTCATATTTATGCCAGCACTTTTAGTTTAAATTTGCCATATGTTCCCAAAACTGTACAAGAAAGCATTCTATAAAGTGTGAACCACCCAAGAGATCCTGCACGATCCTTACGTTTCCCGTAATTTACGCGGGGTTAACCAAGCCATAAAGCTTGGCAATCGAATTTAACGCGAAAGTTGGCAAGGTTAATATTGTATGTCGTCGATAAACGTCTCTCAAGGGCTGTGTAACAATGCTTTCTATAAGCCTAGAGTCAATCCCATTAACCTTGTCGGATTATGAATTCAAGGTCGTCAGCCAACTTTAGAGAACGGCTCCAGTATGATGAAGTAGATTTTAGGCTATTAAATGCGAACTTCGTACGACGGAATTGAATTTCATTTCCACGTTATAAATTTGAAATGACAATAGAACATTATTTTGATTTGCTTCGGTTTTTATTTTTCCGGTGAAACTCATTTGAGCAGGACGATACCATGAAAAAAAAAATCAGCATGACAGAAAAAGGCCTCCCCGTGTTKGACCACAATGCATGAATACCGCACAGCACGTTATGTTACGCTTCCTACCTCAAAATCTGTTTTAACACTGTTTCCGTTCTTTAGGTAAATCTGCACTGCATTGGGCTGCTGCGGTAAATAGCCACGAGGTCACGGCAGAACTGGCCAAAAATGGTGCAAAGAAAGACCTCCAGGATGATAAGGTATGTTAACGATAGATCTTTATCTATATTGATTCTTTTTTAAGTACAACTAAAACATAACTATGACGTCCAAAGGCTTTAAATTTGGGTCTGGCTTCAACACAGATTGGTACTGCGAAAACTATTTTCTCGTCTCCAGATTTCTGTCAGCATGACTTGGTCTGGTATCTGGAAATATGTGGTTTTACTCTTGACATGTGGCTACTTACTTCTAAGTATATTGGTAGTGTCTAAGACTAGTAAACGCCTGTCTTTCAGTGCGCTATAGTAAGGGGATATTGGATTGKATTTTATAACGGATTTGATTTAGCTTTATATTTATTTGCCATTACTAATTATCCAATAGCCTGCTTACACGGCACGACTTAACTCTGGTTAATACTTTCAAAGCTTTCGGATGTAGAGGGTGTTTTTTATGTAATAGTTGAAAGGCTGATTAGGATTTTATTACATTATTATCAAAACATTAGAATATTTATATTTTGTATTTTATAATTATAAAATAATTTTTTAGTACTTTATTGARTTAATTTTTAGTCTTAATTAATATCATTGTATATCTTATGATTTGATTTTATCATTATACCTTAGGTGTCCCCTATTAGTAGAGGGTTTTCCCTCAGCTAGTTATTTTCTTGACACGTTAATAAAGTATCTATCTATCTACACGGACTTAACCACTGTTACGTTCGGCTGCACGCAGGCTATTGTCCAAGGGCGGGACTTCGTTTTAAACTTATTCAAAGCTTCGGTTTTAATCCCGTTAGAATAACTAACCTCGGTTGTTATGTTATGTTATAGGGTCAGACGCCATTGTTCCTTGGAGCTCGCGAGGGGAGCCTAGAGGCAGTGAGAATACTGCTGCTTAATTACGCCAATCGAAACATTGCTGACAATATGGATAAAACTCCAGAACATATTGCTCGACATAAGATGCACCATGATATTGTACAGCTGTTAAAGGATTGGTCACTAGGATGTAATTCACCCAAAGCAGCACCTGCGCYCACTTCTCCACCAGATCAGCAAAAGTCCCCGCACAATGGCACGGCTTCTCCACCATGCACTGAACTGCAAAACGGGAAATCAGTCATCACGCATTTCCCGGTGACTACCTCTTCCACAAGGGCAAAAGCTTCTTCAACGAATTCCGATCACGCTCGTGGTGCAAGGGCTAAAACAACTGCGAATGGTGGGACAAAACGAAAACGCAAAAGACAGCCGCGTAAGGATGAGGAGCCTGTTGCTGAAAACTATAGCAATAGCAGGAAACCAAGCGATGGTGCTGCAGCTTACTCTCCACAAGGACACGTCAAACAGCCCTCGCCTTGTAGCAGTGGACCGACGTTTTCTCCTAATTGTGTGTCCTCTGTAATGAATGGATTTTCTCCTCAAGGGAGTTCGGGAACGGGGATTTCTCCATCCAATTCAACGACGTTGTCACCACCACAAGATACAAACTCGCCACCAGTGTTCTCAGACTCTCCTTTTAATGATGTTTTAGCCAATGAATATGGATTGGAAGAATTCAATGGATTGGATTTCGACGATATCCATTTGAATGAAACGGAGCTCTCAACTAACTTCGGCGGTACAGAGTGTGGTGTCGATAGTGGATCTCCGAACCTGCACGACTCATTATCGATGTCGTGTATGCTTCCCGTGACCGCCATAGGTGGTGAAACAATTAATAATACCTCTGACTGCATGTTTTATCCGACCCAGCAAAGGCAACAAAGACGCGAATATCCGTCGGGAACGAGACTGTATTCGGCTCAAAGCAGCCCTAACCTGGCTTGTACGGTAGAATCAGAACCACGACAGATATCTATTGTACAGGACATGGATGATATGAGTTCGGTTGCGCACTGCGTACAGAACGGATTTCCAAATGGTCACAGAACAGTCCAGGCCTGTGCTATGACTAACGGCGTCGTGATGCCTAGAAGGAAAAACAGTTCCAGCAGTTCGTATACCAATAATCAACTTTATCATCATATGCAACATCCCAACAACATACTCTATAATGAAAACTACCCGACGCCACCTTCGGTRCACTCTTATTCGATATCCTACGATTCGCCACAAAAACTTCCCGTGTCATACTTAACTCCATCACCAGACTCCCCCGAGGAGTGGTCTTCGTCGCCGCATTCTTTGAATTCTGATTGGTCATCGTGCTAGACGTTAAGGAACAATTTTGATATACACTTGAAAAAGTGTAGGTGAGAGTCGCATAATATTGAATATAATCTATAAATATATATACATATGTAATGTAAAAAGACTAGAATTACTATATATAAATATATTGCCAGAAAGCAAGTGATATTGGCCAGGTTTAAATCGAGATTAAGTAGAGACTAGGGCTTTTTTTACTAAACAGGGAGCTTGATTTTTAATACAGGAATAGAAATTCTATTATAGATACATAACCAACTACATTTTATACTGATACGTATCATATTTTATTTTACGGCTCATGGCACTGAGATTTCGTATGAGTGAGAAATTTATGATTGTTCAGACTAGTTTTATTCTCCAACAATTTGATTGGACAGTCTTTCGTGTCAAGGGTTCTGTTTTGGTTCAGGAAAGTCTCATTAGTTTCTTATTGATGCGAAATCTTCTCTGCGATTGCAATAATAACCAATAAGAGCTGATTTTGTTTTTTTTAGCAGCATTTAGTTTTTCTTACTTTTTACAGAATATGATCTTCTAAGATCTTTTTAGTTAGTTTGAAGGTTTCATCATGACCAGCACACATATCTATATACCAAGTATTAACAGTACACTACACTAGTGCTTACAACAATTAGTCGTGCTTTTTTTATTTCTTTAACATTTTTATCGTCCATGCTTTTGTCATCAAGTCGGTGGGTATTTATTAGATGTTAAGCTTTGTAGGAAAAACGTTACTGGAAAAGCTTTAATTCTTCTATAAAGATGACAAAAATTATATAGTTTATTAATATTGAACGTTAAAAATTGAAACAGAAAACATTCTTAGCCTAAATTCAATTATATTTCTTCCAAATTTAGTTTATCTGAGCGACCCCTACCCATGGAAGAAGTGTAGCTTTTCCAGTACAATTTGTTCCAATAGGGTTTAGTTTCCAATGTACATATTAATAATCATCAGCAATCTATAAGAAGAAACGAAATGCTTGTGATAATACAAGCTGAAATTTTAAAATTTCAGAAATAACATAGGTCTATAAAATAGTATTCATTGGGTTGAGTAGATTAGAGGGAGATAAGATTATTTYGTTTAGAAATGTTTCACATAAATTCCTAAAGTAGGTTTTTAGCTAAGTTATTTGTTTGCACAGTTTTTTCCAGCCATTGAATTCGAAGCTCTTCGGAGAACAAAAKCCACTTCACTGAAACGATGATGAGGAGACTGTCTTTTGTAACAAGTGAAGTGGTCTTGAAGTTCACCGCTGTTGTATCGTTTTGTTTTTATATTTGGGTTTCACTCAGTTCATCATTTTTCTAAATAATTGAGTTAAATAGTAATTCCTTATTTGTTGTGTAACACATTCCTTGCGTATGAAGCCTACTCACAAAATTCCATTTTGGTCTTTCTATTTTTGATAGTGCGATATAGATGAAAGTCTAAAAAGAATAGAAAGGCGAAAAAGTACTGCCAACATAGTCGTACGCTTCCAACGCGTTCCATTAACCATAGGCCTTTGTCATAATGGCGGCTACTATTAATCAGTATAATCATTAAAAATAATTTTTCTAGATGTAACTCTGAAATGATAAGGGCTTGATAACGCAAACGACGTGCGTGAATTTCGAAATCCAGTCAAAAATCCTTACGATATGTGGAGTTAGAAATGTCAACATACACCAAAACGAGGCAATAAAGGCCTTGGGCTAAACACACATACAAAACACTCTACCTTTGGTCTTTCATAACTGTTGATATTTAGTCAAAAGTAGTGAACTTGATTTCCAAAAATATTTGTATTGAAGTATTCTTTCAGAAGACAACCGTTATTTATACTAGAAAGCTGTCGTTCTCCTTTAGTAAGAAACCGCCATTATGTTAAAGATTTATAAACATTCCTGATTCAGTTTAATTTGTAAAATTTGCACCAAATTCTGAACTCGTCAGAGTTCATCGTTAGTAGTTGAATTAATGGGGGAAATACAATCCGTTGTTTGCCCAGATATTATAGAGATATTAATAATGATAATATATATTTTTACGATTACTATAAGTATGATCCTGAGCATGGACAAATATTGTTATAAAGTTTTGTACATTATAAATTAAAACGAGCCAACTTTGAAATAAAATATGAAATTATTAAACTGTTGTTTTCTTTGCTCTTCTTAGTGGGGGAACTTGTGGGCACTGGAGCGCTGGGGTTACTATAGTGACGGATTTATATCGCAAAGTTTTGGCATGTCGCAATAAATGGAGGCTACTATAATTCCGTGCGTAGTTTTAGAGATACCATATGCTGTGTTTTTCTGTAGTTTTCTAGTAGAAACAWTTCAATTATAAAGTTTTTAATTTTGATGCTAACGTGATACGTTCCACAAATAGGTGACGTTTGATTGACAACACTACAGTCTCGGTTGAAGGGGCGAAAGAACACGAAAAAGCACGGACGCGGAAAACAAATTTCTACAATCCAGTTACCTTTGTATTGTTCATATAAGCTCGACTGAGATCAGAGATACCGCAAATACAATATCAACCCGTGGGAAACACAACATCGATTATTTCCCAAGGTTAACTTGCGAGATTTCTAATGTATAAATGGCCAAAAAATGGAGCGAAAAATGGTTTTACCCATTTTGGGTTTATGATGCAGAATTATTAGGCATAATTTTAAGCGAGCAAAGAAAGTTTGTATTTTTAGCTTTTTGAATAAATGGAATAGTATCAGTATTAAGCTAGCTATATTCGTAACCAAAACGTAAACAATATAATTATAGCTAGATGGAACGAAACTGAAATCAATTTATCGAGGTAACGATATTTCAAGAATGAATGAAGGCAATATTTTAATTGTACGAAAAAACTGATAAATTCAATCAAAATAAATTAGATGATTCAGTTTCAAGTCAACATCAAAACAAGTTCAATGTTTTTAACAAAAAACTTAAATATATTGTTTGCATTAACTATAAAAACTATGGTCAAACTTCATTTATTTTTATTTTCAATTAAATATGAAATAATTCTTAATCAACCGAAGAACATGCATACCGTGAATATTGAAGCTGGGACTCTTTTTGCTACTACAAAAATTAATATCACAATCAAAAGAATGAGAGATAAGGTGGTATAAAGCCGTGTGAGTTGGGCTCGGAAATTATATAAGAACATGCGTGATAGGTAAGTTACGAGCCTTGTATGTAAACAAGGCAATTTACGTAATCAAAAGAATGTTTTTTAAATTTTAAAATTCTTTTATTTTTTTTGGCGGGAGATCAGAGTCAAAAAAAAAAAAAAAAAAAATGAATGTCACCTAAGATAATTAAGGTTGTAACTTTTTTTGTGATCATAATTAAATATCATGAAAATAACATGGTCAATCGATCATGTTGATAGATGATGAAACGGGTAAATCAAGAGAATGATTATTTTCTTGGTGGGAGATCGATCAGAGTCGACAAAAATGAATGTCACCTCAATTAATAAGGTAGTAACTTTTTGATAGTTCAATATCATGACAATATCATGTTGAAAGATGATGTGGTGAGTGATTCCCCTCTCTTTTAGATCCGTACATTGCTACGGCCTTGAAGAGAAGCGGTTTTTTGTGTTTAAATGGACCTGTCTCCATGCTGGACATATGGGAAGACCGACTCGCCCTAGAATATGGCCACCAGTTAATGACATGAAGATTTTGTTTTTAGTACGTCTGAAAGGTGATTCTTTTTTACCACGAGAAGTTTTCTTTCAAACGGTGCACCTGTTTTCATGCCTTATTAGTGTATGAACTGAACAGTTTTACTCTTCATCATATGCTGTACAAAATTTAAACATTTCAAGAAAATTTTGTTTTGTTAACCAACGTATTGCAAGTGATTACAATTCTTGTGTGCCCAAGTACTTTCTGCCCGTTTTGCTGGATTCGGGGTAAGTGTTCTTTCTTTCTTTCTTTCTTTCTTTCTTTCTTTCATATACCGTATTTTGCCGATTTGCCCCAAACTTCAATTCCCTCCAGGGGGTATAGTCGATTTGTTAATCAAGGGAATCGAAAACACTCGTAGAAGTGCTCATTTATTTGGCCACCGGCGTTATAAGCACCAGTAAATATTAAGGTGGACGAAAGTAATGCTTTTCGTACCAGCAAATGGCACCGAGTCCATGTATTTCCTTGTTTTCTTATCTCTATTTTGATTCGAAYACTGGTTTAAGAACATTTAAGGTCTAATCTCTCGCCTGAGTGGTACAATGCAAAAATCAATACAATTGGTGTTATTAGGGTGTCATTCTAATTTTCTATTTTGTAACGTAACCTCTGTTCTCTTGTTTGTTGCACACGAGCAAACTTAGAAAGTGAAATACAAGAAAACCATGGTGTGTAAAAACATAGTAAAACAGGACTTTCAACAGTTTTATACAGTGAAAAGAAGAGATAACTAGCTAAAGACTAGTTTGAGCTGCGTCGGTGTTTCTAATGAAACAGTAATGATAAAAAGGTAAATTACACACCGTGAAAAGATGAAAAAACTTACCAACGTTTCGGACGCTAGTCCTTCGTACTCCGACGAAGGACTAGCGTCCGAAACGTCAGTAAGTTTTTTCATCTTTTCACGGTGTATACGGTGTATCATTACAGTTTCATACGGTAATGATCCGTCATTTAGCAAGCTAGTTTAAAGAAAGGAAGAGGTTATATCAGAGTATTAACTCTGGTTATATGAATGCGCAAACTAGCCTTAACACCGTTTTTTGCACTGAGAACACTCACTTCTGAATAGCCAATCACGAACACGAAATCCACAATTCCAATCACAACACCTTATTAGATATACGTGAACTTACGTTAGTATAAGATATATGAACTGATATGATGAGCTAGTGGTATGAATATCTCTTTGAAAAAAGGAGTACAAAAAATTACTTTGGTTGTCAAAATATCGTGTCCAAATCAACAGGTTTCCCTGTTAACTTACCTCCCGCAGTGAAAGCGTTTATTTTTGACAGGTAAAAGAGTCAACACACTAGTAAATAACTACAAATTTTGTGATTTTTTTAAAGCTAAAAATTAAAGAATTAATTTAAACTACTGAATTTATGAAATTGCATTTGTCACGAGAATATTTTTCGGTGACGGAAATKTTGATCCCATATCGTTTCCCGCCAAACTTTTGTAACAGGAAGCTTGAGCCTCGAGGCCGGCTACCACAACAGTAAGACGTGCATATACGGCACTTGTAGCGCAAAGTATATTCCTTTGTTAGGGAGAAGTATGTAAAATAAACCTTAAAGTCTGTGAAAAATAGCAAAAAGAGGTAAAAAGTTGCGTTTTCTCGTCAAGGCTTGTTTTCTCATAGGCTTGTCGGTGAAGCCTATACTGATTACTATGCCAACAGTACCGAAAAAAGATCCATAAAATAAATAAATAAATAAATAAATAAAAATAAAAATAAAAATAAAAATAATAAAAATAAAAAAATAATAAAAAGAAGAAGAAGAAGAAATGAATGAATAAAAACAAGAGTGCATATTGAAGGTAAGCAAAGACGTTGGTCATTTCTTCAATCCACTGTTGATGTCCCATTCAAAGCAAATGACAACTAAAAGCATYGTGGTGAACAATAGAGCAATCCGCGCGATTATAATTATAGAGAACGAACAGCAGCAAGAGTAGCAGCAAGACTTTGAAATATAGCAATAGCTGGACTGCATATACTGGAGAGATATTTCTTTTTTACTACGATGATATTTTTCTATCAATAAGATAAATTCGTAAAGTTAAAGATTAAAATCATTAAGTTTCATTATATCATGCGACATTGTTGTTGTTGTGGAAGAAAGAAAGAAAGAAAGAAAAAAAAAAGAGAAATTTAACAACGGTTGAAATTCAACCTTAAAACGACACGTTCGAAAAGCTACCTATTTAATAGTTTTAATAGAAGTTCATATTCTCTTGCTTTTGGTTTTCGCATGTCGCATAATATCAAGACGTTGGCTGCATGTAGCTGTTTTATCTATGACCTAGCTCAGCCCTACGACTTCGGCAGATATCACATGATCAGCCAATAATTGCTTTATTTTTTGTTTTCAACAGAGAGAAAACAAAATATACAGATAGAAACTTATGTATGAAGTGCTCTCTTGTTCAAATCCAGCCTAGAACTCGGCTGAAAACGAATGGCGCCAAAAGTCGGGAAAATAAAAAAGAAAACGATATATGTACGTTATTATATGACCGTGAATCTTAGAGCCTGGACACTAGCAAATCGAGCAATCTGATTGGATAGATCGCATCGCGGACTGGTCTAGATTCTCCGGTATTAACCGGTCCGGTCGCATATTAATCTTACGGCGAAAACGTTATTTTTTCCTTTTCAATGAAAAGTGGTCATATAATAAAACTCTTATCAACCGAGCTTGGTCGGTCTGTACGGGATAATCTTGACCTCGGTCAAGATTATCCAGTACAGACCTCCCGCTCGGTTAATAAGATCTAAATATTAAAGAATGCGACAAAAGGACGATGAACTCAGTTTTAATTAAGGTTTGTTCAGTCCCGCTAAACAAGAGGACGTTTCGAGTATAAAAGAAAGGATATAACTGAGTTTGCTATATGCAAGCCGATTTTTACGCAAGTTTAGGAGACTGTTGAAAATCAAATGATAATTCATGTGAAGAATTCTTCACTTTTCGAAGTTTAGTTAATCTATAATTAACCATCACCAGGAACCTTTTTTATCGTTCTATTATTATATAACAAAACTGAAAATCAAAAAAACGAAAACTGGCAGAGGTGACAAAGGTGGCAAAGACTAAATCGTTTACTGTTGAGCTAGTTTGTCGAACACGAATTCAAACAAGAACAACGAGTCATAAGAATTACTTTACACTGACCTTTTTCGTCGGTGTTGGAACTTACATACTGTGAAGAAACAAACTTTCCATGATTTTCTGCGTTAAGCTAGGCGAATAAACTGATAAATATTCTTGGACGCTGTTTTTTCAAAACGAAGCCTTTCGAGGCGTACGGGTCTTTGGTCTTCGGCGAAACGCGTGTTCTTCGTACTGCGCTGTCAAATGGTTTCCCACAGACTCTGGGCCAATCAACGCGCGGGCTTCAAATAAACTGACGTGCGCTTGTAACTTTTTGAAACTGAAAGTTTTCAGGTGGATTGTTTTCCCTTCTCCATCACAGGTCCACAGGAATACCACTCAAAGTTCAGAGTTTAGGAAGTTTAGGAGCAATGCGTAATAAAATAAAGGCACGGCTACCTTTCAAGATAGCGCAGGGAACTGTGAAGGGGACTACTGTATGTTGGTTATTTTACTGGGTGTGCCAGTAGTTATTGCCATATTGAGATATTTGAGTAAAAACCGGGATTCATATAATACTATAGCTCATACCATGTGCCTCCTGTCTAAAACGGGTTCCGTCAGATGATAATATAGCCTGTCCGAGGCTGTACGTCGTATAGCGTGGCGGTCAAGGAGAGGAGGGAAAGGGGGCCGTAGCGGGTCGGCTGGGGAAGTAGGACTAAAGATGGAGTCTGCAACGGTCCAATTTGGAAAGTTGCACACGTATAGGATGTAAAACAAGATGAAATACCGTTTTCAGTCCCTTTGACTCCTTTTTCGCCGTCTTCCTCTCATAGCGTTCGTTCGAAATAATTTTTTWAAAAAGTTTATTTGTGGCTGATTAAAAGTATTTTATTAATCGAAAAAATATTGTAGTTAGTTTGTGCTTGATTTTCCCGTTCATTTGAATGAAGAGTATTTTTTTACCGAATTTCATTTTTCGCCTGTCTGCCCTAATCTTAATTGGGCTCCCTGTGGTCCTCAGTCCTCGTCCCTTCGTCATGTGATCATCAGCTCAAAGGAAGGTTCAAGATGGCGTCACATTCACAAGGAATTCAACAACTTTTAGCCGCCGAAAAGAGGGCTGCAGAATTAGTATCAGATGCTAAAAAACGTAAGTACTTCAACAAAAGCCATCTATATAGATTGTGGCTTTTTTCGATGAGATTCAACTCATTATTCTCGTCATTTCAATGAAAAACAAACGAGGGATTTCAGCCGAAAACCCAAGGATTCCATCAGTTTCGTAACATAAATTTCCATTAGTCTTATATATTTTACTTTATTTTTTCGTGCTCTAAAAAGCTTATCTTTGCTTGATATATGTTAGGACTGCACTAAGCTAAAGCTAGAGGAAAATATATAGTTCTATTTAACAATTAAAATGCAAGTGGTTTGATTTTTCTCTTGGAACATTCTTATTTTCACTATATATTAATAAAACATTAATGCGATTGGGTTTGTATTTTATCTTACTGCCCAATACTTCTTTGGCTAGGCGTTTTTAAAATACATGATAAATATATATTTTATAATTATGTGTCAAAGAAACTCAATTCAGGGGACAACTCAATGAATCTTTATTCTCAACAGTAAAAATTGTACTACATCTACAAATTGAACTACATCCCAACTGATTTTGAATCTAGGTGTGCAAAGTTTGGCACATGAAAATTTCCAAATATTTTCTATTATCTATTGTCAAAATGAAATATTTTCCCCAAGAATAAAAAAATAGGCTATTTTTAAAAGATATTTGTTGAATCTTTCCACGGATGAGACTTGCCATCTTCCTTTCCAAGTAAAAGCTGTTGTTTCAGTGGCAGACCTAAAATGCTTTCAAGGGGATGACTGTTAACTAGGAAGGCTGTTAACTAGGAAGGCTAGGGCTTGCAGAAGGTTTACCAGGGGAGGGAGGGGGGTACTCCCCCATGTTATCTATATCGGTATGTACCTCAAAACAGAATATGATATTCAGTGATTCTACTCTGGAACAGGGTATATAAAATTGCACTCGCTCTCCAGAACAAGGTATAGAAATCACTCTCTCTTTCTATCTCTCTCTCTCTCTTGAACAGGGTATCTATTTTCAGTTTAAGTACCGGAACAGGTTTTTTAATATACACCAGGGTATGGTTTTAGCGATTTTACTCTGGAACAGTGTATGAATTTCAGCGACTTTATCTACAATAATAAGCTTTATTTATCAGCCTTAAATAAAATATACGTTGGATTTTCATGATTAGAATTATTAATAATACAATATTTATATCTAAAAATTATGTACTTATGGGCCTGGTGGCCCTAGGTATGAACAAGTTCATACATGTATGTCTATTTGTCCTTGATCTGGAACAAGGTCAGGGTTCAGAGAGCTCAGTTGCACATCCCTACCCTAAACGGGCAAAAGTACCATCCCCCCAGTAATGTTTAGGTCCAGAAAAACAATAAAAACCTCAAAAATGCCCAGGAGTCAAACGTTAATACATTTTCTATATAGATCTGTCTGATCCATGTTGGCTTGTCTCTGAAGTTATTGTTAAATGTAACATCTTTTTTTCTTTTAGGTAAAACTAAAAGATTGAAGCAAGCTAAAGAAGAAGCTGTAGAAGAAATTACTAGCTACAGAGCAGAAAGAGAAAATCAGTTCCAAGAGTACCAGAAGGAGGTTGGTAAAATTTAATGGAATAATGATAGRACCTTTGTATATACAGCTATTTCAAAATAGTCATTCGCTAGTTCAACCTTTATTAAAATAGCTCTATCTCAATCACATGTGTGGAATCGTACAATTTGCCATTGTGGTGACGTAGATTTTGGTGGACATCAATCATTGCATTTCCATGACATTCCATAGGCACATGCCCTTAAAAACTTGGGGTTTTCTGACAATGCTGGGAAACACTTTGATTGGCGTCCACCAAAACTCTGTTGTGTTTCAAAAAAAATTCACGATTTCACGAGTGTGATTGAGAAGTGCTGTAAGGAAACTTAAACACCAAAACGTTTGCAACTGTACTGACATATTGGAAGTTAGTCCTTCTTGGAATATATAATCCTTAAAAACGATCTTTAGTAGACCTGCAGTGCACCCGCATCTCACCACTGGGGTCCTGGGTTTAAAGTGCAAATGAACCCTTCGACAATACTTTCAGTACTG
>NW_022259881.1:60453-87458 GCF_009602425.1 Actinia tenebrosa
GTACTGAATGTATTGTCAAAGGGTTCATGTGCACTTTAATACAATAACATGTATTTGAGTCAACCCTGGTGCTGATCTTCACATCACAATGTAACAGACTTTGTTTGAGGTCTCTTCCTTGATTCAAGAGTTTTTCTTTGGGTCCTCCAGTTTTCTATCACTCAGTACAACCTTACAAGATAAATTCTAATTTGATCTCTGAGTTAGCACTGTGCCATGACTTACATCAGCTGAGAGATTGTTTCAGCCAGGGCTTGATCTGTAAGCTATTGATCAACCCAGAGTTATTTCATGATTAAATCTAATTTTAAGGCAATTTTTTTGGGAGGTAGGGGGGGGGAGGCATTCACGTTGTATGTATTGAAGCAAAAGACAGACCACCCCTGCTTCCCACAAATTTGCTATTTTCCCCTATTGATAATAATCCATTCTTATTTCCAGCACATGGGTTCCAAAGATGACTTCCAGGTCAAGATTGATGAGAATACTAAAGTGAAATTAGACGTAATGACAAACGATGTAAACCAGAACAAAGATAAAGTCATAAAGAGGATATTAAGTCTAGTGTATGACATAAGCCCAGAATTACATGAGAATTACAGGAACTGAAATTTCAATATGTAGTTACTATACTTCTCACTTAAGTTTGGCACAACAAAAGTTTTGTCACAAAGTTTTGCTGGTGAAGTGTGCATGTTGTCGGGAGCATCAACACAATAATCACTCTACACATGCTATATTGCCTGTGACATCAGCAGGGACTATTGACTAATTTTAATGGTGCCCCAAAACAAAACTTCTCTTTTGCCAAACTCAATTGAGAAGCACAGTACAGTTGATTTATTCAATAATAGGTAGGGTGATTGTATTCAATTTCTGAAACAAAAGTGTATAACAGTTCCTTTTAGCTTGAGCATTTGTACTTTTCCATTCAAGACCAATGACGTGTAAGAGGCTTGAGAAAACGATCCCTTTTTTGTTTCACAAACATTTTCATCACTTTCATGATTACTTATCACTCCAAAAGGTGCATAAGGGCAACACATCATTTGCCACAGATAATTTACATTATCTAAAAAGTACTAGAACTGACAGAATACTCATAGAAGAAACATGTGGACTAAAAAATAGGAAATAATTTACACCAAAATTAATTTGATATATGATGTAAAGTGACTGTTTTGTTTTTGGACTGTATTTTGTTTTATCGTGACTGTTTAGTAGAAGAACAGACTAACATACAAAAGAAAGCATTTCTTGGGTTAAAATCACTCATTAATTTTTATGATATTTGTCAGATGCTAAAATATATGATATTTGGGTAGTATGGGTGTGATGGGATTTGGCTAATGGGCTCTTATTGATATCATGAACTATATCAGAAATTAACTTGGACTCTTGACTGTTGTAATATTTGTTCTCTCATTTCTACTCTAATAATAAAAATATTGACGGCAAAATTAATAAGCGAAGTAGTTTATTCAAAATCTTAAATTTATACAAAATTCTATTTTACAGTGAGGACACTCGAACCTTGAACACTCCAAGTTTTTGTCACTTTTTAAAGATACATCTTACTCTAAATCATCCCTTGAACCAATCAATTGGAAATAAGATTTATTTTGAATCRCCTAATAGACCCCTTGCCAGAATGGCAGCTGAGTTGAAATTAAACAGTGAAAAACCAATACCAGCACTGGAAAGAGCTGCACCTTAACTTTATGAAAATTCATAATTTCCGGTGTCATTTCGGCCGAGAAAATTCGAGTTGAAAATCGACAAATTTACAGACGTGTACCTACAAATGTCTGTAAATTTGTTGATTTTCAACTTGAGTTTTCTCGGCCGATTTAACACCTGACCCAATGAATTTTTGTAGGGTCACGAAAGTAAAGGTGCTCTTTCTAGTGCTTTATACTGGTAGTTTTTGCTTAATTTAACTTATTTCAATTTTTGACCACCATTTTGGCAAAGGGTCTATTTGGATGACTTGTTGACAATTTAAACTTAATGCTTCATTTTAAAGGGTTTGAAACAGTAGAAAGTTCAGCAAATAATGGTGATCATGGTTGGCAGAACGTCCTCACTGTAATGGTTATCTAAACTATGAGTAGGCAAAACTATCACCTTACTATACTCTATATCACCTTTGATCATGGTTCACTTTTCTCTTAGTAGAGTGTTAAATATTTCTGCAAGCACCCCAGATTTTGTGCTTTTGGCCACCACTGAACTGATTGACTGATGGATGTATGAAATACCCACATTGGGCTACTTCATACTTGCCTTAGTCACAAAATTGATATAGTGAATTTTTCTCTCTGTTTACCTCTTATAAAATTAGGAAGCTTTGCTCTCCTGAGATTCAACAAATTTTCATTAAGTTGACTATCAAGTCTATGAAAGCCAAAAACCCAGGCGTATCTTGACGATGTAGAGGTAGCAGAAATATAAATAACGCTCTTAGTTGTTTCCTTAGGATGTAGAAACATGCAACAGTTCTCAAATTAATAGCTGTTTGTACCAGGCAAAATTCTGTCTTATAAATAAACTTAAATATGCATAATCTGACCAGAGCAAAGGCTTGTGTATATATTTCTTTTGTACTTTAAAAAATTCCCTAATAATCCAATCCAATACTGCTACATATAGTTTACTATTTAAAAACTCAGAAAAAAAATTATAATATATTATAGATATATTAGATGAATTTATTACTGACAAACATTCCCTAAAAAAATGATATCTCTAAATGCCTTTTTGGTATGATGGGTGTCTCAATCATTACCAGGATTCTTCATGGTTTTTCTTTCGTATTCRAATATTTTTTTACACTTGTGAGAAACTGAACAAAAGAAAGTGTGCAAGGGATTCTGGTAGTGGTTGTACCTCCTGTCATGGCTTTCATCACTTAATGGTGCAAAGCCTCTATTGTTGTTGAAAATACTTTCAACTTTCAGATCTGTAGATTGGGTCTTAACCCCTCCAACAGTAACAAGCACCAGATATCAACATCACTAGATGCATACCAATGGTACCACTGTTGACCAGAATCATTCTAGATTAAATACAATTCACCTTTTTGGGCCTAGCYGTCACGGAGTATAAATTGGTTTAGATTGTGTTACTGTCACCAAAAAGTTCGGACATTGTTCTTGAATTTCCGTATAAATGTACTGACTTTAAATGAACTATTTACTTGGTTCGTTTAGTAAGTTCTCTAAATACAAGTAAAGATCATTTTTCTAGCTTGATTGAAGCTTTTCTTACTGCTCTTAAGAGAGGTAACTAAAGAAGTCTGTACCTAAATTTTCTCAGTTTAAAGTCAGTGAATTTGTATGGGAATCCGAGAACAATGTCCAAACTTTTTGGTGACTATAACACAATCCAAGCTAGCGCCGAAAACGTGAATTACAATGATACCATTATATCAACATCACTGGATGTACTCATGTGCTACCCAATACTGTTGACTAGGACCTGTTTGTACAACAGGTGGATAGATAGTGCTAGATCCAACAGATAACTCAATGCTGATATCCAATAAATTTGTCCACTGTATAAGATTTATCTGTCAGATAGCACTATCCACTTTTCCTACGACCGGGCTCAGAATCATTCTATTTATGATCTAATGGGAAGTGGGTGAGCCTCTGTGTTAAATACAAACTTATCGAGAGGCACCACATCGTAATCACTAAACAACAGAAACAAGTATTTTAAAGTTTCCCCCAAGAAAAAGCTCTCCATTTTGTCCCTAAATCTATGGGATAAGTTCAGCACACTGTTGAGAGATGAATATCCTCCTTCTGGAATACGAGTATGATTTTCAAAAGCTTGGAAAATCTTCCAGCCATAGTCCTGGTACTTCTTGTTTTTTGTTAGTCTATACATGATGTATAAAGATTCCACTGTTTCCGGTCGTAAAAGATTGTGAGCATCCAGAGGCTGAAAACATGTGAAAAAGCACTTTAGAAACAACAGTTATGTATGCTATAGATTCAATTAGGGTGGGGTGAGTTGAATGGGTGTCAAGGCCTAACTGAGCAAACAGGGCAGCATTTTATCTATTAATAAAGAAAAACATGTTTTAACATCGGTGTTCCAGCTAGTAGCTGGTCTTCCAGGAAGCTAACAGTGTGCACTTTACCCCTCACCCACCCCCCCCCCTGCTCTGTTTTAAGTATTCATAGCTGAAGCTAAACCAATAAAAGAGAGGTTGAAAACAGATTGACATGGAGATCCTAAGGATTGAACGGCACACTATAAACCAACTAAGCTAAGCCTGCTGTTATATATGCCTAAAAACCAAATTCAGTATTATATTTTAAGAGCCTCATATCATTTTTCAGTCACTTGTTTTTCCATTAACATATTGCTCACTCCCTCACAGACTTGCTATTTATGATATTTTATGGAAAACTCGTACATAAATATAACATCAAACTCTTACCATGCCATAATCTCCATATTAATAGAAATTAGAGAACAACTTTTACCTTGACGATAATATCTTGAGACTTTCCTGATACCATGTTGAAGTATGCAATCTCCGGGCTGAGACCCGATGGCATTTGAGAGTACATCTTGTAGCAGGTTTCAATCATGTCTTCTGCAAACTTCATGTATTTTTTGTCTAGACCATTGTGTGTAGCTAATGCCATCACTCCAGGGAGAAAACACACAAGGTGATCCTAGAAACAAGATAAAATTAGTAGCTTTCAAACCGCTACTACAACTGCAACTTGGTAGTATGGGTGAAGCTATTCCAATAGTCCCTGTTGCAGTTCTCTGCACCATCTTGAAAGGTAGCCATGCCTTTACTGTGCATTAAAGCGAGACAAACAGTGAGCTTGCAATGACAGAGACCTTCTTTTAACACCTTATTATTGCAAGCTCACCATATATCCCACTTCAATGCAAAGTCACAGTTACCTTTCAAGATGGCATAGGGAACTGTGAAGGGGACTATTAGAATTCAGTGATTGAATGAGAACTTACCATTTTAGGGCTAAAGGAGGTGCCATGAAGTAGTTCTCCTACATAAAGCAACTTGCTGGGTTCAGATCTTCTTGATAATAGTGAGATGACCCCATCCATAGAATCAATGAAGTCAGTTTTGAGCCTGTGATGATAGGGGGGAAGGACAGAAAGTATATGTGTGAATAAGCATAACTGTATTGTTTTTAAAACAAAACAATGGACTACTTTGACAATGTGGCGGCTATCTTGGATCGCAAGGCATTATGGGGCATCCAGGGGGGATGGTTGGGGAGGGGGGGGGGCAAATAAAAATAAAGCTTTGTTATAGTAAAGTGGTCTATTGATATTTAACAGGGTAACCAGTCTTTTCGATCCACAATCATTTCGATCCAGTTGGTTTTGATCCACAATTGAAAAAGAAAAGTCGGGAGCAATTATCAAATACCCTGCAAATGATATGCAGTTGTCAGAACTCTTTGAAGAACGACGCTACAATAATAGATTTCATGGTCATTAAGTATGTGCATATGATTTGCGGGGTATTCTATAAGTATGCCTCAAAGGGGTATATCATATGGATCAAATGTGTACGTGGGTGGATCCAAACGACCTGAAATGACCTGGATTGAAATTACTGTGGATTGAAAAGACTGGCATTCTTTAACAGCACACCACAATAGAATACAACAAAATGATAAATAAAGACAGTACATAGATCACCTTTACCCATAAAAGAAAAACAAACACAATAGACACACTCTATATAGTACAAGTGTAATATCAAAGATATTAAGAAACCCTTACCAGTCTTCAGTCTTGCCACTTTGTATCCACTGTTTCAAAAGGTATTCATAATAACTATCTCCACGAGCACCGAGAGTTATGGTTGCTGATGCTCTAAAGTTCCCTGTGTCTGCATTGACAAAGATGGGCACCAAGCCATGCTTCTTTGGAAGGGTATGTAGGTGCTGCATCACCTTATCTACAGCATTCTAAGATTAAAAAATTAACAGAATATATACAGGTCATTTACTAGCCAGGTACTGGTTGTACAAAGGGTGGATAGTGCTATCCAACAGACAAATCTTATTCAGTATTCTGTGTATACATTTAAGGAATGGCCAATGTTTTAACATAGAAAATAAGAATAGTGCAAGCTAAGCAATCAGGTCAGTGTGCACTATCCATTTCTGGATGCATGCTCAAGCACACTAATTAACCAATCAGAGTGTGTGTTATAATCATGGCTAGTTATAATATTTAATGGAGCCACGGAAAGCGGTCATATTTCTTAATTATGATGCAAATCTTAAAACAGGATTTTTAATACCTTGTAATGAGCATTGCCTGTAGCATATGTAAGATCCCTGAATTCCAGCTGTATGGTACTGACTTCAGACACAGAGCTGTCAGGTCCCCATCTTGGAGGATGTGCACGTAAAGTCTTTAGATTTACATCAGAGTAGGGGATGCCTGATTCAGAAGTAAAGCAATGAAGCAAGCGGTTGCCCAAATCAACCTGGAGATCATTGAACATAATAATCATCATTTTAACATAAGATATTCTGAAAACTCACAGTTAATTTGGTAGCCCATGTCTACCTTTTGCCCAACAGGTGTAGAGTAGATAAAGTTTGTTTCAGTTGAGACTATAACATTTGCATTATCATTTAATGAAAGTGAGTTCAAATGGGTTCTAGAATTTCAGATTTTCAATTCACAATAGAGGTTTTGCACCATCACATGACAGCAGCCATGTTAAAGGGCAGGAACATTACAATTGTTTTACATTAAACAGAATTGAATTTCTGAAATAAAAGGATTTTATTGCTATGCCATTTAACAATGAACAGTGATAGTGCAAAACCCCTATTTTACTCAAAAAAGGYGAGGGGCACAAAATAAAAACCATACAAAATCACTGAGAGCTATTAATGCTGTGCACAAATTCTTGGTTCCCATTGGGCCTAATGTAAAACTATTTTTAGCGTAATATGGTCTCCCCAAATCAAAATCATATTTATATATAAGTTCTATAGAAATTTTTCTTTGAGGCAAAGGTTACATCTTTAGTTGGAGCTGTTGTAGGCAGAGCTTGATGATAGAATGCRCCATRAAATAGAGTAACCAATATTATTGCAGTTAACTACTGTATGAAAAATCAAATTACTTACAGCCTTTTCGAGAAAAATATCATCATTGGACAGGTGATACGCACTCAGTAATCCACCAAGAGCACGGATAGTTATTTCAAATAGATTGACATCAACATGTTTATCAAAAGTTAAATCATTCTGAACCCAATTACGGGCTTCTTTGAACTCCTCCTTCAGGTTCATTAAAAGCATGGTATCAAGCGAATCAATGATTGTTAAACCAACTCCAAACCACTCACTGAAGGTCTTTGATATAGGCTTAAGTTCATCATGGCCCCATGCATGTGCCTTATATCCCTTCCAAGCATGCTTAAAGGCTCCAATAACAGCTTTCTGTCGGTCATTAACCTCATCTTGTGGAAGTAGTTTGACACCATTTATATCCAGCACATGATAGTCACTATTTTGTTTATTAAGTTCACCATCACCGGCTGTATCTCCAAGACCTTCAACTGGCTTTATATCATCATTATTATTGTTATCGCCATGAACTTGTCCATTTTCCAACTCCACTTCTCTAACATTAACAGCTTCGTTAACTTTATTGTTTTTCTCTTGATGATGCAGTTTTAACCTTTCTTGAAGCTTCGGAGGTCCTCTTTTTAGGACCACACCCTGCTTCCTAGCTAATTCTTTAAGTTGATCTAAATGTTCGCGAACAATGACATCTTTATTTGGTCTCTTTATGGGTAAAATATGGTGATCGGATATTTTGTGACGTTTGTGATCAAAGATATCATTCTCTGCAGTTGTTATACTGTCAGTTCTCTTATGCCAAATTATTAATGATAACATAAATAATATACATGCGACCACGAAGACTGATCTCTGAAGTGAAGAAAGCCTCTTCCATCTCTGGGAAGAAAAAAAAAATTAAAAATTAAAAATGATACAAGAATACAAATATAATACTTAAAAATATAAAATCAAAAGAGTTTCACAGATTAAGAGATACATAAGATATATCTTTTAAATAAAAATATAAATTCGAAGGTGTTTAAATATTTATCATGAAAAAATGGCCTGCTATGCACTTCTATTAAACGTAAACACAAAACAAAAACAATGCAAGCATTTATTCCAATTTCAATTGGTAAATTAAAAAAATCATATACTTTTTTAAAAGCAGGAATAAAATTTAGTCTCTTTACTTTGTTCTACGTTGCTTAGAAAACGAGAAAAATGTAATGAATTGTAGACGYGGCTGAATAAAATTAACGAAAATGAAAGGCGATAAACAAGCTTGCCATCCAGTGTAGCAACACTCCTTTGTTTTGTCGTCTACACTAACATACGAATACACTATTTATTTTTTAAAGCTTTTTTTTTCCTGGATAAAAAAAATAGTCGAACTAAACATCTTTCTTGTTCTTTCGTTTGTATTCCTTAGAAAAATTACGATTTACATGTTGAAGATCGCATGACTATTATAAGCTAAACTGGTTAAATGTCATGATTAAGAATTTCAGTTCACAAATCCCGCCAGCAGTAAAAATTCTAACCTTTATTTTTTATCATAAAAAGAGGCATACGATTGATAAAAAAGGTTTTCTAGAGCCTAAGTTTAAAAACTAAAGTTTAATATAACCCCAGCATATAATCGGCCATTCTCGAAGATGATTATTTTTGCTAAACACTTAAAACTAATTGACTAAAAACACCGGTATCCACACTGACTTACTCTGTAAAAAGTTGTACTTCTCCTGTTCTTGCTGTTGTCATAATCAGTATCTTTGGTCGGTATAGATACGGTTATAAAGTCCTGAGGCGATTTCCACTTCCCAGACACTGCCATAATATCATGGAATTCAATAGAATTAGATGATAATTTTTTTCGATAGTCTTCATCAAATCTTTTCTTCCGCCATTTTTAATTTTTCTAGTGCCCAGTCCACTGACGAGAGACGCGACGGAATGAGTTGGAGCGTCATGATTGGCTAGATTATGACTGACTTGAGCAAATGTACTGAAATGGAGTTACACTGCTGAAAAGTAAATAATTTATTACGTAGTATCTAAATTATCTAGTGTAAACTATTCACCATTTTGACGTCAACAAGACGTTTTAATTCAAAGCCAGAAGGGGAGGGGGAGTCCCGTATGAGAATTGAATCCTTTATACGGAGGAGCTATACTTCTTTTTTGAGCTTCAGCTAATCTCCACAACCCCTTTTGATTTAGGCTGCGTTCATAATGTATGGCAGAGGAGGGGGGGGAGGCAGGTGGAATTGAAGGGGGATCGGGAAAATTTTGGTAGGAAAAAGGGGGGATGGGCAAACGTTTATCAGAGATGCAAGGGATTAGCCAATATGGTCTGGGGGCCGGCTAGAACATTTTCATGCGTAGTTCGTACACCCAAGGGCACTAGCTAGAAGGATTTAATCGCCGTCAGGTCTTCAGTCCATACGCCGCCTCAGCTCTGCGGATGTCTCGGGGGTATGGCACAGTGGAATCGATTTTTTTCTTGAATTTCCCGGTTAGTGAGTTCGAATCCCATCGTATCCAGATAAGAATTCATCCCTTCAAAGCATACATTATCATTTGGCAGTATGTTTTTACTATGAGTAACCATACTACCTAATTCCTTTTGCTCATATTCAGAATTAACAGTTAAGTGCATTAGCAATGTCGATCGAAAACGAGTGTGTTTTCTTGATTTTAATCTCTTCTTTCGTATACCAATAATACTTTGCGGCTTTGGGGGTAACCAGAGGRAAAAAACGCACTTATTTTGTTGAAGGCTGATCAGACAATGTTGAAAATACCTCTTTTGATATCCAAGTACAGAATAGTATGGAACAGAAAGCGATCCATGCACAAGTCAAAATCCTGGATACGTTCCTGTTAATGTAACATCCCCCTAAGAATCTTTGAAACACGTTTTTGGTCAAAAGCTTTATTTCGAGGTTTTCGCAGTTTTCGTATGGATAAGTAGCTTCAATACTGACTTAGCACTGTTCTCATTGTAACATGCCCGGTTGATCATGACAACAGTCAAGAAAGGGAAATCAGGTAATACACTACTATTAATCAAAGTCATGTAAATGAACCGAATGATTTATTTGAGCGAAGGCAGTGTATTGCCGTTTTCCCTGTTGTGACCTTCTCATGGTCCCCATGTATATTTATGTATCTTAACGATTTATTTGATGGACAGCAGTGTACTGCCCTAATTCCATGTCACTACTGTTACAGTATAGTTTCCCATGTACCTTGTCAAGGTTTCCATGTGCCTTAGTGTATACTTGTATGTACCTTTATATACTCTAACAATATATTTGATTTACGGCAGTGCACTGCCCTATTTCCATGTCACTACTGTTACAGTATAGTTTCCCATGTACCTTGTCACGGTTTCGATGTACCTTTATATACTCTAACAATATAAGAATATATTTGATTGACGGCGATGTATTGTCCTATTTCCATGTCACTACTATTGTCTCTATCAGTGCGTTGTAATGAAACAATGTTATAATGGTGGATCATAAATAGATTACGACATCCCAAAACACTGGAAAGGTTCCTATAATTGCAACATATAACTACAAATACGAGAACTATTATAGTGATCAGTGATTACTCGACTTTGTATTAAAGACTGTTAGAGGCGTATGGTCAACGACGAGGTCTTGAAATTTTGCCATACGCTTTCACTCGTATACATCTTGGAGAACGAGAAGAGGTGCTTGATGGTTGATTTCACAACTGGTTTCACTAAGTGGAGAAAATATCTTGGAGTTAGTTTTAGATATAGTCTTCCCAGGTGGGAAATACAAACAGCGAAAAYATCAATGATAGCAGAAGAAAAAAGAACTATTCCAGCAAAATATGAGATGCAGAAGATGTAGCAGAAGTAACATCAAGCAGCCACAGCATTTAGAGTAGTAACAAACAAAAGCAGTGACAAACAACAGCACCGGCAACAATTTTCAACAGCAAAAACAATAACAACAACAACAACAAACATTAGTATCAGCAACAACTGTAGCATGTGCAAAAACAACAACACAAAAACAACAACAACAACGCGAGTATATGAGCAACAATATCAGCAGCAACAACGAAACAGCAGCAGCAACAACACGAGCATTAGCAATAGTATCACCAGCATTATGACAACTGTAGCAGCAAAAAACAACAAGAGCAAAGCAGCATTAATTATAACAACTTAACTACACGATGAGGCTACATTCAAGATCAAGAACAGAGTTGAATCCAATATTGCTTACATTCTGTCTCAGATACGTCAGATTTAGATTCCATAACATGGTGAGTCACATTCCTCGCAAGGGACTTGAATAAATCCTGAAGAAACGAATAGAAAAGAAACCTTACATTCTCGTACCCAGAGCCTCCTCATAACGAAAATACCTACGATTTGGCTAATGAGTAGGGTCTGGGAAAGAGAATGAAAAACATTCAAGTGCCTATTATACCCAATATAACTCGATGTTTTCAGTCGGTATTCATTCTACATGACGTGAAAAGATGAATGTCAAAATATTTTCGTATGATTTGAGTGATAGCATCATATTCAGTAAACACTCAAAATCGTATAAAAATACTTTATCATTCAACTATTCCGACAAACGTTTGTTTCAAAATCAAATTGACCCAACATACATTCAACATAAAAAATCACATCCCAACATTGTTGGAAGACCAAGACGAACGGTCCCCATATTTGACACAAGAAATGTTGGGTGAATGTCGTGTCAACTAGCTTGAGCTCGATTTTTGTGCCTTTAAGATCCTATTACACTGTGCCATTCTCTCAGCAACTTGTCTCGCAATGCCTGACAAATGTAGCGTTGCAAGTTACCGAGGTCAGGTGTTAGAAAAGTTGCTAGAGAAGTGATACTCTGGGCAGTGGCGATGCCAGTGCAACGCTACGCGTCAAGAAAAAAAGGAAGGAAGGAAGGAAGGGAGGAAGGAACGAAGGAACGAAGGAAGCCGAAGAAAATTGTGAGACATGTTGATGGGGAAGTTACACAGTTTTACAGAGCCTTTACTGCATTACCGAGGCTCACCTTGCTTGATATTCGACCATTCTTTAAGTATGGCGTCAAATGCTTTACAACGACTGATGCAACTTGTTTTACGGGGCTTCTTGATGACGTCCGTGAATGCAGTGAAATTGAGGTTTTCTTTGGAGTAACTGAAATTGACTTTGATGTAAAACTTTTTATTGCTAAAGTTGCATTTTTGGTTTTGGATTTAGAGAAGACAGCGTTGTTCAAATATTTATTCATCTTCCTCGCTTCTTTGTTATGTTGCTTTGGCGAGTGATGATGGTGATGATGATGATTCTTATTTACCGTTCTAGAAACGCTTTTATCTTTATCTTTCCCCAAGGTGCCTTTCTTTTGTAACATTTCTGATGCAGTAACAAACGTTGAAGTTTTGCATGTTCTCTTCGATGTATCTTCAGCCATATTTCTCCAAGAAAGTGGCTCGATAGATGGCTCCTTTTTTTCTGGTTCTCGARAAAGATTATTCCTCAAATCGTCCATCATGTGAGCAGTTGCCTGAAAATCATCCATATCGCCAAACACTTCACTACAATCCACAGACGGGTCCCAATCACAGTCCAAATTTAACTTGGGCTTTTTGGAAGACCTGGAAGATAATTGCGCCGATTCTTTCGTTTCATGAGAATCGTTACTGTCCAAAGATCGCTTTCGCATTGGAAACTCTGATAACGAAGGAGAAGAAGGAGAAAGAGTTGTTGCACAAAGTGTCAAACGTGGGTCTTCATGCAGTGATCTTTCCACCAGTTCTTTGGATGTTGTCGTCGTCGTTGTCGTAGCTTTTGCCAACCTATTCGATTCTTTCGCAAAAAAGCTCGTAATAGAAGCAGACGAAACTGTATTCTTCAGTTTATTTTTTCTTTTCGTTTTTAGTTTTGTGTTAATGCTCGACTTTTGTCCACGATTTTCCTTTTTGGAAATCTTCTTGATTTCGAAGTCTGAATCCAGTAAACTAGAGGTCTTGTCTACGGACTCTTGACTGGAAGTTAAGTCAGTAGCACGATAATTCTTCTTGGAAGTGTTTCCACGATGTTTCTCGCTATGGTCCCTTGAAACCATTTGACAAGCCTTGACGAATACGGCACCCTTACATTTTCTGGAAGTATCTTCCATTAATTTATTGTCAAAATTATCTAAACTACTGATGCCAAAATTATCATTACTTAAGAAATCTGAATCATAGTCTGAGCTCGAAACTAGTTGACTAGCTGGTATGAATGAAGATGGCTTTGGCTTGGTGCTCCGTGCTCTATCATTAGTTATACCACTGTTTGCGTCACTATTTGAAATCTGCATAGGTTTGTCCGTGAGAGTACTAGTATGAGATTCGATATTTAATGAAGTTTGATCACGCGACCAGTCGTCCTCAATATCAAGTAAGTTGACATCATCAAGCTCAAATTCATCATCGAAGTCATATATGGTATCTTCAGCGACTGGCAGCCTTCGTTTAGCGGGTTTCTGTACTGATTTAGCTTCTTCTTTCTCGCTACTGGGCTTGTACAATTGGCCTTGTTTAGTGGCAGCTTTAATGTCGTTAGCTTTCTTCAAGATATTAGCCCTGTAAGTGGTATGGACCTTACTGGCACGGAAAACGCTATATTCCAAGTCAATAGCCTTGTCACCCGCGGCGAACAGTAGATCGTTCAGATTTTCAACTGCGCCTTCTGCTCGAACGTTTGCTTTCAAAGCGTCTTCTATCATTTTGAGGCAGTGAAGTCGCGCCTGTACAGATAGCCCAGTAAGGTGCGCAAAATTCGATGCCTCTTTCAAAGGGCAGCCCCACCCTGGTTCCTCAGGGACAGGGGGAGCACGGCTACGAGAAGAACTGCTACTACGTCTTCTTTTCTTGAATTCACTTCGAATGAGATTTTGTCGGAAGGATTTCTCGTCGTCGGAGTTATCTTGTTCTTGGTCGCTGTAGTCACCCTCGAAATGTCTGGAAGAAAGGAATGAAAACAGTTTGATGAGAATCGAAGTGCGATGAATCGAAGCTATGCATGAAAATATAGTGGACCTTTGAAGGAACAGCCCCGGCCAGAAGATTTATATTACTTTATATCCGTGCGGGGCTCTTACGTAAGATACCCTCCACACCACACCACACGCACTACATTCTATATTTACAATATACAACACTCAACTGACATGTTGATTTTTACGGATGGAGGAAAGCCGGAGAAAAACCCTCGTGGCAAGGGAGAGAACAACACATCAAACAAACTCAACTCAAATTTGGTCCAGTTTGAGCCGGGGCTCGAACCCGGAGCAGTAAAACACTACGCCACTCATGCCACCCTGTTTCACGTTTTGACAACGTGAAAGCTAGAGCATAACATAAACTCGTCCTAGGATTTTGTTCATTATAATAAGATCCAAGGGCCATGGCAATAAAGGTTTTTTTAGCCCCTTCTGTTATACTTACTTTACTTCGTAACCTTTTTTGCCCCCACCATACAACTCAGGGTCATTCCCATTTGTTGGTCCATGGCTTATGTACGTACTTCCACTACCCTGTCTGGCGGCTCCTGCGAATGCACCTCTGTGCCAAAGATCCAGCTGACAAGATACGAATCGAGGATTCTTGCAGCAGTCACATCCCTTGTTACACTAAAAGAGTAATCGTTTTGATTTCTGTTAGAACAGGGTTGCAATAGTAGAACCCCGATTAAAGTGGCAAAAAAGCAACTATGCAAGTTGCCTGTAGGGTTGCCAAATTATTCTTGAGACGAATGAAAAAATTCACGTGATTTCAGCGATACTATTTCCTGCATTTAGGCGCTCCTAGCTAGGAAGGAAGTATCAAATAAGCCTTTCCTAGATCCACCCCAGCCCAGCATGGGAGATGGACTGCGGAGCACCCTAAAACTGGAGTGGGGGGCTAAGATTTGAAAATATAAGAAAGTTTYATGGGGTGGGGGTAAGAATGGAAAATATAAGAGACTAAACCTATATAAAAGGAAAAAGGTGAGGGGCTATATATCACACCCAGCCCCTCCCCTTCCACGGCCTTGAGAGAAAATTACAGGATAGTAACAGTACCTTTGGTTTGGTGTCACCAAAATATGATGCAATCTTTCCATGTCTGCAACTGCAATAAAGATTACAGATGATGGTCATGATATAAAGATGTGGTTGATGATGATGATGGTGGTGGTGGTGATGATGATGATGGTGGTGATTATTATTTATTATTATTATTATAATGATGATGGTGGTGATGATGATGATGTGTTTGATGATGGTGGTGGTGGTGATGATGATGATGATGATGATTAGGTCGATTACCTTGGTTCCTCACAATATTTCACTACAGCTTCAAAACTTTTTTGTACGGCTTTGTTTTTTTGGGCAGCATTCTTCTTTTTCTATAAAAAAAAAAGAAAAGAAAAAGAAAAAAGCGTTTAATGATAAATCATTATCTATTCTTTGTTTGCACATGTCATAGCTGCCATCTTGATTAAATTCAATAAAAGAATTTTTCAATGAATCTATTGTTTTATTGCACATTTAGGGTCAATATCTGTGTGATTAAGCCATGAATAAAGACCATATATTCAGTGAAGTGATACGATATCACTTCACGGTAAACTGGAAACTGGAATCGTTTTTCCTTTTATCGACCTTAAATGTGTAATAAACATTATTTCATGTTTAGAGCCTGATATCTTTTTTATTCCCTGGTTTTCCATATCATATCACTCGCTCGCAGACTCCCTTGTTCGCGATATAATATGGAAACTTGTGAATAAAAACGATATCAAGCTCTTAACATGTGTTAATCTCTATATATCTCTGCCGTGTCTTTTGTTATTTCACTCCTTTGGGAATGATTGAAAACTAACACTATAAATCATAAATATATATATATATATATTTTACATACTTCTCTTCTTTTCATGTCATTCTTGATAAGAAAGCAAACCTGGTCTCTATCACTCCTGTAAGTAAAGAAAAGCATAGAGTTCAGTATTGGAACCTGTACTAGTTATAATGTGGACAGGATAACTGGGACCACTTTTACAAACTTAACCAATCATAATATGGGACGATGAAAACAAAGCATTCCTATTTATACCAATCCACAGCAAGTAACAAAGCCTACATCTAATTATGAATCTGCTGAACAACTAAAATTAATAAATATAACAAAATACAATAATTATAATGAATTGGAATTGACAGTGGTTCCACTTCAGTGGCTCTTCTTCCAATGGAATTTAGAAATTGATTTTTGCAGAGAGAGAGAGAGAAATCTGGAGAGAACCAACAAACAACTCTACTAGTTAACATACCACTCAGAGTCTGGAAATTGAGCCAGATTTGCCTTCGTGAGAGGAGAGCCCTCTCAACACATGTGGGAATGAAACACCATGACTGGATTATGAGGTCATTTTGCTATCTCCTGAGTAGCTAAATTTTTTTACTCAACATTGTGACTAGCTAACTGTAAAGGTGTAAAATTAATTTTATGCAAACTCACAACACAAACAGTCAATCGATAAGATAATGAAAAGTTCTATAAATATCATTGCTGCCAGGCTACACATGTGCATATTGCCAAGGGTACTGCCCGGGGGGGGTACTCCCCTATATTTGCTATACGGGTATGTGCCGCCCTATAGGGTATGGTTTTCTGGCTTTTGGGTTTGGGGTAGGGTATCATTTTTTGACATTTTGTCTGGGATAGGGTATCATTTTAGTCTGGGATAGGGTTAACGATTTGTTCGTTTTAGTCTGGCGAATAGGTTACGCTTTCTTCCGGCACAAAAACAATGAAAACRTTAGTAAATATTGATTGCAATCTATTAAGTAACCTTTTCTGTCTTTTAGTCTGGGATAGGGTGTACAATTATTAGTTTTAGTCTGGGGTAGGGTATGTAAAATCAAAATTTTAGGTCTGGGATAGGGTTAGGGTTTTGAGGTCCTGGCGGCACACCCCTACCCAAGTTGGGGTGGTAGTACCCCCCCCCCCCCTGGGGGGTACTGACTATAATTGCTGGATGTGTGTGACAGTGGTGATGGGCAATATCTATAGTTCTTTTTATTCTATTATTACCTTGAGTAGTAAAGACGACAAAATGCTGGTTTGCCATCTCTTCCAGCCCTGCCAGATTCTTGATAGTAACCCTCCATTGATTGCGGCATGTTCCAGTGAGCAATAAACCTTTAAAATGACAAGCAGTTGCTAATAATACCTAATTTGGTAATAGTAAAGAATATGGCACCCAAGTTAGTGTCAACTCCTGAGTGGGGTTCTGCAAACCCCTAAAAAGAGAACTTGGGTTTGGTCCTTACATAATTTTAGCCCTAAAAGTACTACAAAACACAATAGCTTTCCCTTTTTCACTCCTAAATGAGGGGGAGTGACTTACAATTTGAACTCCTAAAACATTCAGTGATCATCCAGGGGTGGATCCAGGATTTTGTTCAGGGAGGGGTGCTGCGCACAATGTTAACCCAGGGAGGGGTTCACCTCTTAAAATCAAAGAGGAAAAACAAAGTGTAACCAAACAAAGTGTAACCAGGGAGGGGTGTGCGCCCCCTGCACCCCTCCCCTGGATCTGCCCCTGTCATCCCCTCCCTTTGTTATATGGGAGTACTCCACTCCCCCAGGTGTTTGTTGACCAATTTGTAAACTACATATTAATCAGTTTGGTCCTAGACTTGATGTGAAAGCGTTGTCTTGTAATAAATGTAAACGTCAACTGGAAATCAACAGTGCACAGACACTCTGCATACCATACTACCATACACAACAGAGTTTCTTATGGTCTGAACTTTATACTGACACTGAGTATTAAGTCTCATTCTTTACTTTTACCTCCATCTTGTTTGAGAATTATTGTTCTCTCAACAGATGACTAGCTACATGATTACAGAGGCAAATCTGCGATATTGTCCTGAGCAATCTGATTGGCTCCCAAAGTGGCCAGAATAATGCAGGTCTGAACTTGCCTTGCAACTCATAAAAGCRCAAGTTCACATTGCAAGTTGTTTTTATTTACTGATATTGTTTGGTCCAGATAATGGGATATTAATTTCATGATCTTTTAACTTGTTATAGAAATTATCCACTTTTGGTTTGTCCCAAATTCCAGTTACACTCGGTGAATAATCTTTCATTAAAGCTCACCTAACATTAGCCTTATCCACACCCATGCCAAAACTGATGGTAGCACAAATCACTGCCACTTTACCATCCATCCACTCTTGTTGAACTTCTTCTCTGTTGCTTGGCTTTAGACCTGTGACAAAAAACGTCTGTGAAAATTTTGTCTGATTGACATTTTATTATATAGAGCGCTACGCTTTGACTCGTCTGCAAGGTGTCCTATTTAAACGTAGTGATTATGCTGTGGTTCTTTTGTTGTTCTCTGGGTCTGCAAACTCTGGCATTTCAACAGCTTGTTGTGAAACTGGGTTTTTACTACCGCCAGGCAAGAATATAAGAGGTACTGACTGATTGATAGGAAACAAAAAATCGAATTTCAGTGTACATCTAGCAATTATTGAGTTCAGAGAATATCAAAAACCTCAGTAAATAATGAAGTAAAACAATTATTTTCAAAAATCTGCAGCTAAGATTTTTTCRGAGCTCTTATTTCATATGGTTGCTATTATTTCTGTAAGGCAAAGAGAAGCTCATTGTCCAACCTGCATGATATGGCTTTGACAGTAGTCCCTTTCTTGTTAGCCTGGATGCAACTTCAACACATGCATCTCTAGTCCTACAGTACACGATACCACTACCCTAATAATAATAATAATAATAATAATAATAATAATAATAATAATAAATGATAAATTTAATCATGATAAACCAATAATAACTCTTGATGAGCTACCCAATTGTTTCGCACGACTGCCTCAAAATTCGCACAAGTTGCTTTGCACAAAAATGACCTTTTCACACAATTTGCAAGAAATACGTTTGTTGGGCAGTAAGAATGACCACTTACAACTCATTACTTAAAACTTGTGCAAAAAGGTTATTCAGTTGTGCTAAAAGACAGTAGTCCAAAAGGAATGGTAACCCTTTAAGAGACTAACCTTTGAAGATTCTTGGGAATGAATTGCTGACTCAGCAAAGGACTTCAGATCCTCATAAGGTTCATGTAATAGTTCTTTAAAACTAAATATACCAAATGGATGTTAAAAATTATGACATAAAAATAAAAATATCTTCATAGCATCGATATTGATGAAACTATAAATTAGGAGACAGTATGTTTGATGTTATATGGCAGACGAACATTGGCTAATAACATAGTAGGCACCAGCCTCAAAAGTGATTATCTGGCTTAATGATCAGTTCCATGGTAAATATCATAGATCAAAGTAAGAACACCAAAAAGAGAGAGAGAGAGAGCTGGAATATGAGTTGCATTGAAACAGGAACATCAGTGGTGTAACGAGGATATTGCCTTTGGTGAGGAGGATGGGGAAGGGGTTGGGGGGGTAAAACCTGTTTTCAGATCATTGTTAAGTCAAACTTATCACATGACTACATATAGATGATAGGTTTCTACAGCTTGAGGATAGTGGARGGGGGACAGGCCCCCTCCTTTGGCTACGCCCCTATACATAACAGGGCCAGCTTACCTAACATCATAGAAAAGATTAGGCCTGTAGCAAGGTGTTTTAAAAACTGCAGTTGATTCTGGATTAAAACTCAGAGAACTCAAGATGTCCTCCTTCACACGAGCAGTTGCCGTAGCTGTCAAGGCAATCCATGGCACATCTGAAAATGTAGTCTTAAGACTTCCTAACTTGAGATAATCTGGTCGAAAGTCATGTCCCCACTGTGAGACACAGTGGGCCTCGTCTACTGCAAAATAGGACAAAACTTCTCTCCTATGAATGGATTTTAAGATTTGTAGGAATCCAGGTGTTGCAGCAAGTTCTGGTGTAACATAAAGTAGTTTGACATTAGGTGTCAGAGTAAAAAGATCTTTTGTGATCCTTTTACGTTCACTTTCTGGGATTTTGGAATTTAATGTTTCTACTTGGACTTTGAGTGCTTTTAGGCTGGACACTTGGTCTTGAATGAGAGCTATGAGTGGCGAGAAGACAATTGTGATTCCTGAGGCTAGGACTGCTGGGAGCTGGTAACACAGTGATTTGCCTGATCCTGTGGGCATGGATATGAAAACATCCTTTTTACCTGAAATACAAAGTGTAACTCACTTACTAATGGATATCATTTCTCTTTGAGAGATGTGATGATCTATAACTAGTTGGTAGAGCCCCAGGGGGAAGGGGTGTTCCGCTGGGATTCTGAAAGGGGTACCCTGTTTATGACAAAAAAACTCAGATTTGTAGACCCTGTTTATGACAAAAGATATAATTTATTGCACTGAGTTCCTGTTTCAATAATATCATGTCATCTCGTGCATTGTTTTTTTTACRACCACAATAACCAGTTTCRGTCAATACAAAAGTAGAAACCCTGAATATGACAGGAAACTCAGGAAGAACTTGGAACTTGAGTGAAATTGCATACCCTGTTTATGACAAGAAGCTTGAAAACCATACCCTGTTCAGCGGATCATTCCTGTATAGTCCATGGGGGTACCCCCACCACCCTGGGGTAGAGCAAGCTCATTGCCATGAGAGCCCTCACTAATTGAATAACACCTTGACTTACTTCCCAAAGACTTGAATGAATGAATAAACGAATGAATGCACAAAAGCAAAAATAAAAGGAAAGAAACCTTGAGTTCATATGTCTATTCTTTATGGTTTTGCAAAAAAGAATTCTCCAAACAGGGTGATTTTCCATTAATTGAATCACAAATCCAATACGCTTGAAGGCCACATCTTGTTGGAGCTGAAGAGAGCTCACACATGCAACCCTGATGCGACAAAGGTGACACATATTTCATTCTTTACCACGTGAAAAAAACGTTAACTGTGGAATCTTTTTAGTGGAATATAATAATCTTGAAAGATAAAAGTGCTTAAATTGTAGGCATTCTTGACAACGCTGGAATCAAAAAATAAAATTCTTTGAAGTAAAAGTAACTCAGGCAAAAGCGAACATTCGATTGAATTAAAAATTTATCAGGAATTGCGGTAATTTTTAAAGCCAAAAGAATTGAATATTAAATCTCGTTACATTTACTTACCTTCATACACGGCTTTAATGGCATTTTCCTGTAGCTCTGACTTAAAACCAGGGAATTTGAACACATTTTTGAGCGTTTTTTCTAACGCAGAACCGGCCATGGATGATGTTTTGGTTTTATTACATCCAAATGCAARTCGATAATAATTCGTTGAACCATACGGAGAGCTATCGACCAATAAAATTTTACGAATCTTAACCACAGGTACCCCAACCTGGAAGACGTAGAGATTGAAAACTCAAAATCACAACACATTTTTCTTAAATTTGATCGTAAGGGGCTTTTAAGCTTTCCAGATACGAAATAATAAGCTTTTAGAATGATGCACAAGAACTAGTAATTGGATTAATATATATTTTATTTCAAGTTTATTACGATGTTTGGGTTACCTGTGTAATATGTCCCATGGGCCATTATCGGTAAACATGACGTCATGGTCCGACTTTTGTTCTAAAATTAGAAACATTTGTAATTGCACGCAGATTCAAAAGTAGGAAGTGAAAACCAGGTGTTTTTGGTTATTTCTTCATAATATATTAGGAAGAAAACGTCTCACTTAATTTTTGTCATTCAGAGCTGAAAGCTTAGGTATTTTTGAGTTTTACAATCGAATCAGATTACTGGAATATTGACCGTTTTGAACTATTTCTGGAGATCTGAAACTTTCAACGTTCCGTCGAAGCAAGCGTTTTATTATTCATTACAAATGGATCCAACCGCTTTTGCAACGGTAAAATACGAAGTTCGCCGCCTTCCTTGCACCGATGATAAGGTACAAGCCATCGTGTATGCTCAAGGGAACTTTTATGCCGAGCAAGTTGCCGAGTTGCTGTACGAAAGCAGTTTTGACGAAGACAAGATGAAGCTCTTGCAATCAGCATGTCCCAAAATGCTGCCAGCAAGCTGTGTTGGTATTCTACCCATACTGAGGTCATTTAGGTTGGATAACAAAAGAGTACACGCGGTMGAATTGCTGTCAAGGCAAGTAACAGATCCCTTAAACTTCCCTATACTGAATGAGGTATTTCCATATGCAAAGGAAAGAGATACTATCCGAGGTATCATGACAAGGCAAGCGAGCTGTGCTCCCCCACCACCACCCCCTACAGTTGTACATAGTGTCGGTAACCCCTACCCGTATGGAAGACCTACACCAAGAGTGGACCCCAATGATCCTGTCTATYGAATGGCCGAAAAGACAGTGGATGTTGTTGCAGGTGGCATTGCATCTATGATTGCACCTCGAAGTCGACCTGGTGTAGTTGTCGGCAGGCCAGCTGCTGTTGTTTATCAGACAACTGTTGCAAGTGGCCCATGTGTTGCTGCTGCCTCCCCAGGAATACAGGTGATTCAAACAGGACCAGGCTTCCAGCCAGTACCAGGTGTACAGTATGTCCATACTACACAACCACCACCACCATATCCTCAGCAGCAATATTATCAGCGCAAGTAGATATGTAACAGGTGCTCCTATATCAGGACTTAAGAATAGTAAAGACATATATAAATAGTTTTGCATGAGGGTAATAGATTTAAGAACAAGTAACTCATTGTTTTACAAAGGATCACTTAGGAAGCTTCAATAATACAGGAACCACAGAGCCATTTAGTCTTAGGTAGGAATTGGAGGGCCTAATCTATGGGGTTCAAAGGATGCCCCCCCCCCTGAAAATTTTGAAATTGAGGCTCTCAGAAATGCTCTTGAAGTGTTGCTGTTTTGAGGGGCAATTACAACATATTTATTTCAACAGCTCAGAAAAGAACATTTATTTTTGGCTAAAAATATAAGGGGGCTATATAAGCCCTTGTAGCTCTGTGTTCCCTGTGATATTGAGTTCATGAAGCTACTTTATTAGTCATTTTACTCATAATGTCACATTTTATGCTATACCAAATGTGATATCAATGTTGTATAAAGCTTTGAGAAACTTCCAGGTCATACTATTCCATTTGATAATTTTTTTTTTTTCAAATAGTGCATGAAGGTTCATATTAACCCTTTCAAAATAACTACTATAGTAACCTGTAGTATTGTGGACTCTCATTTAAAGACTGTTAGAGGTGGGGATTAAATGATAAAGGCAGTAGTGTGCAGGCAAAAATGTGTGGTTTGCCTGCTGACCCTGATTAGCTCCTTCCCCCCATAGAATGACAGCCTGTCATACCAGCTATTTTTTAGACGGAAGAAAAGCAAACTCTTTAGTCATGTAATATTTAGCAATTATTAGTCCTCAAGCCCAGATGGGCTATGACTCAATAGCCCATAAGGCTAAAGGCCAAATGGGCTATTTAATTGATTCATAGGCCATGAGGGTGAGAAGACTTGTTTTAGGAGGGGTGCAGGGGGTGTGCACCCCTCCCTGGTGCCCCTACTTCAAAAATAACCAATACTGTTTTTCCCTTTGATTTTAAGGGGTGCACCCCTCCCTGGGTTAAATTTGTGTGCAGCACCCCTCCCTGAACAAAATCCTGGATCCGCCCCTGTATTGCCTAGTAGTAGCTCATCCAATCAGAATGCAGCATTGATGATGGACCTCTAGTTGGATTTGACTAATGATTGTTACATGAATTTAGTTTATTAATTAATATTATGTATTTCAGAGATATTTGATTATACAATTGTTAGTGAACTTATCAATTATATATTAATTATCACATTATTTAGAAATAGGGAAACATTGTTACAGCTTATTGTTAGATAGGTACATAAGCATTAAAGTGTGATTGGAAACTACACTTAGTGTAATACAACACAAACGATGAACAGTAGAAATTTCTTCGCCTTTCTTCTTTTCAGTATTGAAATGATTCCAAGCTAGTTAGCTATTTTTGTTGTGCATCAATCTGTCGCTAGTACAGGCAATTATGAGTTGAAATAAGTACTGGTTGTTGCATGTCAGACTACTACGTTTTTAGATCCCATACAAATCTTTATGAATTATCTGATTTTATATATTTGGTGTTATTTCTCCTAAAGTCAACATTTTGAGTTGAAACTTCGCTTCTTTTCTAAAATCGAGGTGCTCTTTTCATTTCAAGTGTTCATACTTTGATAGGAAGTAGTCACGTGATCTACTGTTACTGTCACTGTTATAGCGCAAGTCGTCTAATGTGCTCGCGTAACCCCAATCTCGTACCCAGAGCCTGCGTTTCTTCTGGCCTGCAGCGAAGAACGAGGGCTCTGGCATAATCCATTTTTTGGACTTCTTGAACAGCCATACATACTCGATAATATTCACTACTTCTCGCGTCAAATCGATTTGCTATCGTCATAGCAAGATCCTGCGCATTTCTCTAGTTACGGTATCGTCTGTTCCAGTCGTTGTCTCTTTTTACCTTTGACTATGATCTAATCCTGAAACAACCTCTGGGCTGATCAAAGTGAGGGTACGTACAGCTTGTTCACAGATCGATTGTGATTCTAGTTCATTCTCGTTAGGTTTTCCAGAGGAAGGAAAACCGGAAATGACTCGAACAAAAACCCTCGAATATACCCAACAAACCCTACTTAATTGAGGGGACTGGCCATTCCCCTCAATTAACTATGATGCGAGCTCGATGTATGATTTGTCGATGAGTGGTGATAACTAGTAGAACTAGTGTAGACTGCGTCGGTGTTTCTGAATAAAACAGTAGGAACTTGTAGATAAATTGGATCACCGCAAAAAGCTTTGTGAAACTGACGTTTCGGACGTTAGTTCTCCGTCAAAGCAAGTGCAAAATGAAGAAGGACTAACGTCCGATGAAGAACTAACGTCCGAAACGTCAGTTTCACAAGGCTTTTTCAGGAATTAACCCCGAGACCCCTTACTTTCTTATTCAGTCTTTGATTGCGCGCCATCTTTCGCTTAAACACATAACCCTACTTCGAACAGATTTTTATTTTATTTTCTTTTTTTGTTAGACCGGCATCTCTGTCTCATTGTTATGCATATTGCAATGTCTTTTAGATCTTTTCTCTTCTTTTCGGCAGTGTCGGTTAAGTATCATGCATTGTACTTATTTTTCAATAGGTAAATAGTGCAACAGCGTCTATTCTTTAATCAGCTGCCGGTTCCCTTTGAAATAGTTATGGCATGCATCGTTCACGACGATCATTCACATGATACACCTATGCAAAAAAAAACGTTGTAGACCCGAGATCTAATATGAGCAATCTGAGCGCGGACTAAACAAAATGTTTGTGTTTTTATGTTTTCTAGCTAAAGTATAATGCATTAAAATTCTTTTTAAGAGGAAACTACGTTAGAGTGCAAACAGTTAATCCTTTTTAAACTATTTAGTATTGCTAAAGTTTCACGGTTATTATTATTTGCACCCTAACGTTGTTCGGGTTACTCGCCCCGTCAGATTTCAGATCAGATTCAGATCTCCAATAATCGACAATGTCTTTTGAAATAGGTGTATGCAATGCTATAAATAATAATAATAATGGGATTAACAGTGGATTCATCTTCCACTGGATTCCAATTGGAATTCAGAAGTTGATTTTTGCGGAGGGAGGAAATAAAGCAGGAGAACCCGGAAAACCCTCGAGGCACAGGAGAGAGCCAACAAACAACTTAACTAACATACAACACCGAGCTCGTCGGGACTCGAACCCGGGTCGCATTGGTGAGAAGCGAGTGCTCTCACCGCTACGCCACCCATGCTTGTATCGAGACTAATGTCGTTGAGCACCGCCTCTTTTTGTAGTTTATTTTGTAGCGTCTCTCTGTCAGTCCTTTTCTTTAGTTGCCTGGAGGCGTACACTTTGATATCATGATTTGAGGATGTTGCGCGCATTATCCTTTAGATAGATATTATTAAAAATCTACTTATGCAGTCAAAGGCTGAATTGCATTAATACGAAAATTACGATTTACTATACTGTGAATTACTTAATCTWTAATGAATAATATCTAAACTTAATAAAATTGATTAAATTTATATCGTAATTCAGTGCGCCTGCAATCATGAAGCTGTTCTCATATCTATTGGCTTTGCACACGCGCGGGAACAGTAAAACGCCTTGTTATAATCTAGCTTACACTGAGTCTGACTCAACTGTGCACCTATGCTTAAAAAGTACCGTTTCCATCATATTGTCTTTGCCTTAATTTACCTCATTTGCATTGATTGCATTGCGCAACGTCCTTTGACATGAATGCGGCGTGCATCGTGCATCGAGTCTGTTTCATTGCGCATATAAATACAGCGTCGCTTCTCCGTTTTTTCGGCTTTGCATCCTCTGATATTGTGCGCTATTGTGTGCTTTGTTATGCCGTGTGCTTACATTCTATTCTCATCGCGCTCCACCCTTTTTCTAACACAATGCGTCTTGTCTTAACGAGTATTCAAGGTGGCACTACCTTCGTATTTATGTTTGCGCGGCACCATTCAACAATTTAGGCACTATTATCGGCATTTTAAAAGCTATAATCCCCTTAAGTGAAACGCCGTCATAACTTTCGTAAGGCAATGCCATTGGTGATCCCTTATCTGAGTGCGTCAGTCAGTTGCGTAAATGACATAAGGGCAAGTGAGGATGAAAAGTTCAACTCGGGACATCAAGAAGTGAGCAAACTGTTTGCGACTTGTTAGGAAGTATAAAGGAAAAGAAAGCTGCAGGCTTAGATAACATACCCAACAAATTGCTAAAAATGTCCGCCTCTATAGTGGGACCATCTCTCACTGTGATTTTTCGACAATCTATTAAAATG
>NW_022259881.1:88936-99636 GCF_009602425.1 Actinia tenebrosa
AAAAAAAAAAAAAAAAAAAAAAAAAAAAAAAAAAAAAAAAAAACTGGAATTACATAATTTGAGATAAGGCAAAGAGCATGATTTGATGAATCGAACAGATCGTGAATATGCCTATATGCGTTACACTCATTCTTTCTTGGGGTTTGACATGCAGATATAAAAGGCTGCAAAGAGGAGAAGTAAGGCGGGAACGCCTTCCTCATTACCGCTGTGCGGCGTTTCTCCGTGATTGACACTCGCCCATCAACTCCTTCGCTGTACTTGTCATTTCAGTGATTTCTTAACAATGAATTGAGAATTATTGTATGCCTTAGGTCTTTCGAAAAGTATCCTTTCGCGGAAAAATCCTAAAAATTTCATGGTTACGAACAAACCAAGAGAGCCTGTGTGAAGTATTCGACCCCTTGACGCCCCATAATGTCTTGCGATCCAAGATGGCCGCCGTTCGACTTTTATCAGATTTGTTACGAGTGAGCTGTCAGTTCATATGAGAAAAATCTCTTTATCAAAATCTGTTTTCATGGCTACAAAGWTGCAGTGAACTGACGTGGATTTTATAATAACACGACTTTTTTTGCTGATGAATTAATGTGCTATTATATTAATGATCTTCTTATTCTGATCTTTTTAGTGTAAAAATCAATCACCGAGCAAAATACGAAAGTCATAAAAGCCCTAGCTAGGAATTTGAARACAGATTGATGCTATATAAGAACATGCGTAATGAGTAAATTACGAGCCTTATCCCATCCCACACGGCGCACTGCCACATCTATCTTGATGCTATATGTTTTTTTATTGATCGAGTAACGACAGATCAAGAATCAAAGCGGCACTTTGCCCATGATGCTTGCACACAAGCCGAAGCTATTAAAATTGCACAGTTCCCCCGGGCGGGACAGTTCCCTAGGGATCTGAAGCAGATTCAAGCCGGTGTGTATAAATATATTGTTTGAAATTTAATTTAATTTAATTTAATTTAATTTAATTTAATTTAATTTAATTTAATTTTAACTATTAAAAGAATAATGATTTTAAGCATCGGGTATACTCTTTGACAAGACAATCTTTTGCAAATCAAAGACAAACATCTAAAGAATACTTTTCATTACCTTACCACTGCACTTTAACCTAGCCACTCAAAAAGATCAACTATTTACGTAATTTGTAGGACGTCTCGAATAAATTCTGTCATTGAGCTGTCTTCAAAATGATTTTTGGCGCTTGTCACGGATTTACAATGAAGTCAGTATTTTGCCTCAGATACGGTCGTAGAATTTTTTTTTTACAAATGATAGAAAACATTATACGGCTTTGGTTCATACCTCGAAAAGTATACTAGCCAATTGAATCAAAACTTATTAATTATATCTAACAATAAAGCCCTAAATCCGCATTGACAGCTTGCCAACACAATGCTACAATGACATCAAGAAGTTTTTTTAAAATGAAAGGTCAACAACACACGCATAATTAATGCCGAGGAATGATAGAACTAGTGATCGYGCGCTGCGCTGTACAATGGTAGTAATCATCAGCAAAGTCAGTGTGTCAAACTGAACCGTTCGCTTTTGAAATTACCATTTTCTTTTGATGTTTGCCTTATTTCGGTTTGTTTATTTTGCTATGTTTAATCACGTTGATTTTTACGTAATAGTAGCTGTCAAGTATATCTTGATAATTCTTCAAAGAACTAATGGTCAAAAATCACTTCTCCAGGGTTGAACGGACACCAAAGGTGTCTCRAGAAATTTCCATGACAACGAAGATGCCAACACATTTTTTTCAGCGTTGACTATCCACATTTTTCGGACTCTTCTGCACGTGATTCCACTATTCAAATTTGACTCTTTTATAATTACCTGACCTACGTCCCTAGCCCCTTAAAATGGTACGTGATCTGTGAAATAACGGGTGAAAATCTAATCAAGTAAAACCAAGTGAATAGTAGCTCATCACTTTACTTACAAAAATTTTAATTTCATAGTTAGTTTCATACTATGTAATGCGCAGTTTCTAATTCCCCAGAACACCCTTGAATCAAAGATTGGCCAACCTGCTAGTAATGATTGAAAAAAGGACATTTGTAATGAATAAATCAGACTCCTGTCGAGAGCCCCAAGGAAAAGTCTGGTACGTCATAACCTGATTATCTGGGAGACCAGGTTCCGATCATCAAATAAAGTACCTTTTCCCCTGAGTGGACAATGGCATGACAGTATAAGCCAATCAAAAGCGTCCATAGAGCATGAGAGAACACACGCACGGTTCTAAGAAATTATTATCACGTGTAGCTGTCATGGAGGAAGATATGAGGGTCTTTCGAACCATTTTCTTCAAACGAATGCCTATTTAGTAAGTATTTTTCGAGATTTTCTACTAAAAATATTCCGTATGTACTTCAGCTAACCTTACGTCTTTGTTTTGATTATTTTAGGCGTTAAATTTTTGAAGCGAAGGTTTGTCGTCCCCGCAAACTTTGGCGCTGTTTCTGTTATGCTTTTTAGCCATTCGTAGAAGGTAAATACTTTGAAAAACAAGCTTTCTTTCAATATATGTCTGTTTGAATCGAGATATCGGAGTTTTTGCCGGGATATCTCCGTAGAATGCAGTCCAGCAAGAGTCAGGGATACAGAATATATAAGCAAACCGGGTGTTGAGGGAAACGTTATGAGACGTTTTAAATCTAAATCCTAGGTTTTCAGAGCCATGGAAATAGCTGTAGTCGAGAAGTCTTGGCCCAAGCTGTCTTACTTCCAACATGAACATCCTTCTATGGTCCTTAGAGAGCTAAACCAACAGCGAAGGTCGGGAAATTTTTGTGATGTCCTCCTTAAAGTTGAAGAAGTCGAAATAGCGGTTCACCGCGCGGTCATAAGCTCCACGTTCCCTAAACTAAAAGACAGTCTACAAAATCACAAAGACTGCAGTATCTTCGAAATAGATGGGCTTAAATCTGAAGCAGTAGAGGCTCTGGTCGACTTTTCTTACACCTCTCAGCTCGATGTCCCGCCAGATTCTATTTTCTCCGTCATGGTGGCTGCACACAAATTTGGCATGGCGGAACTTGAAAGCGTTTTGGAAGCTTTTATCATAGAATCCATCCTGCCACAAAACTGGCTTTGTGTTTGGAAGTTTACAGACCTCTTTCCACAGTTACGTTCAGCCGTAGAAAAATTCCTCGCTGAGAACACGGCGGCTCTCTTTCACAAACAAGATTTTCTTCGTCTACCCCATCTACAAATCGAACTGACCGGCCGCCAAGGGGACACGAAAAACAACATGGATCCCAAAGATATATGCGAAAAAGCTGTCCTTTGGATTCATTCACAGCTTCAGGTTTGTTAACCATTGATTTTTTAATATTTTACGTTACATTATGAATTCTTGATGAATAGTCTTATTTCTTCATTTTATATTTTCCATAATTAATTGAAGTATGTGTTTTTGATGATGTCCATATATTATAAATGCTTTACGATTCGGAAAGTGAAAAACTCTCGCGGAAACACTACTCCTAAGGCTCAATAAATTTACCGGTAAACATAATTTATTGTCATGAAATTTCCTATCTTAAAAGAGGAAAATTAGAAGTCTATTCGGTGGAGGCGTAATACCAAACGAAGAAAAAGTCTGCTTTTAATATAAAAGAATCCATTGCCTTCTTGCATTCCCTGTTATGTTAACGTTGACACTGTTCTACCTTACAATTCCTTGAAAGTCTTTCTCTTTTCCGAATTGCTTTAGTTTAAAATCACTTGGGATTGCAAAATTTAATGCTAACTTTGTATATTTCAACATACTGTCATGTCCATTTCAACACGTTAATTAATCTGTTTGGCTTTTTCCCGCGAAAAAAAATCGCGGTAAAAATGGATTGATTTTGGGCTGCTCGACAAAAACAAAAAAAAAAAAAAAAGAATTTATACTTAGTTAGACATATTATCATTGTTCGCTTATTTTAGAGTGTGTCGAACTGATAGCCTCATCTCTAGCTCTAAAATCTGGGTGTAATTTGAGATTGAAGAAGGCCAAGTTCATTTGATGTTTGGATTAGTATACGTATTTTATCTCAAAGTAGTTTTTTTTACTGGGGTACCTGTGATAGCYCAGACATAAAATACCTTTGTTTTTTGTAATTTTTTGTGGGCTTTTTTGTATTATTCAAGCAAGGTAGTGTGAATCTCTTTTGGATTATGCATAATGCAGAATCAAATGCACCACACTGCTCTCTAATATGTATATTTCTGAACTTTTCTTTAGCTGTGCAGCTGTTCCTATTTCATTTACATTGATTCAAGCTTTCAATCATGTGCTGTATAATATTTTCACCTTTAGTTGCGAATCATCTCATGGAACAACACCAAGTATTGTGGTTTTAAGTGCATTGGTGCAAAAATTAGTAGGGGCAAGGAAATGCATCTTTTTACAAAATTTTACATTTGTTTGTGCTGTAAAACGTATGGTACTGTGTAGCAAAAAATGAACTTTTAAACCCACTAGCAAAAAATTGTGGCGAATAATGAAAAAAAGTTACTGGATGCAGGTGGTTTCAAACTTTTCTGTACTTCCATTTTTGGACTCTGGTCATACTTGCAAAACTAATAGCTAAATACAAATTTCACTTGCAAAATCAAGCTTTAAGAATAATTTTGCATAAGAACCGGAAAACATGCTCTCAAGTATTGCGAGACAACTTAGGCATCTTAACCCTGCACAATCGCAGGCGATTTCTGCGTTTTATTCTGATAATTAAAATGATTAATAACATCAGTTGTCCAAAGCAATTACAAGGAAAATTAACAAAAAGATCTGCAATGCATACAAGAACTTTAAGAGACTCTTGTATTCTAAACATTCCAAGAGCGAAGTCTGCATCTGGGGAAAAGACCTTCCGATTCTCCTCTGTTAGGGATTGGAACAGCCTACCACGTGAGAACATAGAAATTACCTTTCACACTATATTTAGAGTTAAATGAGTAGGATGGACATCAAGGCATGAAATATCGAAAATACCCCCAAAGGCTCGAGCAAGATTTCGTAATTCATAATGCAGCTTCAGATTATAGTAGGTGTAATTCAACACTTTGAAAATGGAAGCTATTGTACATCATATAAAGTCTTTGACATCTGCTGATCATTCTACATTTTGCATGGCTTGGAGTCTTATTTGCTGCAAGGCATAATGCACCTTCCTGACAAACTGAGATGCTGAAAAAAACATTTTGAAACTTTCAAAATTGTTTTCTAGACTAATTATTTAAATTTTTATTCCCTATTACTCTTAAATAAAGATTAAGTATAAATCAAAAGAAATAAGGAAAGAGTGGTGATGTGTGTTGGTGGTAACTTCTACTTTATACTAATTTATCTACTATTATTATATAGTTAGGATGGTATGCGTGCGCTGATAGGTCAAAATCTTCGCTTTATTAGTGAACAGAGCACAATGCTGACGCCATTCACCAGATCCTGCAACTGTCTTTCTTTTTGCGTAAATAAATTCAATACCGAAATAATATTAGTAACTATATGATAAAACAAATAAAACAGCTTTTTTCTGCACTCCGTTCAATGATAAAGCACTTAGGAAGTGCCGTAAGCACTCAAGAAGTAAGAGAAGCACTCGCCTACTGCCAGTGCTTCTCCTCACACTTCTTTTGTGCTTACATCACTTCCTTTGGCTTTATTACTGAATGGAGCAAGGAAATAAGCTGTTTCGTTTGTTAAGAAGAATGCAGTAATAGTTTTAAAAATTGCTGCTCAGAACATACTAGAGATCCTGTGCGCTTCTAGAAGTGTATTTTTCTTGAAAAAGGCCCGAGTAATATAATAATGATAATTATTATAATCTCAGTACATTGCAGACTTCAGCAGTTTCACAATGGTGTATCTGTGTATATTTCACTCCTTTATTGGTGACTTGCGATCATTCCAAAGAGAAGAGATGAAATGTCAAAAGATTATAAGCAGCATTATATTGTTGTTTGATACAAATGAAACAATAGCAATAACAGATAAAAATACAAAGAAAATATCTATCAAGCCTATGTTTATTATTGAAGCATATATATTTCTCAAAAAAATCTAACAGGAAGTTTAAAATCTCTTGTACAACATCAAGGATGAGTATTGTGAATACAAGTTTATCTTACAAGTCTTTCTTTCATCTTTAGGATCTATATTTGAATAGATTCTAATTATAAACTACCTTTAGCTCACAGCTTGAACCATGATTATAAACCTGCATAATTTGACAACTATTATTCAAATATTTATGTGATTTATGACCTATTTCTGTATCAGTTGAATCTCCATTTGAAAAAAAAATTGTTTCCAGCTGTGACAACCCTGAAAGCCTGGGATCTGATATTGGTCTGAGATGTTCGAAAAATTTCCTTTAAATCTCTAAAACAGTTTTTTTGAGCCCTGAATCTCTTGATGTTTATTCTACCACAGCATTAAGTAATTATTAGCATTGACATATTTTAGAATGTAATCATGACACATTTTTAATGATGCATTAAGTACCTACATTAAGGTTTCATTGTTTTTCCTTCGATAAAAACCATTATGGACAAAGTGTTGATTCCAATTTCAAAAACAGTGCTGTTCCAATACCAATACACTATATTCCTCTGGTGTTTTTTGTTTCCATTGTCTTATATCTGTAATATCCTAAGCAATTTTAGGGTCATAAAAATTCCGCTTGGCTCCTGCTGTTTAGTGTCAAAATACATGTCATAGGGAAAAAATGATAATCTGTGAAGAATTTAAGCCTTGCAAAATTTTAAAATGAAATTCATAACCAAAGTTTTCACCTAAAAATTTCACCTAAAAACTAGAAAATTGTTATCTAGATTCCTATGTTATTTATTCTTATTAATTACAGTTTTTAATAGTGTACTCAGAAAATAAATTGTGTTAGTAGATTGTAGACAGATTATTGGTTGACATTTCTTCCTTTTTTTTTAAAATTAGTGACTTTTCTCTAATGATCATAGGTCTTTATGTTAGCGTCCTATTAATTCCCTTATATATTATTTTGCACATTTTGAGAATACACTGTACATACATAGAAACAAATTCATTTCTCATGAAATATTAGCAAAATATATTCAAGTTATTTGTCATTGTCCAATCCTTGGAGGATTAACATCAAAAATGCTATATATTAGGCAGATTAAGATTCCTGTTTTTTTTCTTCCCGCAAACGGCAAACGTGACCACGTTTTCATCGTTTCCCTACATTTCACTTAACCTTTTGCAAACCCTTCCGACAAAGACACATATTCTTATTTTTATCTACTACTTGAAGCTCATTGCGATTCCTTTTCACTAATTTTAAAGAATTTTTTAATGGTCAACTGACGTTTAACGTTTGCCATAAACAAGAATCTTAACCTCTCTATTTACTTGTTATGTCACTTTTTAAATTTGTAAAGAAACGATGATTTGTATGAATTGTTTTGACTTTGATCTATCAGATATGTATCAGCATCATAATCAACGCTTTTTTGCTTGACTTTGAAAACAGACTTAAAATTCTAAGTATAATCATTTGCATATTCTGTTTTGTAGGAAGACATCAACCTTAGCGTAATGCTAGAGCAGACCCATATCATGTACATAACGCCTGAAGGAGACCTAAAAGAATGTACTGCCGAGGACCTTGGCGATATGGAAAAGTTTGTTGCTACAGATGCCCAGATGGAGTACATTCGGCAGTCCTCTACTGAACAATTGTCAAAGATGGACACACATGTGAGTGATGACGAGGGAATTATCATCCTTGATAACAACAATGTTTGCAAAAGAAAGATCTCACCATTTTCAGGAGAGTTCAAGGTGTTGTCTGCTATTCACAGTTCTGAAAGTGATTTCTTTGGTTTTGCCCTGGTTAATGGTAAGGTGACTGCCTTGTCAATCCATCAACAGCTGCCAATATCTAGTCACCATTCTACTTCATCAGAGTCATCTGGATATGAAGACTGGACACTGATTGCTTCCATGAGCAGAGGTGAGAGAGCTTCACTGTTTTGTTACTGTTGTTAATCACTAATTTATTCGCATCAGTGAGTGTGAAAGGAGATATTGACTTAAGCCCTATCGTGAACATCTCCTAGAATCGAATTAGAATTTAGAAGTTGATTTTTGAGGAGGGAGGAAAACCGGAGAACTTGAAAACGCTTTAAGCACAGGAGAGAACCAACAAACAACTCAACTCACATACAACACCGTGCTCGTTGGGAATCGAACCCGGGTCGCATTGGTGAGAGACAGTGGTGGTCTGGAGTTTCCATCACTTTTGCATAGGCTGCGTAGGTTGCATAGCATAGACCAAAGAAAATGAAAATACATTTTGGCATAGCTTGGAAATAGACATCATGGTAGTATCCAACCTTGACCATAATACATCATGTTCACTATATACATAACAGAATGAATATGATGCATTTTAGTCGAGCTTGGAAGAAACATCTCTTATTTGTAACCAACCCCCACGATGCATTACGTTCACTATCTATTATACAACTTTAGACAAAAGAGATGTGTACTAAAAATTTTATATTAATTTCTCAAATTTAAGGAAATAACATAATGAGAAATGAAGAAAATGAATGAGAAGGGAAGCAAAAGGATAGTAAGCATGATTTCATGTTTAAAAATATCCCTTGTATGCGATGTCAAAGCAGCTCTATTTGGAAGAAAAAAGTAAAGAATTTCAATCTCCTGAGGATTGGAAACCTATTATTTCTCTAAATTGAGCTGCATTGCAGCATACTGCGGGGATATATTGATTAGGCAAAATGTTAATCTTGTGACATTATCATTTACAGGTCGGTGTAGTGTTGGTGCTGCTGAGCTGTCTGGAAAGTTGTTTGCCGTAGGGGGGTATGACAGAGGTGACTGTTTACACACTGTTGAAGTATACGACCCACTGACAAATGAATGGATGCCTGCTGCACATCTTCATTCCAACCGTGGACGCTTCAAGCTATGTGCCCTTAGTGACATTATTTATGCCATTGGAGGTTCAGATGGGCACAATGAGTTAAATACTGTGGAGTGCTATGACATAACCTCAGACACCTGGTCTATTAAAGCACCAATGGGATACTGCCGCAGCAGCCTGGGTACTGCAATCTTGGATGATAAGCTGTATGCTATTGGAGGATACTCTGGTTCCCATAACCTGAAAACAGCTGAAAGGTATGATCCATCTACTGACAAGTGGCAGCAGATTGCATCTTTAAGCTGTGGCCGAGAAAACCTCTGTGCTGCATCCCTAGATGGAAAGGTGTATGCTATAGGAGGCTATAATGGCTGGAGCTACTTTAACACCGTCGAATGTTACGACCCTGTAAAAGATACTTGGACGTTTACARCCCCAATGAAGGTTGCTCGCAGGGGTGCTGCTGCTGCTGCTATGGATGGGTGCCTGTATGTGGTGGGGGGCTATGATGGTACCACATTTCTGAATAGTGTGGAGTGCTATAATCCACAAACCAATACATGGACTACAGTGGCAAGTATGAACACAGCTCGGCATAATGTTGGTGTGGCTGTCGTCGGAGGTCAGATTTATGCAGTTGGAGGGTTTAATGGATCTGCTTTCCTCAAGACCATGGAGACTTATGATCCTAAGAGCAACAAGTGGAAGTCTTTTGTTCTGATGCAGTAACAGAAAATAATGACTGTTGCAAACCAGACTTACTTTCTTCAGATTGTATATGTAGTTTATTAGAAAGAGGTGAACTTAACATATGAGGTACAACTAATACCTATTGGTGGACCATTTCAAGTGTCAACATAAATTATGTATTATAATAATTAGCAATTAGTCCTCAAGCCCGAATGGGGTATTGAATCATAGGCCACGAGGGCGAGAGGACTAATTCTTTTAGTCAAATCCAACTAGTCGGTCAAATATATGTCTATGCAAACAAGTTTTGAATAGAAATTAATTTAAAGTGCCTATCAACCCTGGCCAAATTCCATTTTTTATTAAAATTTACCTATCAAGTAAGAAGTTTTCGTTGGAAAAATCCACTTTTGAATTTTTTCTCGATTAAAATTCCCATCTAAAATCACGGTCTTCAAACTCAAAAACGAGCAAAAAGAGGACTGGGCACTAATAAGTCTTGTGACGTCGATCCGGTATCACACATTCGCGCGTCTGTACTCTTCACTAAAACTTCTCTACGCAATCTCTATATTTTTCGATAAAAAAAAAWTTTTTTATCAAGCTTAGCTGCAAAATGTCAAACTCCGAAACCGATTCTTCATGTAGTTATGATTCTGATGATTCCGAGTTTAATTTTTTGCCTGGATACGTGTTGGAAGTGGAAGGTGAACAAGACGCTTCGACATCAACAAACTGAAGGATCTCACCGAAGTTGATTATAGCGACACTTTCATGCCATATGCAGATGAGCCAATTGCTAACCAGGAATGGCTTGATGAATACGACAAACAGCAAGATCTTCAAAAAGAATTCGAACGAAAACTGCAGAGCCGATACGATGAAGAAGAAGATGTGAGTTCGTGGTAAGTGCGTTTGATCATCATATAAGCTTATAAATATAAGCTAAAAGTCCTGTTCTAATATTGTATGATAAAGTTCCACAATTTCAATACTTTTATTAAGGTCCTATAGCTTAATTCTATCTATTTTTATTAGGTGTCAGTGCGGATAT
>NW_022259881.1:120497-165869 GCF_009602425.1 Actinia tenebrosa
CCCCCCCCTAAAATTTTGGCTTGATCCGCTCTTGCAGTATTCTCTTTGGCAGCTGCGTTTAGTCTTGTTCTATTCCCTTATGGTCTACTTCTTTAGGGGAATGAATTGAGACTAAAAATGGCTCCTAAGGAGACTAACCTCACGTGCAAATGCCAGTGATGTGACACTTAAATAATTAAATATCTCATATCTTTGCATACTATCTAATTTATTAGTTACAGAAGAACTGCTGCCTCACGTTGTGCAATTTTAGAATCCCCACTGAAGTGGTAGGTTTAGAAAGAAAATATTCTTTAAAGTGTATTTTTATCTTTAAGGAGGTCATGTATTTTACAATAACTTACAATCTCGCACTGATTGGTTATTTTTTATCATCAATAAGAGGACAGACAGATAAGGCTGACGTCAACGAGTGCGGATCCACACTATTTTGACAATGTAATGACGCAATTTATCGTCAATAAGAGGACAGACCAGACACATAAAAAACTAATGTCTATTTGTTAACTTTATGACCAGCAGTCGTGTGTCAGACAACAGCCAGTAAATGTCAATCAATGATCAGCCAATGCATGGCCATGTATCAGCTGACTTAGTGGAGGTCAACAATTGGCTGTAAATCTTTTTGGGGGCTTTTTCAGTTTTTTTAGTCTTGCTTTGGGTTGATGGAAATGCAATGATCAACCAACTGTCCTACTGTACACCATTACCCATCTTTAATATGTGATGCATTTTTCACTGCCGCCAGTCAAAATTAACATAAGAATACCAACTGATTATTTTTGAGTGACGGAAGGTAAAAAACCAAGCATGCAGCTTGCCGCTTGCAACTACTGAGTTTGCACAAATATACTTAAGTCAATGCCAGATTTGCCTGCCTCCCTACATTTGTCTTTCTTGTCCCACTGTGGCATCCACCTGGAACTTTGTCCCGGTTTTCCCCGTCCATTTTAAAGCTCCATGGAAGCGTGGCTACATTTACACTCTGGCCTCCTCCTCAGTAATGTTGACTGTCATACTTACTTTTCTAACTTGTTATTGTACACGTAGGAATTCGCTTACAAGAGAGTAGCAAGAGTATTACTTACTTCTGCTGTTAAACACAAAACTGACTTCATACAAAGGATAGCCATTGGTTTGTGTAACCTTCTCGTCTGTCAGGTATGGAAATATTCTACCCACCTTTTGTCACATTCATTGACATTCAGCTTATCCGTGAGGTAAAACCTTTTTCTTGCAAACGACAGGTATGATTAGACATCCATCATTTTCCTGTATCTCAAGTTTGAAAAATGTTCTCTTAGCTAAATGTTCTTAGCTATTGTGAACGATCCGCCAGATCAAATTGCATTCATTAGTTGATTTTAATGGGGAAGGGAAACTCGAGAACCTGGAGAAAAAATTCTTTAAGCACAGTAGGAGAGCACTAACAAGCAACTCAACTCACATACACTACTGTCATAGTATAGTAGGTTAATTAAGTCATACTCATGAACTTTACGTAAAGTACTCTTATACTAAGCCTGTGAGTCGAACCTGGGTTGTATTGATGAGAGATGGCGCATTGACAGTGCACACTGCCTGTGTTTTACATATCCTGTAAACGTGTATTATTTATACTATCAATTGTGTCTTAAACAGATGATTTTTTTAACTATTCAGGTACAGGATGATCAAAAGGTTACAGTGGGGCGGGACCTCGGAGGAGTGAAGGTCAGTAAAGGTCAACATGTTTTAAGTGTCATGAAGGGCAATTTAGCATTGAAGTGGCTTTGATTTGGATTTCAGATGGTTCTTCAAGTCATAAGACAAAAGCTTGAATCTGACAGACCAGTAAGTATCATCTTCATTATACAATCTTTTCTTTCTGTGTTTCTGTCTGTCTGTCTATCACGTTTGTCCGTCTGTCTGTCCTTCTGTGTCTGTCTTAGTGTTATGCTTGTCCGTCCTTCTGTATGTCTGTTTGTCTGTCATGTTTGTCCGTCTGTCTGTCCTTCTGTGTCTGTCTCAGTGTCATGTTTGTCCGTCCTTCTGTATGTCTGTTTGTCTGTCATGTTTGTCCGTCTCTCTGTCTGTCTGTCTGTCTTTTTGTCTGTCTGTCTGTCAGTCTGTCTGTCTGTCTGTCTGTCTGTCTGTCTGTCTGTCTGTCAGTCAAGTGAATAGATGTTCTTTTTAATCTTTCTATATTGCTGACCAGATATTAATTTATTCAATTTGTCATATTTCTTTTCAAACAAGGAGCACGGTGGTGTTCTTGAATGTTGTTGGAGCGCTTTGTGGAATGTAACAGGTAAAGACAATATTGACAACAACTTTGTTTTAGCCATCTTTTCATTCTCCACGCTTAGTTTTTTTTGAATAAAACATCATCATTATCATCCATTTATAATCAGTCCAACAACTGGACTTAAGCACTCACTTCCATCTTCTCGCATTCCTTTTCTATTCTCGTTTACTATCTCCGTTCGTTCGTTCGTTCGCTCGTTCGCTCGTTCGCTCGTTCGCTCGTTCGCTCGTTCGCTCGTTCGTTCGTTCGTTCGTCTGTCCGTCCATGCGTCTGACCGTTCGTCCGTCCGTGCACCATCGTCGTCTGTTCACCATCTTCCATTGGTTTATAGAATCATTCATTGCTTTACTTATCTGTTCGTTCATTGATAAATTGATTAATTTATTCCATCTTTTATTCATTTATTAATCAATTGACTCCGGGATACTTTCTCATTCATTTTTTTAGCTTTCATTCATTCCTTTCTGTCTTCCTTCCTAGCCCTATTTATTCTTTAGTACAATTTTCTTTCTTTTAGTTTTATTTCTCTTTGTTTTTCGTTTCATTCCTTTCTCTTTTCTATCCTTTCTTGTTTTTTTTTTTCTTCCAGTATTATTTTTAGTCTCGACTTCCATTATCTCCACTTCACCACAACGTCAAATACTCTCCTCATTTTTATTCCAGTTCTTCCATCTTGTCACGAACCCGCCATCTTTACTGTATCCTCACCTTGCTTCTATCAACAAGTCATTAAAAAACGCCGGAAAAAACTGTCAAAATCTGACATTTCATTCTTTCTTCAGTGTGTATTAGAATCACTGTACAAATAAAATACTCGATTAATTTGCATATCGGCAAATAAATAAATTATATTTTTTCATGATTACGAAATTGTTATTTTTTGATTCTTAATATTTTTATACATCAAATTTATTAAAATAATTTTCGTACGCTATTTCCAGCGTCCATGCAATCTTTAAAAAACTATTATCTTGTAAATGTGGATTACTGCATCTTACTCCCCAAATTCTAGGTTAAAATTCACGTAAAAAATAAAAANTTCCAGGTACACTGTTCACTACTCTCAAAATTACCATGATCTTTTCCTTCCCTCCTTCCTTCGTTCCCTCGTTCCCTCGTTGCTTCACTCCTTCACTCCTTTGCTACTTCCTTCGTTCCTTCATTCCTTTGTTCTTCGTTCGTTCGTTTCTTCGTTCGTTCGTTCGTTCGTTCGCTCGCTCGTTCGTTCGTTCGCTCGTTCGTTCGTTCGTGCGTGCGTGCGTGGTGCCTGCGTTTGTTAGTTCGTTTATTCATTTATTCACTTGTTACTTGGTCATTCACTCAATACCTTATCTCTTACCTCGTATTTACATATCCTCTTTTACTCACTTTTCTTAGATGAAACTCCAGACAACTGTTCTTTATTTATCGAGAATGGTGGCATGGAGCTATTTATGGAATGTAAAGCGGTAAGAGTGCAACTGGTCGGCAAGGATGTCAGTTTCATTCACTATTCTCTCTTATTCCTCCTTTTTTCTACTTATTTTTTTTTTGTTTCACAGAAACTCGGACAACAGCGTGACTTATTAAGAAACATGCTTGGACTGATGGTATGTTATTTCATTTACATAGCAAAATAACCAGTTTAGCTACTTTTAATCCTAACCTACTATTGGTCTATCACGAATCCTGCGCTCTTTTTTTTTTTTTTAACATTTTTATTTATCATTAAACAAATAAATTAATTACAAGTACATAAATTTACTAGGTTTTCCTTAATTTTAAAATACTGTACTTACAGCGTTTTTACTTTTCGATATATTAAACATTATATACAAGATTCAGAAACAAAAATTGACAATAATAGAAAAGGAAGGGGAAAAAAAAAGAAAAGAAAAGAAAAACAGAAAGAGAAAAGAAAAAATCTTGCCTTTTACCTTATTTCAAGGCCTTAATGATTTTTTCCCATTTTCTTAGATGTTTTTGTGTCTTATTTTTTGATTTTGCTATTTTCCTTTCTATATTTTCATAATGTGTTAAAATATTTTTAAATAGTACGCTCTGATTGGCTGAGCTGCTAGTGGTCTAGTGATAGACCATTTGTAGCAAAAAGGATTGGTTTCGAAAACCAAAACAATTGCGGCCATCTTGCGTTTTCAACCGAAATGTAATATTATCTTTATCCTACCCTTTCGGGCTTCGGGACTAATTGTGAAATTTCAAACACCTGGTTCCCGACTTAGTTCTGCCAATCAAATTTTTATGTTCTTTTTATGAATTCCATCATCTAATGTTCTGATTTCATGTATTTTGTTGTTATAGGGTAATGTTTCCGAAGTAGACTTCCTAAGGCCTTACCTGATGAAGTGTGCTGAGGTGTTCTAGTAAGTTTATCAAGTGTTTCGTCCTTAAAACAACAAGGATTGGCTGGTTAGAACGTGTGTTGTGTCGCGTGACAGGTTTCGCATCACATTGTCACATTAAGGTTTTTACTAACCTTGTCACAGAAAGTAGAATACTTTTTCTGCAGCATAAATTGAATGATACCAGTTGCAAGAGTGTGTGTTACACGCGCAGAAAGCAACCTGCAACACGACTTTTGGACACTACACAAGTTACACTTGAAACAGCGTGTAACAGGACCAAAAAAACGATTTAATTTTTTCGCTCATTCATCGTGACTGCTGTCACGTAATCGTACCAAGCCTCTCTAATGAACTTGTTGTATTGTTTTAGTGATCTTCTTGAACCAACCAATGAGCTTGAGGTCAGTTATAATGCCGCGGGTATCCTGTGTCACATGGCGTACGATGGACCAGGGGTCTGGACGTGTGAAACAGTGTCTAGAGATACGGCTCTTGAAAAACTTGTAAGTAGATTATAATACACTGATAAATATTTTATAATCTTCTTCAAAATCTAATAGCAGTATTATTTGTTTACGGCCGGATTATATCTAAAAATCTTATGATATGTTTATGCGCTCAGTGTTCCGGCGCCATTTCTCACCGCTGTGTGGTTCAAACCGGGTTCGCGGGCTCAATTCTTGACTGAACCGCATTTGTGAGTTAAGCTTGATAGTTCTCTCCCTTGCAACGATTTTTTTTTTCCAGGTTCTCCGGTTTTCCTTTCTCCGTAAAAATTGACATGTGAGTTGAGTGTTGTCAGTGTGTTGTAGAGTAAATGTAGCAGTACTACTTGTGGAGTGAACCTCGAGAAAGAGCCCCTTACAGAAAGTGATGGTTGTAATAGTGTAAAATTACATACAACTCAAGACTCAGGAKTTTGTTAATTAAAGTCTTAAAATCTGCAGCTGCATAAGTTGCTTGATATACTGCGAGGATCAGCTCAATTTGATACCGTAATACAAAGATATAGTTTATATATATTCTCATAAACACAACTCTTTTTGTCACAGGTCAATTGTATTGGACATTGGGATATAGGAGCAAGCCGACAGATGAGCTACCGGTGAGGGATTGTAGTTGCTTCCTAATTAGTTATTTTTAATGGGGTTCGCTGTCCATTTTTAATGTCCAAGTTTCTATCATCTTTTTGAATGATTTTTCTATTTTTCCTTAGCTCTTTTGCGCCTATCTTGCGCTTACTTCAAAAGTATGACACACCAGCCATCCAACACTGGGGGACCTGGGCTCTAGCTAATCTATGTAACGTTGACCGTAAGTATATACTCTTATGTTTTATAATACACTAAACAAAACTGGACAAGAGGAGTACAATTAAATCCCAAATTGTACTCTGTAGAGTCCCAATTAAGTTCCTCAATTTTGTTGAGTGTATTATAAACAAAGAATCGCATAATTTTCTCGTACAATTAGGAATTTACAGATACTCGTGGTGTTTTGAAAGTTCTCAAATTGGACTCGCCTTAAAGGTCGTCGATTTTGAAAACTTGCAAAACATCACTCGTACCTCCAAAGGCTATATAGTGTTTGACCATAGTTAGAAAGACGAAAAAATACTTTGTATAACAAAGATAACTATCAAAATGTAGTGATCTCTCAAAGATTTGTAGTAAATTTTTAGCGAACTCATAGAAATGTCATAGGTTTGTCGGAGTGACATGCTCAACTGCGATAAGAGCTGTTCCAATTTGTACTCGAGATCGTGCGATTTCCTATACTAAAAAAAATTATATTTTTTGCAAAAAAAAAAAAAAAAAAAAAAAAAAAAAGCCAAAATGTATAGAAACAGTATTATATCCCATTTTACGTTTTCTTCATAATTAGTCATTCGTCAAGTTTACCTCTGTCGATGTGCATCACCTTTCTTTGATTTTTCTCTTCCTTCTTGCAGTGATTTATGCAGTCATCCACCGATTCTCAGTTCACTCTACTTTCCTTTCTTCATGTAGTATTTGCTTCATTCCGTCACTAATTGGACTTTTTTCTTCTTCTTTCAGCCGAGAAATATTGTGCCCTAGTCATATCAGAGAACGGAGTACAGTTACTGGAAACCTTGATTCTTCATCCCGAGGTTCCAATGCGTGTAAAAGAATATTCACAAATCGTCCTCAAGAAATGCCAGCCGTTCATTGACAACAGCTCCCWGACAGGCCCCTTTACAGCATCAGAGTTCAAGTAACATTTTTGAACAAATGTTTTACCAGACATAGCGGTAAAACTGGCCTCTTTTACTGACGATTCCAAAATAAATATATATGATGGGTTTTCTGTGGCAAGAATAGTAATAGAGCAGATGGAGGACTGGGGGACTATATTTTTGCCATAGGAAGCCCATATCTTAACTAAGCCGCGAATAGGTTTTGTAATAGACATTAGAGTCGTTTTCATATGACCGTGAAAGAATAGGCAAACTAATAGTTAGTAGTAGACTCTAAACCAATGATTTTCTTTTGTTCTTTATCAACTATTACAAACTAAATGGTCTATTTTCTTTCACGGTCATATGAAAATCACTCTAGCATTGTGTGATTTTAATGTGCCTATTAATGATAACAACGACTAACAGATCACCAGGCATCTAGACTGCGAGGAGTCTATTTTTACCACTATTGTGAATTTTCTCGCTTTCTTGTTGGTTTAGAGCCGGGGGAAATAGGAGGACATACCGATAAATTACGTCAGCAAATCACGACCGTTTTTCTTTCAAATGTTTTTGTAGTAAGATTTTMAATTTTTTGTTGTAAAAAACACAACGGCTTGCGAGGCCACAACCATATGTTGACGGCTAGATAACGAAAATCGTGGTAAATAAGAGCACGTATCATGGAAAACTGGAGGAATTTCATTTCACTGTTTCTTTCGTCCCTCACCCCCCACACCCCTTCCCGGGGGATATTAGACTAGCTACTAATCCTCCCTCTGCCAAATTGACCAAAGCAAACACCAAACAGTGGCCAAGGGAAATACTCTTTACAAGAAGTGCTCGCAGTCTAGCTTTCGTCGATCATAAAAATTCTAACAAAGGCCTTAGAAGTTTAAAAGACGGAAGCCAAACACCCAGGCGTATAGAGTTATAGCTAGTTATCAAAGTTGTGTAATTATAAAAATAGACAACACTAGGGTTCTTACACCTTACACTCGTGCTTCGTTACGTCATATCCTTATTTGTGGTTTGCAGTCGGTGGTGTCATCGTGACCAACCTACTACAATTTGCGAGCAAACGGAAGTAAAATCTCTAGCTTGGAGCAGGATAACCAGGTCGGACGTTTCTTGATTTTTTTATGCCACGAACTGTTTATAAATTGAAACTATTTGACAAAACAAACACAAGAGTACCAATAACCGATTGAATTGCTTAGCATAGAAAGGCTTTAAAATTTGATATATACTATATATGATAAAATGAAATAGAAGAATTAGCTCGTTGGAACAGTAGTGAAAAGGTACTTCCGGTACATTATGAAGTTCGTACTTCCGGCGGAAATAGGAGCGAGAAGCTCGTGTATTTTTTAACATATTTGCCTCTAAATAACGGCAACAGTTAATAACAATATATGAAGTATCTACCTTTACAATATATTGGGTTTAAAGCTATTGCGTGTGTATACAAATGARCTATAGCAGCTTAAAGATAGATAATGTAAGATATAATTAAATTGAATTTATGATCATAAATGATTTGCTCCAAGCGCTTCAGCACTGTTACTGATAACCAAGTTATTTGATGTAAATATCCAACTTATTGTCTAATAAAAGTACTGGCGAAAATACATATTTTATGCGTTCATAATCTTGACTGGTCGTGGTAGTTTGACCTCAAAAAACTGGTGGTACCTGTGTGATTAGAAACAAAGATAAGTCAAAACAAGGATTTTACGTAAAGCAAAGCTTTTAAAAAAAAAGAACTTTTAAAGATGTATTCAAAAATCTTCAGGTAAAAACAAATTGTTACGAGGTCAAGAACATCACGTACTTTTATTGGTAGAATACAAGACCTCGTTTTATTAGTTACAGCCTATTAGTTACAGCCCACGTTCCTTTTGGGGCCGCACAAACAAACCAAAGCCTCATATATATAGTATCTTATGCTCTACTTTCATTAGTTTTGGCAGTCAATGCTGCATCCTGATTGGATGAGCTACTACTAGGCTATAAGGTATGGCCTACTAGTATCGAAAAGTGCCGGCTTTGAAAGCCCAAAAATTGAATTTAACTTTAATTCAAGACTTTATTTTGCATCTAAATAATTGCTAATCATTATAGTATTTATCAACCAGAAAGACTGGGAGTTGAACTCGCCCATGGTTTAACTAAAACTAGGCACAGGAAGCCCAACCAGATCGATAAAATAGTACCTTGCTTCGTCTATGTGAATGCCGTGGCATGGCAGAGGTCGTTATATATTCGACTTGACGAATTTGATTGACGTGTGGCGGTCTACTTGTTTCAGATAGAGCGGAAGTCGTAAGATTCAGTGTCGACTCTGACTCTGTTCCATTTTTTCCTGGGTAAACACTTATCTAGTTATTACTTTAAGTTCTAACTCTGCAGGATCTGAAGTCTGTCTCTGGATGACGTCGAATCCCATCGATTCGTTTTTACATACCGTACTGCAACACGTGCGCCCCATACGACGATTAAAGGTTTCTGCTTCATGGGGTTCCCTTGGCCCTTGCATGTTCGAAGATGAAGTTGTTTCGAATGGATGACAACATGCAGCTTATAGGCCTAGCTTCATCACGCACATTCATGGGGGAATATAAAAATTATTCACTGCTTTAAGTTTTCTTATCGATTGATAGAAATCCCTTACAATCAACAAGAAAAGAAGCTAAAGAAATATTGAATTAAAAAATGAATGCTTTTACTTTCTTTGTTCCTTGAAAGGCAGTGGTTACAGTTGAAAGAGTCGAAGATTTACTGTAGGCACGGTATACGACTTTTTTTGAATCATATTCTACAAAAATAATGATGTTAATCTCTATAAACTTAACAAAATAATATTATACTCAAAAAAATTACCCGTCTTTCATCGGCTGCTATAAGAATATGCTGTTGTAAATAGAGTAGGTGAACCCCCTTGCTCTATCAGTACGACCCTTGCCGACTTCTGACTCGACATGTCAAAGGGTTTAATGATAATGTCATTGTTCAAATTAATTATTATAATTATAATCACTGCAAAATAAAAAGTATTAGATACAAGAAAACAGACGTTCAATAAAAGTCTGTCAAGCTTAGTTCCTAGATTTTACACATACATCAGTTTACTAAATTTTAGCTGAAATAAATTTTCTCTTTGTTGTTTCAATATTTATCTATATATCTATATTTATTTATCATTTATGCTTCCAAAATTTGAATTTTCCAAACTGCTTCTAAGATCGAGTTGGTCGGTTGAAGGTAACGCAGATTCCTTTGTTGTGTAAAGGCGAATCGAAAACTCTGAAAACATTTCTTTCGTATTCTGACAAACTAGAGTAGAATATTTTTCTTTTACTCCATTTGTTTAAACATTGAAAGTAAAAATAAAAATTAGTAGGCTTTACGATATAAATTATATCTTGGCGGGAAATGTAACAATGCACTTTTTACAGTGACACTCAATTGCCTTTCGTTGTGAGCCAATCAAAACGTACGAAGGCTCACGCAGTCCAATGACAATGGCTTAAAGATACGGAAACCCTTTAAGCTACTTCTTTTTCTTATACCAATGTTGACACGAAATTTACATCAAATACAGTCAGAGATAAACCTCGATATCCTGTGGAGTTTTTAGTGTAACTGCTAGACGCGTACGCGCTTGGTCTGGGGCGTGTGAAACCGTTGAGAGTTTTGTGTTCCGCTTTCACTTCAGTTCTGACACAAATCGCGATAGTGTCACCTTAGCAGTTTATTAATACTGGCGGAAATATTACATAAATGCTGAGCGGGTATTATCTATCTTTCTATTAAAACCTTCTGGTTTAGAAGATTCAGTGATGGTCGGTGATAACATTTCGAGGAACAAAAGAGCAATGCAAAAGGTATTTGATGTGTGTGTGTTTTTTTAATGAATTTCCTGGCGGATTTTTGTGGTGAAGACTTAGAAAGTATTCCTTGATGTTGAGTCAATCTTTTTTAATATAGGAGGCAATTGCTTTTGCATTATTTCTTGTGCGGAAAAAAATATTAAAATATTGCTAAATTTCAAGATCACTATAGAATTCAAAGCTAGCTAATATAACATTGCATAACACAGAAATAGAGTACGCTTTGAGAAGAGCCATGTGCGTGGAGTAGATATAGCTGATACAACGTAAACATTTTAACCTGAGCAATAATCGGTTAGATATCTTGCATATAGATACAAAATAAGAAAAAAGAGATTCAAAAGTATTATTTTAAAACTGAATTCGAAATGATTATTTCAATTTTCGAAAACTGTAAGTTTTTTCTTGGAAATCGCGTGCACCTGACCCATAAAGTGATTGATTACGAGCCAGTGGTACTTGCGATCTGCGGTTCCACTCAGAAAATAAAAGTAAAGTCAGAATTTCTTTTTTCGTTTAGGAAAAAAAAGACAAAATGTTCAAGAGTTTTTATTTTGAATTATTAATTTTGTTGAATTGAAAATAATCTAAAGGATTGCATTTTTCCTTTCTCCATTGGGCGGATTTAACAGTAATCAGTATATTATACATTACATATTTCTAAATTTTTATCTTTCTGGTATGTTGTGTAGGCAATACCTAAACGAAAATCATGCAATCTTATCTAGAGAGCAAAGATTACTATTTTGTCGATGATCATTATCGCCATTCTAATTTTCGATTTGTCCTCAGTATTTTGACATCAGTCAGCAGCATGGATTCTTTCTTATTTGTAAATAAATCTCAACATAAGTAAATATATAAGTTTCCAGCATCGTAAATAAACAATCTGAACTTGAGAGGTTTAATTTTACTGTTTAGTACTGGGTGAAGAATCTAAATTTTAGAAATGCTATGAAAAACTTTTCGATATGATATCCAATAAGGAAGTATTCCCTATAACATCAAATTGATTTTCTTTAAATGGTTCATTTAGCTGGGGTATCAAAGTCTATTTTTAGTATTGAATTATAGAGCCTTCTAGCTGGTTTATCGAATCGATAAGGAGATATTGGCAGAATTTCTTTGGATACAAAATGGATATAAAATTATTTTGTCGGTCACATATTACATGGATTTATAATTGAATATCGCTTCTCACGGTTTGACAATTGAGGTTCCATCTGCAATCTTTGGAAAGTAGTACTGCATGGAAAAGAAAGGTATTTCTCATTTCAAAGTCTTCCAGCATATTGAGGACCTAGAATCAATAAGGTCATGATATTAAATACAAGACTGAGTCCATATAAACATCTTGAGATAAACTTAGACGCCGAAAGGCGGAAATAGAAGGATAATAATACTATAAACAATAACATTCAACGTGCTGTAGCCTGTATGCCTACTGAATGCCCTGCAAAACTAAAGAGAGAAGTTCAAAACCGAACTTCAAAACTGCGGTTACAGGCGAAGAGGAAGATTTTTATCGAGTATAAAATGCGGATGTTTTATTTAAATAGGAAAACCTTCGTATTCATAAGGAAGCAGCGGCTGAGAACGACTCAAACGCCCACTCAAAAGCAAAACTCTCCGTCACAAATCTATCGCAGAACAATCCACATGTACTTATATATTGAGTCATTACGTTATAAAATGCCATCAGTGAGTTATTGAGAGCTTAGTTATTTTAGCCTCTTACGAACTCTTTAGTGTAAGTTTGTTAATTCCGTCAAAGCTTACAGTATTTGGACCATGAATCGAAAATAAGATTGATCCCGGAAGTTCTATTCTGAGCATTGACCTTGAACAAATAACTGACGAACTTCACATTCAAGAATGTGTGCTGTGGATCTTAAACGATCTTGGACTCACTCGATGACTGGACGCTCAAACACGTATCGTTGTACTTCGACTGGATTCGACAGGCAGGCAGAAGTTCTATAAGCGCGTGAAAGATGCTTATACCAGACTTTATGATTAAAATGCCTACGACCTTTATTTTTTTATTTTTTTATATCAAAATTTAAGCCATTCTAAACGTGTCGAATTATATATATATATATATATATATATATATAATGACGCCTGTTTCTATTTTTTCGAACGGTCAAACTTGCAAAAATCGCGGCATTTCTTTGAGTCTGGACGAGTGAAATGAAAACCTGGGGGAATGGGCTGTGACGTCAAAGGAGCAAGTTGGTTTTAGATGCCTCCTCATGGATTCTCCTTATCTTTCACTAGTATTTATGGCCAATTTGCCGTTGTTTTATGCCACCAAAAGGCCTCATGTTTATGGCTAGAGGATTTTAAGTACTTCAGACTTCAGGAATGAAATTATTTTTGAGATATTTTAAGAAAAAGAGAAGCAGCGAGAAGTTAAACGAAACCTAGGGAGAACTCCAGGTTAGAAATATCAAATATAAACAACTGAAACGAAGATTAAAGAAAAATCCGAATAATAAAATCATACCATGATCCGGATATTTTTCAAGACCTCTACCACCAGGCACCATTGCACACTTTCTTTTGTTCAGTTCATTAGCACCAACTGTCTTACTATTCTCATGAGGGAAAACAAATTTAAATAAGAAAGAAAATTTGCGAAGCATCTATGTAGTGCATGGGAGTCAAACGACACCATCATGCAAACGTCCTATTTGTTCTTTGCGGATTCCAGTTGTTTTCAGTTCACACGTATCTCGTTAATAAACCACTTGAAAGAGCAACTTACTTTTGAGAGTGAAAGAAAAATAATCTCACTAGACTTTCGCAAAGTCCGCTTCCCTCTCAAAAAATTATCTTTTCGCTTGAATAATTTTTCGAGGGAGACAACAGCTATCGACTTGGGACAAGTCAATAATCTCACTACTCATATCCTTTGCTAAGTGCTCAAGGTGCTTCTTCTGGTAACCTGCATTCTTTCGCAGGTATAGAAAAGTTATAATCACCTCATGTATGTCACATGTATCAATCACACGAATGTACGGTAAGTTCTATTCGTGTGATGGATGAACGTGACATAGACGATGTCGCTTCTCCACCATCGTAACGTTAAATTGGGCCGTACCTAGTGAGGCATTAGTTTGGAAAATAAGAAATGAGAATACAATGATGACGTAAAAAAGATCTTAATTATTGCTTACTATCAATCACTTGACTTTTTTGAAGTTGACTGGGGGGCAAACACTGCGGTTGACTGAGCGGCAACTACCGGATGTTAAGCCAAAACATGTCAAAACCACAGGCTCACAACCCTAAGTATTAGTGGTTTCGGTTTCTCTAGTTGGGATCCCTGTGGCAAAGAGATAGCTGTTTCATCGATAGAGTTCACATGTTCTACTTCTAAAATCTCTCTTCAGTAGTCGGTCTGGAAGAAAAAATCTGGAAATAAAGATCAATAGCTTATTATGTKTCTTGAAGTGTTTCTTCTGCGAAAAAACCTCAAAAATGCTCGTTTGCGGCTTCGAAAGTTCGACGGTAAATATGACCCGTTCACCTAGTAGAAAAATTTGGTAAGTCTGTGGTCAAAATATGTAATTCCTCAAACTATTGTTTTCGACTATTTTTACGACATGAAAACCAGAAAACAAGAGTTCAAAACAACCTCAAAGATTCTACAAGCCATAGTAAAAACGCAGACAAATTGGACAAATTTGTGTACGTTTTACTACAACATTACTAAGGCCTCACCAAAACGATAATAATGTATATCCAAAGGGTTCGTTTCAACGTCTTCAACTTTGTTAAATTGTTAAAAACGCAGAAAAACAGAGAGCGATATTTTGATGTCCACTCCCAACGCCATTCAGTTGTAAATTAATCCATTCATTTCGTGACGTAATAGAATCGTCAGCAATTAGAATAATGACGTACAGACCACAAGGTGACCGCACCTTGATGTTGTAGTACTGCTGTTTTTGAATTCATATAGCGCCGGATCTTTTACCGGTTAAAAATATGAGTGCTAACAGACAGCAAGCAAGTGGTATCTCATGAATGTGAACTCAACATTGCTGCACTGACAGTTGTTCCATCGATTTTTTTGACAAAATGGAATATGCGCGCGCTATATTTGGTGGGTTATACCGCTTGACAAAATTACTGTTCATATTTCAACAAACAGCATGATAATGTCTTGCTGTTCAAAAAACCTATTGCATTCGGTTAATTAGTGTTTAACTYATAAGTGAGTTGGCAAAAGAAAAAACAAAAGTCATGATCAGTTCGACTAGCGTTGTAGCATGCAAGAAATGCGTGCTGACTTCGTATGCTAACGAGCTGTTGCTGGTCATACATAATATTACTTAATTTAAAAAAAGACAATGTGTGGGTCTCGTGTAGAGAAGAAAATAATCGATATAGTAAAGATTTCGGTGGAAATTCGGAAGGATTTAAAATTTCCTTTTATAAAACTGGTTTCATAGATCGTGAATACGAGTTTCCTTGCAATTTGGCGGTCCTTCCTTCCAAACAACTAAGCTATACTTTTTAGCGAATTGCTTTAACATTAAGATTCCCACGGAATGTAATCATAAAAAATAACACTTACATAAGCTTCCATATATACGATTACGTCACACAAGTCCCGCTACATTGGAACAGACGTCATGTTCAAACTGGTGTGACGTCACATGGATGCTCACTTCCGGTAATAAACCGGAAGTCTCAAAAACTTCCAATTCTAGTAAAGCATTTATATGAAATCATTTAAAGTGTGGACTTTGGAAAGCTAAGAAAATTGTATCATTTGCATCCAACAAAAGTATTTGCCTAAAAAATACGTAGGATGAAAATTAGAGAGAAAAACTTTGATGGAACGGTTTGTTGACTGACAAGACTCTTGACTTGAATTATTTTGCGTAAGTAAGGCCCTTTCGCTTAAGTTTACGATAATCTTATAAAATACTAAAACTATTAGTACAAGAGTATATATATTTCATAGGAATTCAAAAAGCAACTAAAATTGATTGATATTATACTTTTTGTAATGTTTTGTTTTTCGTTAAAATCTGAAGCGAAATCCGGCCCGCCATGGGTGAGTCCTGTTTATCGACGTAATACGATATATACCTCTTTTTGCTCATTTCTTAGCACTTTACTCTTTATTTCGAATAATTAACGTCACGTTACATCACTTGTGAGGAGGCTGTTAATGACGTCAAAATGTTTTAATAATGGCAATGTTTATTTTTTGATTAATTAATCAATTAATCCCCTATTAAAATCATGGGTATTAATACAGTTTTCACATGCTATTAGTGACTTTAGTAATAAATTCACAACACTAAACTGTTGGACGCACTTCCTGTCTTGTAGGTGCCTAATTGAAAGGGAATTATATTGCGGCAAAGAAACACAGCGTTTAGTTCTGAACGGCAAAGACGCACCTTCTTTCCTCAAGAAACAAAGCGAATAAAGTAAGTGTTATTATCTTTATTTTAAAGTTAACGAACACAGAACTTTGTAATATTTTTTCTTTAGATTTTGGCGGATAATTTTCTGTTGCCATTAATTTTCCTGTGCATGGATTCATAAATTGACTTCAAATCCAAAACCAGAGTTTAGTAGAGGGGAAATAGTTCTAACTATATCAAATTGAGCTGTTCCAAAAGTAAGAAGACGTGCTGATTTCGTTTTCGATATGGGCGTCAAGGCTGTTGGTGTAGCATAATAGTGCAAACCAATCCGTTCCACCGTCAATTCCAACTGTATGATCAGATGTTTTATTTCACTGTCAGACATTGCCCTGCATGATTAGCCAAGAAGATGTTTCAAGGATTGGCGGATTTAATTGATCATCAGTGATGCATGTTTGAATCGGCTTGTTTTAACTCTTGCTTTAGTTTAGAAAATTAAAAATAAAAAAAAATTTAAACACTATAACAATGATAGAAAGCATGAAATTCCTTTTGTGCTAGAGTTGTAAAAATCAAAGTCACAAAAAAATATTTCTAGCCGCGGTCCTTTGTACGCTAAGTTTCATAGTTTTCCTCTTTCATTTTAACGARCCTTCCCTCAAACTGAAAATCAGCATTCTATAAACTTCAGCAGGTCACATTAGTTACTATTCTTGAAAAACTAACATTCTCATTAGTATAGGTAATAGGACTACATGCTGTCCAGTTTGGAAATAATTGGATGAAAATTTTTTTCGAGGACTGACAAAATTGGACTGAAGACTGAGGCCGATAGGCCGAGTCCAATTTGGCAGTCAGAGGAATTTTTTGAATTCAATTATTTTCAAATTGGACAGACATGTAGTTCTATTGCAGATTAATTATATCATCCCAAACTATACTAGACTGATTCCATAAGTCATAGTTTTCTCTCGAAAGAATGCGAATGGAAACGATTCAGATTAATCTTTAATTTGGACAGGAAAGAGAATTGTAAAATGATACAATAGTTGCTTGTATGGGATTATAGAGTGATGATACTATTAAACAATATAGGCATGATCGATTCATGATAGCTATAGCTTATTATGGTTCATGATCGCCATTTTAAAACTAATGATTTCACTATTCCTGATCATGACCTATTAGTTTTTGATTAAAGGGAATAATATTCACAAGCTGGGACATAAAAGGGATTCTTACTCTCAGAACCTTCAAACAATTTATCGATACCCTGAAAAGGAATTGGAACTTTGTCGCGTTAGATTTCGGGGGAAAAGGAAAACCGTAAAACCGGTCTAGAACTGAGAGAAAAACACAAGAAACCAAGAGAGAGAGACCTATAACAAATTCTACTGCAGGTGTCTGGGACTCAAGAGGCCGATAGGTGAGAAGGCAGGTGAGAGGAGAGTTTATTTCTGCACAGGTATCTTCTGAAACCTTAACGAAATAATAATGAAGAGAAGGTCACGTGATATGTGGAGGAAGACTGATTGGTTGGGTCTATTAGTACAGAGAGATACTACTTATTCCAACTCACTTGCTGAATAAAGTACCCGATATGAACTAAAAAGCATAGTTACACAATCTCGTACCCAGGCCCTTATTTCATACTGCGCATGCTCGACGAAATTTGGTACGAAATTTGCAGATAGAGTATCGTGCGCATGCACTCGGCATAAAACTGCTGCTGTTGAATTTAGTCAATATGTATTTTAAACTTTGTTTTGTTTTCCCAACTGAACTACATACACGTTTTGAGTAGTGCTACAAAAAAAGCATGACGTACGTAGTGACAATTAAGCTTGTTGCAGGTACCAATTTCTGACCAATTCCGGTTTTTCTTTTAACTTCGCAATTCCAAGCATAAGATAATCATTAAGGAAACTAAAAAGGAAAAATCCCATGAATAGCGAAAGAATGTAATAGTACGAAACTTAGTTATGCGTCCGTTGTTGCTAAGAAACTAAAGTTGAATAATAATTTCATTGGAACATTTGGAAATTCGTTTTGATCGTAAGACCTTACTTATGGAAGTGCATAAACACTAAAGTGATGACCAACTATAAAAGATAACGTCTTTTTCTCAGTCACAAATACATATTGATTGATTTCCCCTGTTCTGGCCCGAAAAAAACCGAGGGTTTCAGTACGTACAGCTCAACCAAAAAAAAAAAAAAAAAAGCATTCGAAAGTGATATTGTATATTATACTTTAATCTGCCTCTTTACCTATATTTTTCGAGTTTCGGTTCTACACACGGAAAATTAATGCTTTTTCAGCTATTACTGGATATTGGTATAAAATACTGCCAAATTAAATAAGCATTTGAGTATGATTTTTTATCGTTTCTATATACTTTGGCCGGGGCATTCCTTGCACAACTGAAACAATGCCAACTTTGCATGACTAAGCGCTGTTCTTTCATGGTTTCCGATACAATTTCAAATTAAATTACTTGAAYTAATTTACTTGTAAACATTCACTGCACTAGAATTTTGTTGTTCTTATGATCGGTTTTTTACTGAGGGCCAACTTTTTTTTTACGTTCTTAMAAAAAAAAAAAAAAAAAAARAAAAAAATGGTCGCGATCTTGATCAGTACACACCCGATTTATCTTGGCTAGCTCAATTATGCGTGACACACGAAAAAATGCACGCAATTCCGAAAAAACTTTCGAAATCCCTATCAGCTCCTCGGTTTCATAACTCTTTTAAGTCTTCTTATCTTAGACACATAATAAACTTCAAATTTGAAATGAAAATCTGTTCCACTAGTTAGAGTGCAAACAATATAACCGTGAAACTTTAGTAATACTAAATAGCACAATTTCATGCAAATTCCATTGTTTTCTATTGTTTAATTAGCACTATTTTGTACTATTTAGGAACTAGTGTTTCACAGTTTAATTGTTTGCATTCTAAGCCCCGGTTATTATAAGGTTTACTTTATGTATCTATATGTGTGAATTCTCTTGAACGTGATGCAAGTGTTTATCAGAGAACTACCTGTTGCCTGCTCAAAGAGTGTTGACACTTAAGTGAAGCTAGTACTACTTCCTAGTAAGGAAAGAATAATCGCATGAAATTGAATAACATGAATGGACGTTTTCTCTCTTGATCTGTGAAGACATTTATTCGACGGCACTCCTTGCTTCTTAGATATCTACCACTTATAGCTTTGTTCTCAAAAATTTGTTCAAAACACCGCGTGATACACATTTGTTTATTATCAGTCATGACCAGCTCGGGACCCACCCTAGCACCAGGCCCACTCAACTTAAGCAATTTAGCCTTTGCCTCACATGTGGAATGGCGTAACTCGTTGGAAATAGCTATTAGCCCGCGAGGTAAAGGAAAAAGGGCGTCGTAAACTCTGTGAATCCAGAGTTCCTTGTATAAGGTCAGACGTTGTTGACGGAAAGGGTCTCGGATGAATTCACTCTAAGATACACGAGAAATTTCAAATAATTCACAACTAGCTCTGAATCTTGCAAAAGGTAAGTAAATAAGTATATATTATTTACATTCTATTTCCCTACCATTTCAACATCACGCGTGTGAAACCAGTGAGGTGCGCTTACCAAACGATCGAGTTGCTGTGCAACTTACTTTGCAACTTGCGCGCTAATTGAAAATTTCGCGGTTTTTCACATTGCACATGTTTAACTCAACTTTGCATGTAATTTTTGTAAATGATCGTTTTTTCCCCCCTTAAATTTTATTTGAAAAAAGGCCCTTTGCAGGTGCTATTATTTGGGAGTTTCCAGTTCGTTGCTCTAACTACTGATGCGCATTAACTCGTTCAAACGACCGTTTCTCTCTCATTTGAAAATGTCCATGTATATTACTAGATTTAAATTTAAAATTGAAGTCAAGACTAAATAAGACGGAAAAACTCATTTGACAGGCACTTAGAGGTATCCATAAGTTCTACCAGAGTTGTACTTTTGAGAATACACGACTACTGTTGCTCTTAGGACACTGCATGCGCTTGCCCCATGCCTCTGTACCGCAGCGCAGAACACGTGCATTAAAATCGATCGTGCACACGGTAGACCTATATATTTATCGCCTAAACTTGCGCAAAAATAACTACTTAGAAAAACGAAGAAATAATGAATTATCTTTATACTATTGAGTTTATTCAGGGGAATATGTTATATGGCAAACTATATTGTCAGTGTACTTCTGTCTAATAATAATATTTTGGTTCGCGTTTGTAAACAAGTTTGGCACCCGTTATTGACAATTTCGAAGTCAAGTTTGTGCGCTCGCACACGTTTAAAGCATGCAAGCTTTTTGCGGTATCGTTCTTTTTCCTGTTTATGTTTACATGTTAGCCCTTTAGCCCAATGTCTCATAAAAATTTATATGTGATTGTATCTATTACAAAACTGTTAAAGTTGTTTACTCCGACTAAGGACTAGCGTCCGAAACGTCAGTACGTTTTTTCATCTTTTCACGGTGTAAAATTTACCCTTTTACATTACTGTTTCATTAGAATCACCGACGCAGCTTACACTAGTTTTTAGCTAGCTATCTCTTCTAAAGTAGGGAAGTTAAGAGGAGAACTTTGAGATGAGAATCGTAAGTGAAAAATGTGCCCAATTCAAATTTGTCAAACCTGTTTTTATTTTTTTTCAACGAAACCAGCAGTACCTGTTTTATCTTTTGTGGAAAAAAAGCGACTTTAATTTAATCAATTGAACAACAACACAACAAAGAAATACAAAAACTTCATCACTCTAAACAAGAGAACACCATTTATCATATTTCTTAATTGATGGAAATAAAATACCTTACTAAAAGAATTAATGACGGACTTAACACAACATCGAAAAAGACGAGTTCTTATATTATTCACTTGGAACGTATTCAAATAAAGATTATAATAATAATGTGCAAATTATGAGTGTACTTTGAACATCCTCCTTATTCTAAGAACTTAACTATTTGATGTATAACTCGGTGTTCTATTTTCGGAAGTGTTTTAATAGTAGTGGACAGGTGTAATAAACCCCACCTACACAAACGGCCAGACCGGAAGCGACCGTGCCCGCGCGCTCTCTCTCTAAATGGCTATATAATCATTGAACCTGGAAGAGCAGTGACTCAAAACGGAACAGATCTTTTTGAAATATAGGCGTTACGTTTTTGGTCTTTTTTGATGTCGTACTTCCTAGCTTGGCTGAAATGATCGTGGTATACGTCTTGATTCGAATTTACAATTGAGGAAACTATGTTCGGATACAAGAATTGTTATAGTTGCTGAATTCATTCATTAAATGATACCAAAAAATCTATTACAATAGTGAGTGAGTGCTTTAGAAACGACCAATTATAAAGCAGAGAGAATAAGAGAAAAATATCAAATGCCCTTCCCGCCAAAGGCATTTGATATTTTTCACTTATTCTCTCTATTTCATTACACACACCGAACGCATAATTTATTACTACAATTATAAAGCAATTGTGGCACAAATAGCAATATTTATATTAGTACTTATTAGCCATATATAGAAGTACTTTTATAGCAGAATGCATGAGTAACTTCATAAGAGACTACATGTCTTGACACCTTATCATATCATTATTATTATTACCTTCTACAGGAAAGTCACTTAAGCCCACTTTCCATCCCTCAACATTTACATTGACACCAAAACAGTCGCCCAAATGAAACGTTTTATCTCACGGGATTGGAATACTTTCAGCGAAAACTATTTACCTCGCCCACACGCGTTCAGCTCGAACAGCGAGGACGGTCTTGTTGTTAGGGTGTCGTAGGGATTATTTTTGACTTGCATGAGAAATCAAACAGTCCCTAAGTCATTAGTCATCCAAAGAGCTAACTTTTTTGGTCAAAGAGACATGATTTATAGGGAGTTTTTGTTGTTTTTCTAATTACATGACCTTGAGCTCTCAAAGGTGAGGACAAGCCCGGGCATGTTGTGTAAACAATTTGACTTTGAATTGCTAAACACAAAAATGGCAAAGTACAGCACAGTTCGWGTTAAAACACGTAGATGGGATTAGCTCGGTACGTGTTCTAAGCCTACACGACTAAAGAACTTCTAAGAGTCCGAAAATAAATCGTATCGCAGGAAAACTGATTTTAACTTAGAATACGCAAGAACACACGAATATTCCAACTCACAAATTCCTTTGTCAAAAGTTATCCCCATGGTACTCCCCTGGTAGCAAATTGAACAAAAATAGACTTACTCTTCCCTTAGAAGATGTGAAATTGTAGTGACAAATTTGACTATGTACTCCCCTGAAGGGGATCTGTTTCGATGATTCTGTAATCACGTGTATAGTTGTTAGCCAATAGTAGAGGAGGTGATGTCAGACCCGAGGGGAGATCCCACGTCATGAGTTTTTCCGGTCATGGCGTTATAACAGAAACAGTACTCGATCAGCAGCTAATGGCGATTCTGATAGCCAAATATTCCCACTTTTTCGGGATACAAAAGCAAGCTGTTTACCCCATGCAATGATTTCATCATTTCTTCGCATTCTACTTCCACTGGGAGTGTTATAAGGATTCTTAAAACGACATCTTTTGCGTGTCGAACGACTTGGTTTTATAATTCCTTTTGCAAAGGAGAGAAAAAGACCCGACTTCCTTGATCAGGCGCGTTGTTGCTGCTTGGTTTGTCCGGGGAATTTTTGCTTTTTTCGGAGCTCGAAGTTTCCAAGAAGTTGTCAGACCTTTTGGAGACGTGTACATATAAGCATTCAGCTAAGTTTAAGGTGAGTTGTTAGAGCATTATTGCGCACGATGTTCAGCCCTTGCTCGCTCATGTCTGTATAGTTTTGCAATCCAAGGACGATACTTCTGTATTACGTCTGTCCTTTGGGATCCAGTTATTTTTTACTGATATTCACGGAGATTCCCCCCTGCTTGAGACATTTAAGATCTAGCTTTTTAGAAATCAATTCTTTGAACTCGGAGTTTTTGGCTTTAATTTTTGAGGACAAAGAAATCTTTTAAAGTTGATGACGGAATGGTCTTGTAACCTCTCTTGCCCACTAAAGAATGCTAACCTTCTCCTCAAATACCTTTACAAACCTTTCCTCTTGGGATGATTTCTAAATCCCTGGACGCAAAATTCACGTTGCTTGACATTCTAAAAGCTGGATTTATAAAGAATAAGACCTATTGTGAAAATAGCAGAGAATTTTGCGATGAAGAAAGGAATGTGGTCTTTTGTTTTGACCGAAATTCAAATCTACTCACACAATACTTGTTTCTAGGTATTCAAGAGCTCCAAAAAAACGAGCAGTGATTTAGCTGTTTACTTTCGATACGATAGGGGATTTTAGGCAGAATTATAGTGAAACAACCCTTCAGATTTTCCATAGTTAATTCATATTTAGTATTGGTGTTTTGATTCAATTCTCGCTTTGGATGAAGACATAAATGGCTTACTTCACGCGATCACTTCAAAACGAATTTTCTCTTAAAATCCCTACTGTTTTTTCGCAATCATAATAATATCGAGTCACGTAACACTAAATCTTAGTCATCTGTTTTCTCAAATTAAGTTTTGAGTCACGATTAAATAACTTTAAGTTTAGAGCATAGAAACCATTTGATTTTAAGGTTCATTGGTTATCGCTCCCAACGGCTTGTATGCTTTTTCTTCTAGAAAATTACAACCTTTTATCGATTTTTTAAGAATTACACAGAATTTCTATTAAATTGTTGTATTTTTAACTGAACCTAGAAGAAGTTATATATTTGACTTTCACTTTAAATTATGCTACTAAAATACGATTTGGTGCAACTCAATATTTACACTTGGTATTTTCTTGAATAATAGATAAATTTAATAATATTTGCACTTTCCATACAGTTGTACTGTAAATGTGTTTATAGTTTTGTAAAAAAAAATATTTAAAAAGTTTCAAAGTGTGGAAATTTTGAGGATATAGTTGGTAGTAGGAGGAGAGTGAGTTAGAGTTTGGGATATTGGCTCTAAATCTTTGCTCTGGCCTGTAAATAGTGTCTCCGACATGCCTGAACATGTTTTATCAATCATTCAAATCACAGCTTTACTTAGATTATTCACTTTCGGGTCTGTCACATAATTTGATGGCATTTGAATGATCCACAAATATTGGGATATTTTCAACTAGTGTTTTACCAAGTGAATATTTGCTGCAAAAACACTGTCTCCAAGGGAACTTGAAGTTAAAAATAATTTCACTATTTGACTTTTTTAATTTATTTGTGTCTAGATTTTTAATGCTCTACTTACTTGATGTATACCTAGGCTTAAAGTTAATAGTAGTCAAAGGATGATTGAGTATCTGGCTGTTGAATATGAATATATTGGACCAAAATATGTAATTGTTAGTTATTGCAAATGGATTTCCTGAGGCTGCACAGTGTTCATGTTATTACATGTAGAATAAATTCAATCTAAATGTTTACCTAAAAGTATTCCTCATGATATTCTGATGCTATTTCTTAACTCCTATTTTTTTATAGCAATGATGAGTCATTGATGACATCATATTGAGTACCATACCATGCAATTAAAATGCTTATTTTTACACCTGTACGATGATCATAGTAATGATAATGGCATAGTAACGACATCTTAACTATCTGTAAAACTTACACACACCATTTGTTTAATCGCACCTAGGGAATTTTCATTTCATCATCATCTATACGAAGTATTCGTGACGGATGCAAGGCTGTGACTTTTTATCTTTAGAAAATTTTGAACGATACAGTTATGTATGATACATGTAAATGCATGGCCTACTTAAGTATTCTTACCTAAGTTTTGTTTATAGTACTTATAAGAGAGTCATCAAAATGTAGAGCAGTTCAAAAGGTCACCTTTTGTTCAGGATGCATTTTCAGCTATAAATTATGTCCTTGAAACCCCATCTTTAATTATTTCTTTTAGAAAAAAAATCACTTGGGAAGCAAAAAAATTAAGGCTCTTCTTTTGGGCTGCTTATTAATGGGTTTAGAATTGATGTAAATAATTTTGTGGGTGTCTAATGTAGTTTCAGAACAGGCAATATTGCTGTCTTGAAATTTATATAATAGCACCCCTAGGAAAATGAAAGCATACAGTACTCATTAATGCATTCTAGTTGTAGTTTATTAGTGTGCTGTACCTTTTAGAATAATGGTACTTAAGATACTTAATAAGTTACTTTAAGTTTTATACCTTATGCTTTGCAAAACGTTTGCAGTGTAGCACTATTTAAATATAAAAGTTAGAATATCTAGAGATGAGTGAGAACAAAGAACGAGAGCAAGTTTTAACAACTTTCAATTTAGATGTGAGTTTGATGTATGATATACCAATGTGTAGCTATACTTTCCTGATGTGTTTTGATCTGTGAATGCATGCACAAGACTTGTTGCTTCCTGAAGAGTCACATGGATTTACACCCTAATCATAGTCCTTATTTGTCAGGCTTATATTTCAACTTATACTTCGTCATCTTTAATTCCACCTCAAATCAACTCATAGCCTACATATCAGAAGTTTGAAATCCTTTATTGTGATAATATTGTTTCTGTTTCATCTACCATGATGTTTAAGGAATATTGATTGCATTTGTTTTAAAAACACACTTGACGATGCCTAGGATGAACAGCTAACAATTGATTATTTATAGTTATTTAAAATTCTTTTTAGTTGGTCATCAAAATACACCTCTTGCATCACTGGAACACTACATGTAGTATGGTTAAATTTATGAGTCTTAATTATTCCAAAATATGAATATGTCAAATAATATTTTTGGGTATTTTTTTCAGTATTGTAGCTTGTATGGACATATAGCAGTCATGTTATGTCATGTGATAATTACTTGCTTCCTAAAATAGTATTTTTTATCCTTCATTGCACGTAGAAATGAGGAGAAACATTATTTCCTATTAGACCCTCTTTTTTGAACTAAATGATAATGTGTTAAGATAAAGTATAGCTTTAACAAATTGAATAGTGTTGCTGTATGTGACTTAGGAGCTTAAATTTATAGACTTCTGTGGCAGAAACATGTTAAATAGTGTTTTGTACATGTTGAAATCCCTGCACAAATTTACACGCAACACAGAGAATATTAAAAATCTTAATGATATTAAAGACTGTGTAAATTAAGTCTTGGCATAGTACAAGAGTAGAGGGGCAAAGGACCTGTATTTTATTCTAAAATAAAATGATATCAACAGTCAGGATGACAGTTACAGAAAGGCTCTTCATCCACTGAATTCTAATTGGGACTGAGAAGTCGATTTACGTTGAGAGTTCTCAGAAAACCAGAGAACCAGGAGAAAACCTTTGATGCGCAGGAGAGAACAAACAATCAACTTTACTCACATAAGACACCAAGTCCGGAAATCGAACGTGGGTTGCCTTGATGAGAGGCGAGCACTCTCGCCACTATTATTAATAGTATTCATTGAATGAAACCTGTTCTGACTTGGTTTCCTGTGTTTGTCTATTTTAACAGCAGGAGTCATTCATTACTGTACATTTTACCAAGTAATTAGAACAAAAATCTTTACTTACAATAACATTTGTTTAAATTATTCAAATCCCCTTGCATGTGAATATGCATCAGTGGTAAAGGGGAAATTTGGATTCAATAACATCTTTTCGTTAGGATATTAAATTTTTTACTCATTCATATAAAAGCAGTAAAGTAGTGTGCTTGTAAAATAGCTTTGAAATATCTTTCACAAATAATCTTATTAATTGATTGATTTGGTGGTAAAACAACTACAGTCCATGATTAAACATCTCCAGATCTGTTGAAATTCAGAATGATTTTGCTTAAAGTGAGTTACTTGTGCCATGTTCAAGAATATAATAAACTAGTAAGTACAAATGAGTCTGATACAAATCCATACTTTACTTTGATGATTGAGACCTTCAAATTTGTCTAAGGATGTCATCTTTATTTGTGTATATATATAGCTCAGCTAACTTTATAAAATTGATCAAAATATTCAGGTATACTTTCTATAAGAATTATTCTTGATTAATCTGTATACAGTAGGTATGCATTTGTAGTTCAGATAGTCTATCCATTTATTTAATCTTTATTCTTGTCTGCTCAAAACCCTTAAGAAATTGAAAGAGGAAGTCATGTTTATGCTTGACCATTGCCAAAGCGAACAACTGACAGGATGTTATGCATGACTTACCTGTATCTTGCTGAGAGCACAGAATGTATAGGATTCAGTTTGGCTTCATTGCACGGGATACTGTTCCAATGCATGAAGTAATCCCACAACCTCATACTCGGTCAAAGATAAAATAATTATGTCGCTAAGGATGTTGATTACATGCAGAGTATTAAAGTAAAGTATAGTTTGATGATTTGAATGGTTTCATTTGAATATGAGGGTTTTCACTTTCACATCTTTGTATAATGTATGCTAATGTTGGTCTCACTCAATAAGTATTAATCATTGGAATTTATCAATAGTATTTTCAAAAATTAGGATTTAAAAATGTATATCATATTGAACTTATATTATTTCAAATCTTTTGAACCTTTATGATTAAAAGTTCAAGTTACTTGAGGATTTTTCATGGAGTGTATCAAAATATTTGGGGTGGACTAGAATTATATTGAGATGAAGGGGCTGTCTTGTTTCTCTATGTACACGAGGCAGATAGGTCTACATGTACATACATGGTGGACTCGCATGTGGTGTCAGTTATTCTTACTTATGTCTGCTTGTTTTTCTTTCTTGCAGCATACCAATGGTATAAGAGTTTCAGTTGTAGACAACTGTTTTTAGATTGACATCCAAGATGCCTATTCAAACACCGCAGTGGACAGAATTCCTTACCTGTCCGATTTGTTGCAATGAATTTGATGACAGCCTTCGAAGACCCATCAGTTTAGGATGTGGCCATACGATGTGCAAGGCTTGCCTTTCGACTTTACATAAAACCCAGTGCCCTTTTGATCAGGCAGCCGTCAGTATAGACATTGACAAGCTGCCGGTAAATACTGCTTTGCTCCAGTTGGTTGGAGTACAAGATTTAGACGAGGGCATACCAGATATTGAATGCATAAAGGAGAACAAAACTATGTATCTCAATGCTATAAGAAAAATCAAAGAACTGGCACTGTACCTAAAATTTGTCAGTGCCTCAAGCAATGGAGCTTCTGGGAGTACTACAGCCAGTAATGGAGCTAATGGCAACACAGGATTAACAAGGCCAATGCAGAGGAAACTCGTTAATCTCGTTAATTGCCAGTTAGCTGAAGAGGAAGGTAGAACACGTGTAATGAGAGCTGCACGAAGTCTTGGTGAGCGCACAGTCACAGAACTAATGCTCTTGCATCAGAACCCACAACAGCTGTCGGCAAATCTTTGGGCTGCTGTTCGTAACCGTGGTTGCCAGTTTCTTGGACCAGCGATGCAGGAGGAGGCATTAAAATTGATATTGCTTGCATTGGAAGGTGGTGAGGCATTATGCAGAAAGGTACTTGTGCTGTTTGTTGTCCAAAAACTGGAGTCAATGTTTCCTCAGGCATCAAAAACAAGCATTGGCCATGTTGTCCAGTTACTCTACAGAGCTTCTTGCTTTGTTGTGACAAAGAGAGATGATGACTCTTCTCTGATGCAGCTAAAAGAACAGGTAGGTTGAAAATAGTTATCTCTAGTTGAAAAAATGATTATTACCATGCTTGCTTATACAATACTCAATCATTGAACTAACTCCAAGATTGACTCTTCATATGTGTTCTAGAAAAATGTATTCAAAATTTGATCAACGAGTATTTAAACGCAAGGATCTTAAAATGAATTCAATTTCCTAACCTACCACAGATAGTTTCAGCTATACCTTTGACTCCTGCTAATGTCATATTATTATTAGCCATTAATTGCCTTTAAAGAAAATATAATAATCTATAAATAGTAAAAGTACATTTCATAATACTGGTATAAATAGTGTATATACTAGTGGTAACTAGTACATTTGGACTGTGTGGGTGTGGAATAAAACAAGCGAATAAGGAGAAAACTTAAACAACATCCTTTTAAACTATGCTGACTTTCCGGACATTTCTTCTTCGTCAGAAAAAAACTGAAATTTTTCTTGAAAGTGTTCTTTTTTACAGTTTCAATACTTATTGTACATCTTATGACTAAATTGTTTATTTTTTGTTTCCTATTTGTGTAGTTCCGGACCTATGACGCTCTTCGCAGAGAGCATGATGCTCAGATAGTACAGATAGCAATGGAAGCAGGGCTTCGTATATCTCCTGAGCAATGGTCGTCTGTCTTGTACGGTGATCTGGAGCACAAATCCCACATGCAATCTATCATTGACAAGGTAGTATATTTTGTGCTCATATTTTTTTAAGAATCAGGACATTGTTGTACATGCTCTATTTTTGTCCAATATATAGCGGATATTGCGTGGTGGCACATGCGTCAAGGTGATATCTTACATGTGTCTTAGCAAAGAGTAAGACATGTCCTCAACACGAGGAGAGAAAATCCCTATCTCAAAGCGGCCATGTAGTATTCTGTTTAATATGTAATTAAAAATACAATTTTAATGGATTATTACTATAATTAATGATTTCTAATAATATCATAATGATTTATTATCTTCGCATGTGAAGATATCACTTTATAGTAATAGTCTCTTTTCCGCTACTTTCAACCATATTTTTTCCTAATAATACTAGGGTGCAGGAAGCTTCTTCATTAACCCTTTGGGTTGTATTCCTGCACTCTATCACCATAATTATTTACCCTTATGCTTTTTTATGTATTAATTTATATTGTTGTAAGTGAAAATAAAAAACCTTGTACCCTTATAGAGAAAAATAGATATTTCATCATTGCTTAATATTAAGCGTGATTTATGTAATATGTATGCAGTCAGCGTTAAGTTGTTTCCTAATTATTATCAATAATCGTCTAATAACAATATTTTTCTTAACAGCTCCAAACACCACAGTCCTTCTCCCAAAGCATCATAGAGTTGATATTCGCATTACAAAGATCCAATGACCCTGGTGAACTGATCAAGCTAAGACCACATTTTGAACTACTTTCAAATATTGATGCTTCACCAGGTAACTAGAGTGAATTTGGTTTTGATATGATACTTATAAATCAGGCATTGTACATTGTTCAAAGTTGACTTGGAGTGCTTCTCAACTTCTCGTCATATATTGTCAACCAGTTTCATTAATTAAGCTGTCTGTCATTGATTATGATGGACGGATTAAGACTGCAATAAAGCAGCTACATGTAAATTGTAATTCCCTTCCAAACGTCCCCAGACACTTACCATCTCAGTGTAATACACCACGTATCAGGCATTACCAACTGTTTGCTGCCCAATAACTGACTACATACACTTGTCAATACTGATGCTAACCACTTCCCAACCCATTACTGACAAATTGTAGACTGCCAATAACATGTATACCACACATATCCAAGGTACTTTATCTCATGCACCGGTTACTTTTAACCAATCAGAAGCATTTTTGTTGCATCGCCAAAAGTTCCAGGATGAATTTCAAAATGGAGTCATATTTCGATTTAACCTTTCCAAAATACGTCCTGAAATATAACTTTACATTGAAACATTCTATGTTACATTTATCACAAAAGCCCCCTCTTGCTCTATCAGCAGTTAAAATGAATAAARACAAAGYATAAATGCAAYAAAAGTAAGCAAAATCGSTGTTGTCTTAATTAGTCACCAGTCACCATTTTGATTACCGTGAGATATAATGAAATAGGAGACTGGGTATTAGGAACTGTTTGACTTGAATAATCCTTTGCGCACTTTGAGGCAAGATCACCTGGATACTCTACACATAATATCTTGTAAAGGGGTTTCCTTAAGCAGCAAATTATAATTAAAGCATTGTGTTTTAAATTATTTTAGAAGCCGTTGCACCTACCTGGGATAAGCTGGAGGAAGCAATGAATGCTGTCCACGCAGTAGTCAGTGGACTGGTGAACTTTGCAAGGGTAAGTAGAATTAATTTACTAGGAAGGGAGGAAGATAGGGAGTGAGAGAGGAGAGGAAAGAGGGAAGGAATGAAGAAATGGTGGATGAATGGAAGGATAACTAAGTATAATTGCACATTATTTGAGAATCAATAAATGATACTTATTCATTTGTCTCACGATTGAGGGTCATTTGTAGAGGTCAGCAACGTTTTGACTGCAAACTGCTAGTCTTCATCAGGCGATGGTGTAGACTGGATGGCGTGTCTACCTTACATAATGTGAGAATCATATGTATGAGAGTGTTATAATTGAAAAGTAATGAAAAAATGTGAGAACAGCTGAGTTATAAAGAAAAAAATTGCCATAGTTTTACGAGGGTAACACATAATAGCCAGTGGCTAACTAACCTGTGGTTCTCGTTCTGTGATCAAATTGAAATTTAGGGTTTGAATTTTGTGGAGGGAGGAAAACCAGTGAATCTGGAGAAAAAGCCTTGAAGGACAGGAGAGAACTAACTAGAAACTACAACCATTACTGAAGTGATTTTAATGTAGTCAAATTATTTTCCTATCAGACATATGGCAACAAAATGAAAGGTTCAGTGGATCCACCTCAGGTGACTTTCTTATCTATCTATTAGCTATCTATCTATTAGCTTTATCTGTATTGTTCACAGCTTGGGAAAATCACATTGGAGCCAGGCTCCAACTAGGTAAAAGCCCAAAGATYGAATTGGAATTTAGAAGTTGATTTTTGTGGAGGGAGGAAAACTGGAGAAACAGGAGAAAAACCCTCAAAGCACAGGCGAGAGCCAATAAACAACTCTACTCACATAGAACACCCGGCAGGACTCGAACCTGGGCTGCATTAGTGAGAGGTGACACATTAGTAGTGCATGCCACCTGTGCTTCTCATCGATTTTTAGGAAAACTTGTAGGACTTCCTTCAATGCTGTTCTTAAATAGAGCTAACAATTCAAATTCTAACTTTGTTGTTTTCATTTTATAAACATTAGCCAAACCACAATTACAGCAAATATAAAACCAGCTTGTGCAGAGATCAACAGAAACCAGGTGGTTGTCCCAGAGGTTCACAGTGCTCCTTTGCACACTCTGAAGAAGAACTGGAAAAGTAGGTTTTTATTTTTCTCCCTAATGTTGTTGTTCATGTTATTGTTGTTGTTGTTGCTGTTATTATTGTTGTTGTTGTTGATGTTGTTGAGGTTACAGTTGTTGTTTACTAGGATGTTGTTTCATTAGGATGCCATTTCATACAATATGGTTTTCAACTGGGTCCTAAATGAAACATAAATATGTAACATGAGCTTAACTTAACTTATATATAAATAAGTAAACATTTCATGATTCAGTGCAGTTATATGCCGAAAAAAAGGGACTTGAAAGTGTCAATGGTAGTACTGTCAAAATAAAGGGCTAGTCATCGAATAATGTCTGGTCAGAGTTGGAACTTGTCTAGTCAAATCTTTGTCTTGCCAGTCATTTGGACCACTAACATTTAGCCAAAAAGGAGGTACATGACTAAGCTAAAACTATTTCGGCTGGCCATCATGACCAGCGACTCGCCAGCTGTTATTTTTAACATTTCTGAGTAATGACATTTCAGTAACTCATAGTACAAGTGGATAGTTCTCGAAGACAGGCATCTATATTGCTTATTTTTATTTCAGATTTGGAAGAAGAAGAACAAAAACCAAGAGTAATGTTGTTGCAAGAGGTCCGTCGTCCATGTCATCAGATCTGTGCTACTCTTCCATGGAAAGTGGTTTGGACCAAGCTTCCAGTGGTGGAGCCACTCAATCCCAGCAGATGAATGGGTCGGCAAGATCATCACCTTGTAAGTAACCTTCTTAGAGGCTCAATACTTATACCTTAAATTTAAGTTTTGAAAGTTTTGATTTTAATGTGCCATTCTGAAGCTGGACAGAGATGCTTAAAGGTGTTTTTCTGGAGGGAAAAGTATTAAAAAAGCTGGAGAAAACCCTTGGAATAATTACAATATTCAGCCTTCATCATTCAGCCTCATGGGCTATTGACTTGTAGACCATTTGGGTTACAAGTCTAAGCATTTAGCCAATGAGGCAAACAGTAGTGCATTAGCAATGCATATCATTAATGCTTCTCGTGTATCATATATGAGAAGGTTTACTTACTTTTGGTTCTCTCATTTCCTTTGGAATTGTTTGGATTTCTCTTGTTTTTTCGTATCCGATAAAACCCAAATTTTCTTCAGTGTTGAATTCTGTATTTGACTGTTGTTGTGGCAGTATTACTCATTGTAAAATAATGTACTGATTTTTTAGTAGGTGGTGAACTAGGAGCTAACTCCTTTGCACCCACCCCGCACCAGTATCGCAGGGTCAACCCAGATCCTATGCCAAGAATAAAACAGATGAACATCCACACCACTGGCCCACAAGGCTATTCTTCTTCTTCCTTTGAGAACCAAAGAATGTCATACCCTTCAAATGGGGAGAGAAGTAATGGTTTTTATTACCCAAGTAATGGCTATCCTTCTACTGGATCTGTCCCTCTACCATCCCCAGGGATCGTTGATAAAGGTAACGTTTGAGTAAATATTTTTATGGAATAGTGATGATAGGTAGGGATAGGGTTGATGTCACCCCCTCATGCTTATAGTTTCTTTATATATCAAGAAAATAACAGATTATACATCGGACACTCTTATAGTAACTTTGTTGTTAACTTTTGTTGCATAGGCCCTCCACCAGGGCTACTACCGTCACCTAGCAGCTCTCCACTGACAATCCAAGAGGACAGTATAAATGGATCACGTGACAGCATGCTCAATGGACATGCCGATAATGGAATGCCTTTACGCAGGGTGCGCCCACGTCAGTTTGATCCTCAGATGCCTCGTAGAACAACGGGGTACATGCCGTCATATGATTCAGGATATGGAACTAACCAAGAACCATACAACTATAGGTAATTAATAGATATTATTAACTATTGTTTATAGACCATGAAGATCAACATAAGATTATTCTTCTAAGCTTCTACCTATATCGGTGTACTCAGAGCTTGAAATAGTAACCGCTGGCTGTAAGATATTGTATCTTGTCCCGTCAAATTTTTGCTTTGTGGATCATTTTGACCAGTAATGTTGAGTTAGAAATTAAGGTATGACCAAACTAAAACTAATTTGGTCGGTCATTATTACTGGCTGTTATTTTAAGCACTGGTTTACTCCATTTTAAGATTATTTATTCTCTAATGAAGCTGATTAGAGAGATATCAGGACATTTTTTCTCATTACAATCAATTCATTCATTCTGTATAATCTGTTTTTAGTGCACAAGGAAGTGTCCACCCTGCTAGCTTTGGAAGGTATCCATATCATGACAGCATGCCATATGGTATGCCAAATACGTCTTGCCGTCCTGATGCAGCAGCATATGACTACTACCAGTATGGACCAGGGCCGTACAGTAGGCCTGAGCTGTATGTAGACAGCTATCCTATGCCGAATATCAATGCAAGGATACTAAGAGAGGAAATGAAATATGTCAAGAGAAGTCCATACATTCCTGATGAAATGGAGGTAGGTTATGTAGAACTTTACTGAATTAACTCTATTATCTTCCCAAGGGTGAACCAGGATTTTTACATGCTCTCAATGCTGAAATAATATGAATATTATTGTAATAATTATATATCAAATGAAAAAGGTAATAAAAGGACCCTCTCTTCATCCTAAAGTCTTGCCACAAATTTTGGTGGGTGTGGGGTGTGGGGGAGGGGGATGCTATGATGCTATTTAATTCACGTTTTCAAGGGCACTTGAAAAGCTCTTGACTTGTAGAATTTTTATTGTTTGATCATTACTTGCATGGTTCTGAAATAGACCTAGTCAGAAAGATTGGAAAATCTGAAAGTCGACCATGTGCAACCACCATGTAAAACCTTGGCATAGTTAGCTGAACATACTCCTTGAAAATTCATTTTTGGGTCCTTGTATACTCCTTGAATAGTCCTTGAATTTTAAGTGGTTACCTCTGCACCAACCCTGAGAGAATTTCATTCTTGCTTGTTGAATTTGTAAATTTAAAAATCCTAAACTAGAGGAAGACTAACTTGTAGTTGTTAATCCTTGCTATTTTAACCATTCTTATATGTTTTTATTCTTGTATGGAAAATGAAGATATCTATGTATTTTCCAGCTTCAAGACTCTCCACGTACAAGTGACCTAGGTGAAGAAACAACAGATCACCTCACAAGGGACTATTACCTTGATGACTGGTTACGAGATTACAAGCCTGTATCCCAGAGAAAAGACACTACCCTGTCTAATGCTAGTAGTGGAGTCGGCAGTGCTTCTCCCCTGAGTCACTCTCCTGCAGCTAGTCAGTCGTCGTCTTCCAGTCTGTCACCTCGTCAAGAGAGTCCAGTTGGCTGGTGTAGTGGTAGCGATGGGGATAAGATATTACAGACATATATCTTTGATAAGGCTTCTACTGCCAAGTCATCGTTATCAGACTCAATATGGAATGGAGAGGTAATTTTGCCATGCCAGACTTGAATGCTAGATATACTGTGTGTGTAGCCATGTTATGGAGTTTCTCCTACGTCACTGCTATTTTTATAAACATGAAACTTGCTAGCTGCATGCTGAATTTGGTTTTTCTTGCCATCAATTAAAACTAATCAGTCAGTACCTTTCATATTTTTGATTGAGARCAACGAAAAACCAAATTTCAGCCTATAGCTTGCAGCTACAGAGTTCTCATGTTTATGAATTTAATAGCTGTTATACAGTAAATACAATTAAGAGAGCAATGATTAGTTAGTATATTTTGATATATTTATGTTATTAATCTTATTGTTTTAATTCATTAAGATGAGGAAATTGTGGCACCAGCCCTTGGTTGACAGCCGATCAGGATTTGAAAGGTAAAATATATTAAATATGAATATTATTACTAAACTACTGAACTACTGAACTACTATAATTTCAGTTATTGGATAGGGACTACCAGGAATTGTGGGACGGTGGTTTTTATTCTGGTGTAGGGAGGGAAGAGAAGCTCTTGAATTAGCAAGTCATATTCTCAAGATTAATTTTGTAATCAAAATCATTTTTACAGGATTGATGCAGAACAAATTAACAAAGATGAACAGATTGCTCGTCGCCTGCAAGAGGAAGAAAACAAGACATCTTCACTTGACAGCAAAGCCATTGACAAGGGTGACAGCTTAATCAGGCAGAGAAGAGAGCTGGAAGAACAAGAACGAAGCAAGGCCAGAAGAGAACAGGTCTGCAGTTTTGACCGCGTGCAGCGTGCATTAGCGTGAAGCGCATGGCATCAAGCGAGTGCAAGCGCAAACTTTTTACAGTATGTATTGATTATGACAAATTCGTAGCATTCAGAGCTTTTGGTTTGCTGTTATTCCTTTTTTCTAGTGCCTTTTCTTACTCCATCTGATAAAGCAGTCGATGCTATACTTCATGTTTACTACCATTGCGACATTATTAATTCAATCCAAAGGCTTGCAAGCACTATGTTGAGTTATTTTGAATAATAGGCTAACATGAGTTTTTCTGTTAATGTTTCAGGAGGAAAATGATCGACGTATTGCATTAGAAGCCCAGGCTTTGGAAGAGGAGGAAGAAATGAAACGTAGTCGAATATCCGAGCATGAAAGATTAATCAATGAACGCCGCAAACTCCTTGCTAAACAAAATAAAGAACAACAAGAACTCAAAGACCGACGATTAGCCCAAAAAATAGCTTATGAGGATGCTCAAAAGGCAGGGCTGGTGTCCAATCGTCCAATGAGCTACAGCTCTAAATTACGTCCACGGACATCTGCAAGCTGTCCATTTCACATGTCTCGCATGAATGATGTCAGAACAGGCAGTTTCAATGCCTTTGGCAGCATTGGTTCCTACAGAAATGGGTGTGGTTCATATTTTGGAGGGGAAGATGATGTCATAGATGGGCCAACGCTGAATACATGCCATTCATGTAGGAAAGACGATGTCTTGACATACAATTGATGATGAATACAAGATATGGGTATTTTCTATATTGATAAATTTAAAAATAATTATAATGTATCTAGCATCTAGTTTACACTGCTCTTTGTTTCAAAATGTTTTGATAGTGTTTTTCCCCCAACAATATTATGTACCATGTCCAAATTTATGACTCTAAACAGATGTGATGCATGTCTTTGAGTATGACACCAAGTCTTTTTCTTGTGGCTTTCTTGTTGAGTGGAGCCTGGGAAACAGGAAGTGGTGCCCATTCCTCTTYGCACCCCTCTTTTCCAGACTCCTTTGTGGTAAGAAAGCACGGTGTAGGCAACACGAAGTAAACCTTTTAAACATTTAATAAGATGATTAATTGAGAATTGAATGCATAGATTAAGTTAATCCTGTCAGAATAGAAATGAGAACCATTACTATTTCTATTCTAGAATCTCACTATAGATATTGTTGTTCGGCATATTTTAGCCCAATTACCTAATGTGCACAGGTACGCAATTAAATTGGACTCTTCTGATATGACGGAGGAAATAGGAAGTGGGATGTGAAGATGAGAAGGAAGCAGTGAACTCACCTACAGACCTACTTGCCTACAGACCTACTTGCCTACAGACCTACTTACATAAAAAATTGAGTTGGTCTGTGGGCAAGTTTGCTGTAATTCAGTAGAATTTATCAAAACTCTTGAAAACTCTTGAAATAAGTCTTTGTTTTTAACCCTCTTTAGAAATATTATTCATTCATTAGAGTTTTTTAACCTCAGCCCTGGGAAGAATAATTTTCTCAAGAACATCAATGACAATCTTCTCCTCCTAAATGCTATGTGAATAATGGAAGTGAAAAAAAACAAAAACTACACAAATGCTCAGAACATGTGGCAATCATTTGCTAGAGGCAAATGAAATAACAAAACTTTTGGCTGCTATTTTTGGTCGATAAAAGAAATTTACCATAGTACGTACTAGCTGTGAAAACTAGTTAGTGACCCCTTTTCCCCCATTAGCCTTGCTTTCGAGATATCAAGAACACTAAAAGAATATATGACTGCAGATTCAACTGTAATACCAGCTTTTCCAACCCTCTTCCTATCCTACATCATATCACTGGATCAATAATGTACAGTAACTAAGTATTAATAATTAGTATTGCAGTTTTACAAGGTACTCTATTACTTACTCTAGAATGTAGAATCTTGGCAATGAAATTATGATCCTTTTTAGTGATCTATTGATGTAAATTTATAATTGAAATTGTCTAAAAGAAAAGATACAAAATTTCCCCTTATTTTGTGATTCCCAATGCAATCTAGCCTAGAAAAAAATTTGTAGAAAATGATTTTTAATTTTTTTAAAAAAGCTTTGGAGAGCATGATTTGTGTCATCTGTTTAGATGTGCTAGTGTAATGCTAGATTACATTACCATATATCCGTGAAAATGTAGCAAGAAATTGCACAAATCTGCAGAAATCAGCAAGTTTAGGAAACCTCAGTAGAGTGCAAACTATATATCCTTGAAATAGTACTAATTAGTACAAAATAGCACCAATGAAACAATTGAAAATACAAGAAATACATGTGTTTAGTACTATTTGGCTCTTGTGCTATTCCATGGATATATGGCTTGCACTCTAGACCGCCATAAACYTACAAAACTTTGCACTAATTTGTACAATTTTGTTAGTTAACTTTTCACAGATATATGGTGTGCACTCTAGGAATGAGTTAGACTGGCTATGCTGTGTTATTGTTTGTAGCAATGCGTGCAATGTTTCATGTGTATTTGGTGTGTCAGTAAGCAAGAAAGAAGTAGAATTCTAAAAAACAATTTCTTTCAAAAACGAAAATGAGCCTTTATTGATCACTCTAGTTGTTGTTTTAGATATTATTTTTGAGCATTTTTCAGTTCTAACTGTTATCATATTTATAAAGTTTTAGTTACTTGTTAGTTTATACGTGTGTGCATCCATTACATACTTATTTTCTTGCAAGTTAATGTTGTGTAAGTGGGTAAAATATGGTAAATGTATTTATGTCAACCCTTGAATTTTCATGAGAATTGAACAAAATTTCTGGTCTATTTTTCCTAAAGTCAGGATAAATTTGTAGAGTGATATTTTTGAATTTCAAGCAATTTTCACATGCTAAAAAGGCAAGGCTATTTTGTAATCTATGTGAATTTTTAGGGTTAAAGAAAGCAAAAAGTACTTTAGTTACTGCTTATTTAGCATAAGATTATTCATTTATAGAATTATAGTTAGGTATAGTACTGCATGCCAATAGACATGCACTCATTAGTATTTGTACTTTAGTTGCGAAAACACTAATATTACAAAGCAATGTTAAAATGAGAAAAGCAAAAAACCTCATTTGCTTCTCAGGTGTTTAGCCAACTGAAAGTAAGTCTATTCCATTTTGTTAATTAATTAATTAAGATTAGACCTTATGATAAACTTTAATGTAAATTAACTTTACAAAGAATCTTGGCATGCATTGATTCCTTTAAATCTTTTTTGGATTGATGCAATATTTTTCCATGGGTGTAAAACCAATTGTAGATAAGTTTATTAATGTAATTGAGGGGAAAAGTTTCAATTTCTAATGTTAACTGTGAATTTTTAACAGTTCTAGAATTTCATGAAGATTGTATCCACATGTTAACAAATTTTAAAGAAGAGAACCGTGGACTATGCTACATGGCTCCAAACTTTTTGGTGACAAACAGTGCTTCAAGTGTAGCATTTTTAAGGAAATTGCCTACTGCTTTTCCTTGGATCTCTTCAATAACGACTTTTTGGATACAGTACAATTCTTTCATGAAGTTTTTCAATTATTTTTTGTTGATTCAATTGTAGATAATTTGATTCTGGGGAAGATCTTAGAATTCTTTTCACACAGTAAGCAATAGAAATAATTATAGTTGATTATGTTGTAACAGAATTCTCTTAGTGTATAAAAAAATGGTGTGTGATTGGTTCAAGTAACAATGGATAATTGTGGCAAAGAAGGTGTTAAGACTGCTATGCTTATCACTTAGTAAGAAACAAGGAAGTGGCACCAAGAGAACAATGTCAGGGGCAACTGCATAAGGTTATTACGTCAACAAGTCTTAAAGCGAAGAGGCTGGTGTCGATGTAATAACCTTATGCCATTGCACCTAACATTGGACTTTTGATAGTAAAGCATAATGACTCCAAACTTTCTTATTTCTTACTCCATTGATAAGCCTTCTCATTCACTTCTATGCACACACCATGGTACTTCCCCCAAGGGTACATTATGCTTAAATTATCTTGAGTGACTCGCAAGCGAGTGGCCTGTCTGCCAGTAGCAGATAGACAAGATATCTCCGTGTGATTAAATGATTTGTATAAATAAATTGTTCTTCCTATAGACCTTATATAGTGCAGGTATACCATTGGAATATTAGTTTTGTAAAAGATGGTAGTGACTGTTGATAATTAAACAGGTTATTAACATAAATTTGTTTTATTTTACTTGTACAGCCCATACTTCAGCTGGTTATCCCCTGCATTAAAGACCTGTTTTCCACCCCCTCCCCCCTCCCCTAAGAACTAGAATGTATTAAATGGACCTGTGCGGACAGTGGCATAGCAAGAGTAGAGGACGTTTTTGCGATCGAAAAATTTGAATAAATATTTTGATTTTGCCTGTTTTGGCGGTCATTTCCACGCTATAAACGTGTGTGCTCCCCACTGGGGAAGGGGGTTCAGGTCGCTTGAATATAGGTATTTCCTTTGTGAACCTTTTAGGGGTTCCAGCACGATCTCTTTCAATCATATACATATGGTCAATACCAAAGTGGACAAGTTTTTTTTTTTACACCACGTGAAAAAAACTTGACTGCACTTCGATCAAGTGTTGTAAGAAACCTGCCCACTTGTTAGATCATTGGCATCACGTGGATGATTTCAAATGCACTTGCTGTTAGCGGTTAACATAACAGATGCTACGAAGGCGATAAAAAAATTACTACTGCCTCGGTCTACTGGGAAGAATAGTATTATGCCTAATAAGGTGTGACCCTGCTCTGCGCATGCTCTGTTTTCAAAATGAGGGCCTTTTGATCCTTTAATAGTTAACTCTTATTTACTGGGACCGAGGGAAACAGTGTGTTTTGTGCTCCCGAGACGGTGATGTTTCACGAGTTGAAGCATTTTCTTAATAATAAGCGACAAGTAGAACGCAAGGTATTGATCGTAATGACACTTGATTATGCGGGTGTTGTTTATTTGCACTTTTTTGCAATTTTACACAATTTTGTGGAAGAAAAACATTCCACGATATTAAAACATTCAACAAGAAATATACACACAACCTCATAGAATTTATGTTCAATAAATTACATTTTGTTCAAAATATAGAGTTATCGAGAATGATTAAAAAATCCTCCCAGAAAAAAATATAAAATGAAAGTTATGAACCAAAATAATATTTAATACAAATTTTTAATGGTTTCAGTAGATCTTTGCCAGCTTTTACTCCAGTGTGCTTCATCATCAAGTTCAGCATTTCTTTTCTCTTTTATACTCACTAGTGCAGCAAAGAATTTAGATTTGTATTCCTGGAAAAGCAGAATATGTTTATGAAGTAAACGATTGGTGGTGGGATTCCTGTGTTAAAACTGGAGAACAAGGGGCTGGGTACTATCAGTCGTAATTTCTTACCTCGTAAGCCTTGTCACGTGCTTTGATAGCAGCGAAGTGCGCCTGAGTTGTTTTGACGGTTTTGATTGTTGGGGTTCGTACATTAAACGTTAAGAAAATTGGTATTGAAAACTTCGAACATCAGATGAAACGTCGATACAAATGTTCTAAATAGCCAGCTTTCGATATTCTGGTTGAGAGTTCAAACACAAAACATTTCGAGTCGAGGCTCCGGAGTGTCACGAATATCGCTCGCTTGGGCTACCTGTGTTCTAATATGTTAATTAATCGTTGTTAACACGTCATAACGCGCGCAAGCGTATTCTGATTCGATCCTCAATAAAACACGCCGTCCTAAACTAGGACCTATCTTTTAGGTTGTGTTAGTCACAACACGGGGAAACAAAAGAAAAATTACGATTGAAATATTGTTTCCCCGGAGCCTCGACTCAAACATGCCGTCAGATAACCAACGTCATACAGGGGCCTGGCCAGGATTTTTCACGGGGGGAGGGGGGAGGGGAATTCAAAAATCCGTCATTTTGTTACTAGGTTTTCAATACCCAATATGTTTCTTCAAAACATTCCCATAACCAAATTATTGATCAGGAAGAGTCCATATGAGAGTTCTATGCTGTTCTTCACAACGAGCACATTTCATCACTTTAAAAATCGTAAGGTATTGGCGTGCCGTGCCGTCACTATAAACGCTGTTCTGAGCATCATGATGATATGCTAAGCAGTGAACGACGCACCTTAGCTGCTCTCTCTAAGTTAAGTACTGTATATTTATGTAATGTAAAGGATATTTGTTATCTTCTCCATGCGTTGCTCAATGTCGAATTCATTGGTTGGAAGACCATCCCACGTGGCACTGCCTGAAGGAAACGGCTCCAGTTTATCTGCAATAAATCATTACTTTTAATTTACATAATATAATAGCGCATGCAGATATTAGCATTTGATTTTTATGCAGGGTCAACTCGCTACGCGCGGTCAGCTTGATTCACAACCGTTCTCCCTGTCGTCCACGCGTAGCGTTTTTGAATCGTTTTCGCCCGTGCATACGAATCTGTTTTGCAAAAGTTGCGTTTTAATGTGGCGTATTTACCCGATACGTGCGTACAGAGGGCCATTCCGCAAAGATAAAAAAACCGTTCTCAAAAATATCTGAATACTTGGGGACAGGGCATCAGAGAACGCAGCGGTATTCTTGTCATGTGCGCGCGCAGTCGACTCTTTAATCTGATTAATAGGTTTTTTTCCTTTATTTTTGGGTGCTTTCTTACGTTTGCGGTGCTTAAAAGAAAGAATAGAAGAAAACATCCGGCAAGTGGATACCGGCTCCTCAAAAAGCAAAAAGCAAAAAGCAAAAAAAAAAAAAAAAAAAAAAAAAAAAAAAAAAAAAAAAAAAAAAAACCTTAGATACTAAACCGTCAAACTAACACAACAGCCTTATTCACGCATGTCCCCTGTTCTGTTCAGTAATCACAGCAGACAAGAACGACCAAAAGCACTGAGTGCTTCATCACTGCGTGCGTGCTTTTTCACTGAACGAAAGCACGGAAGAAACTTGCTCTATTTAACTAGAAGAGAACTAATATAATATATATATACCTTTATTCTCTTCGCCTCCTGCTATTTTGTCTCTTAAAAGTTGTTTAGTGGTTTTGGGCTTCGGCTCCACGACTGGAATATAAAACAACAACAAAATTGTGTTTTTTCAGCCTTATTAACATTGTTCGGGGGCGTCTCCACCCCTTTCGCTGGTAAGAGGGAGGGGGCGGGAGGAGAGAGGAAGAGGAAGGAGGGAGAAGGGAGAACGGAGAAGGGAGAAGGGAGAAGGGAGAAGGGAGAAGGGAGGAGAGAGGAGAGAGGAAGAGGAAGGAGGGAGGAGGGTGAAGGGAGAGGAGGGAGAAGGGAGGAGAGAGGAAGAGGAAGGAGTGAGGAGGGAGGAGGGAGGAGGGAGGAGGGAGGAGGGAGGGGATCCAAGTTATTTGAGATGGTTAGTGATGTAACGGTTTGATCTTTCCCTTGATCCGAGTAGTCTTCTGTATGCTAAAAGTATGCTAGAGTCCTCTCTATAGTACACTGAGCTCTCAAAACGAAGTGTAATTTTTTACAAACTGCGTGGTTTTACCTCCAACTAACACGTCATCTATAGTAAGGACAGCATCAAACTGTAGTAACATCGTCTCACAAATGTGTGCCAGCTTCTCGACAAACGACGCGCCAAACTGTACTTCCATTTTCTGAAACATTTCGACACATTAAAGATGATGAAAACCATTTGAAAGACATGCTGTACTGATATCAACCAAACCCATGAACCCATGAACCCGTGCGTGCGTGCGTGCGTGCCAGCAAGCAAGCAAGCACATATATATATTTATATTACCATTAAAGTATCAGCATGATCTCGGATAGCATTATTTGCTTCCGTGGTTCGCTGTATTTCTTGCTGACACAACGAGTCCATTTCGTTACGGTTATGAGGATGGCCAAGGCTTGGTCGCAGCTGGGACTGATATTGTTGCTAAGTAATAGAAAAGCAAACAAACTATAAGAGGAATGAATTAACATGGAAGTTGAAAAAATAAATGTTTGTAATTGGTGTTGGTAGTGGTGCTGGTGGTGATAGGAAAAGGAGGGGTTATGAAATAAATTTTACTTGAGAAAGACGTAAGAAAATTATTGAATGAAAAAAACAAAAACAAAAACAAAAAACAAAACAAAAGAATAATAAGTGTTGCAGTCAACAGAGCTTTTAAGTTGTAACGTATTTCCGGGTGCAAGGCACACAAAAGATCTCTAAAATCTTTCCACAACGTTTTCCCAGGATTTATTCTCTACCTTCACCAAATAAATATATGAACAGAAAATCCTGCTATGAAGTAAAAAACACAGAAAAATATATGTAAAAGTAAGTATTAATTTGGACCCGGAAGTCGTTTTTCGTTCGAATAACGTCACACTTATAGCTCTATACTATACTGAATGGGAATGAATGGGAAATGAAGCAGAAGAAAAGAGAAGTGTCCTCTGTCAAGTGTGTTGACATACTTTTCTTTGATCTAGTTCAGTTCTGTGTTGCTGATATTCTTTTCGCTTCTGTTCTCTTTTGTTCTCCAGTTCTTTCATCTGTTCTTCCAAGACAACGTTGATTGCAAGTGGAGGAACACGCACAATCAGAGTAGAAAACTTCTGCAGTTGGCTTCGAAGTTCTTAAATATGAAATAACAAACCCAGTCAATTAAAGCACATAACACAATGTCGTTCGTTGAAGCTCTTCTTTTCTTCAATATTAAGTTTACTTCCCTCCTCTCCGTGCTCAGGTACCTGTGCATCTGTTTTCAGCACAGATGACGTCAAAACATGATATGTTCCCATAACTCTGCGCAATCTATGCATCTGTTTTATCATAGAAGAACAGATGACATCAAATCGTGTAATATATTCCATATCTAGCCTAGACATTTTTCACATTAACAGAGTGCAAACCTGTGCGTCTGTTTTCTTATAAC
>NW_022259881.1:166179-179804 GCF_009602425.1 Actinia tenebrosa
AGATGACATCAAATCGTGTAATATATTCCATATCTAGCCTAGACATTTTTCACATAAACAGAGTGCAAACCTGTGCGTCTGTTTTCTTATAACAGTACAGATGACATCAAATCGTGTAATATATTCCATATCTAGCCTAGAAGTTTTTCACATAAACAGAGTGCAAACCTGTGCGTCTGTTTTCTTATAACAGCACAGATAACGTCAAATCATGGTCTATACCTTGAATACAGGAATTATGGTAATCCTCTGCTTGAGTCTTGTACGACAACAACCGCTGGACAAGGATTTCGGCGCAGGCGTCAAAATTCTCTTGAATGGCTTTAGGACGTGTGGGTAACCTTTGTAAACCCTTCTGTCTGTAGTACATCTAAATGGAGAAGAAATAAAACAAATTAGATATACTCACTGGGTTCCCTGTGGTAATAGCAAGCATCTCACTCTCATTACTCTCCTCACTCTCTTTCGAGGCATGCCACTAACAGGATTCCCAATCGTGACGCTTGATGATCATTTATATAGCGCCCTTTCTATATTGATATAACCAAGGCTATTTACATTGAGTTGCGAATTTCAGATTGCTTTTTTGAATGCAATTTAAAAGCATGAGAGATGGTTAGTACGAGATGTAGACACTGAGGGTGGTCACTGCCAGGGTTTCTTTACGTCTTCAGTGGTTCTTTTACATCCCTCCGATATTGGAAAAAAATTGTCTGAGATGTCTGACAAGGCATAAAACTTGAGTCACAACGTCCGAAAACGATTATCAAGAGCTTAGTTCTCACACTCTGTCAGGCATAATATTACACAGGCCACCCATTTTTAAATATCCAACCTCGAAGAAAAGGTAAATTTCAGAAGTGCGGCGAAAGAAAGCAGGGAAGGTTCATGTACTTACCTCTGCAGTGGCCAGCAGACCTTCGAGTCCCTCCCTCAAGATGTTGTTGATTTTAGCCAGGAAATGTCTTCAGAAATGCAACAACAACAACAACACTATTAGGTTTGCACTGACTAATGGGGTTCAGGTTAGGATAGAGACCTTTAGCACTATGTTCTTTTTAGGTACCGCAAACCTCAAACTGCAATTCGACGTCAGGCGTTTTTTCAGACAAAGTTGTTGCTGAAAGAGCCGCCATAATGCATTTTGTTGATGCTTTTTTTTATTTAACCATATCTTTTCTCATCGTTAGCTCCAAGAGCCATAACGGCTCATCTAGGGAGATCTTATTGATGCTTAGTGTTTTTCGTTGTTTGCGGGCGTGTTTCTGGACGTGTTTCAGGGCGTATTTCCTAGCGATTAGCGATAAACCTGATGATAAAGTTGTCTAATGGCTTTCGACTCTCGTTAGACTCGCTAGATAGCATCCTGCATATTATTTGTTAAATATAAATATAGTCAACTTACTCTCCATCGTCAGGAACTTCTCCGAAAATCAAATACTTTTTATCATATTTAGGTCCTTGATCTTTCTTGTTTCCACTGGTCTTCCTTGTACGGCTAGTAAAGGGATACACACAACCATCAACATTATCCAATCCTAAAACGACCTCGCTTATCTAACATGACAGTCAGCGCACATTCCGGAGTCAGGAGGTAAGATTGTTCGAGATCACAACACAGGTGCTCTGGTGATAGTCCTCGATCAGTACGGATGCGCGCACAGAACACGTGACTTACCCGGCACTCTTGACCTTTTCGATGTCTGTTCTCTTTAAAAGCAACAAGCAAAGAAAGTTAATATTGAGTGATGAATCACACGAGTTATATCGGTCCGTGGATAGCCGACTTCTGTCTTCCTGTGTGTCTGGCACATATCCAGAATACCACATTGGAAAAGATAGTAACTCTACACTACCCTCGACAAATCCATCCTTTCAAAATGTATACATGCAACTGATCAATGAGGAAAGGAATTCACAGGTACCCCAGATCTCGTCTGAGAGGTCAGCAAGATATTTACAATGGACGACCACACAATGGATTATTTTGACGATACATGTACAGTGACCATCTAGGATCGTAAGGCATTATGAGATGTTCAGTGGGCACATTAAAGATGGAGGAAAATATATCCTTGTGTTTGTCTTTCTTACTGAGTAAAAATGATCGATGTGCCGTCTTTAGCTGTGATAATGACAGGCGTTATAAAAGAATAAAATAAATAATCGAGCCTCATATTAGCTCTATATTTGCCCCCCCCCCCCCCCCCTTGATGCCCCATGATGCTTAGCGATCCAAAATGGCCGCTGTATCGTCAACGTGTCTTATTCGGCAAATGGACAAAATGCAGGATACTAAGAAAAGAAAGATACTGATAACCAACCTTCAAATCTGAAGGAACAGTTTTGGGTCTGTCTTCATCATCTAGGCTTTTAGAAGATGTCATAGATAGAGCTGTGGAAAAAATGCGCACAGATATCTCAATCAATGGTGGCTTATGAATTCTGAGAGCTGTATTCCAGACCCTAAGTATCGAATTCCAGATTGAGTTGCGAGGTTTCGTTGTGTACTTTATGAGCCCACACAGGCGGAGTCATTGAAGCAACCCTCACACAGTCCTTAGTATACATTGCCAATTTCTTCGTTTCAATTGGGAACCCTCTTTGATAATTAAAACCAGTGGCAAATAGATTGGCCTAAAGTTAAAGTCGTAGAGACCCAAAGAAAAGCAGACTAGATCAGGTAAGGCAAGAGCACTGATAACATAAATACAGCAACTGAATCAGAGAAATTTGAAAGGAAACTGCCTGATTTTATTACATGAATCACTCAAATGGCGTCAATATTCACTATTCTTTCTTATGCCACCAAAACGATGGAAGAAAATTGAACTTTTTATTAGGCGGATATTTTTACTGTAGCCGACTTTCTATGATCTCACTTTTTGATGATTGAATTCTTAATTTAGGACCATACCTCCAGACATCGAGTGCCGAAGCGCAGTATGGCAGCGCGAAGCATTTACGGCTACGCCGGAGATTTCGGCCCCGACACCGCTATCCATAATGACTGATCAGGGAGCTCGGCCGAAGCCTAAGGGAGAGGTTAGTCGGCCCCTAAACCGTGTAAGATTAACTCCTTGCTGTGACCAGCCTCGAATGTCACATTTCTCTAGTGACTACGCTCTAACGGTCGCGATGGTCCATGTGGGATGCATTTGAAAAATTTAACATGCTAACAGACATGCGCAAAGAAGTGAATTAATGTGAGCAGCAAGATTCAGTACTTACGGCTTGTCTTGGGTTTGTTCTCCTCCTCGATGACGTCAATCTCTTGCACAGATTTCTGTTTCTTTTTGCTCTTTCTTGATCTTAAATATAAGTGAAGTATTTTCAAAAACAAATCAGAAATAAAATAATAAATAATATGATTGATAAATAGTCGTAAACGTATGTACAAAAGACGTGTATACAGTAAAATTCTGTGAGCACATACAATGATAAGATTGCTCAAGAACAAGTGAAAGAAAGAGAAGTGGAAGATGGCTTAAAAGATCAAATCTTAGATAGTAAAAGGAAAGATCAAATCTTAGTAAAAGAAAAAAAAGAGATACGTCTCAAAAAAAGATTTCGGTTGGGTCGGAGACGAGACGAGAAGAGATGACTCAAATGGGAGCAAATGAGAAAGACGTACGAGTGAGATAGAGCAGAGAACACACAGAATAGACACATCTGAGCTGAAATTGTCATACTTTGGTTCTTGAGACTTAGAGTCTAAGCTCACAAACTCATTTTCAGGTAGATGTAACGGTTCAACCCCGGAAAGATATGAAGAAGGAGAAGGAAGATATCTATGGTAGGAACGACGCCAAGCAAGAACAGGCGCCTGGTTGGTAGTCTGAGAGATTTGAGTACCAGACAAGGCAAGACAAGAAGAAAGATCGTCACTAGAATGGGAGGAGTTCACGTCGAGGTCATCCTCTTCCTCCTCGAGAATAGCACTATGAGAAAAACAATAGGAATAAAGAAAGAAGAAAAGGATAGTTAAATAATGAGAATGAGAAAACAGTTTGAAGTAGAAGCCTTAAAACAGTGAAGGAAAAGATTTGGGCATGATATCCTGAGGCAAGAAGACAGGAAAACGTATAGCAATTCAAATAGACTACTTCGACGATACGGAGGCCATCTTGGATTGCAAGGCATTCAAAGCGTCCAGGGGGCAATATAGAGCTAATGTGAGGCTTGATAAATGTATTTTCTTTATATTGCCTGTTATTATTAAAGCCAAAAACAGCATATCGATCATCTTTACTCATAATAGAAAGACAAACAAATAAAACTCTATATACATTACGCCATCTTTGTTTTGTTTTGTCTACTGGACGCCCCATAATGCCTTGCGATCCAAGTTGGCCGGTGTATCTTCAAAGTAGTTCATTCGCGCACGTTGACACAGGTTGTTCTTTCAAGACTTGCGTAGCAAATGATTTAAGTGCTTTGTGTTTGTCTGAGTCTCTTAGTTTCTTCATAATATTCTTTATTTTTACTAAAAGATCGTCAGAAAAGGAATCTTACTTCAGTTCAGGTTTAACAGCGCTTTGCTTGTCCTTCTGATCTGCGTTCTTCTCATCGCTAAACCCCACTTTAATCCCCGATCTGAGGACGTTCAAGCTTGGTGTTGCATCGTTGAGTAAAGCGTTTAGATAGACACAGCGCTCGTGAAAGGCTTGTAAGATCGGGATTAAACTTGCTTGTACTTCACGAGCAGTAACTTGCTGTGGAGATGAAGAAAACTCTAGTATTTAGTAATACGATAATCGAGTATTTCTCATCTGGGCGGAACTTGTTGAGGTTTGACTCATACAAATATTGCAAGAAGGTGCAGAAAGCACAAGTTGTGCGTGTTCATAGGCATGTTCCACTCAAAAGATGTTCAATTCTTTATTTCTTGGACATTTGGTTTTTAGTCCTTTAGAGTCATTCCTGGGCAGGACTGCACGTTGGGGGTGGGGGTGGGGGAGAGTTGGTTAGGCTGCAAGCGCTCTCAGTGAACTTTCTCTGAATTTGCCCCTAGTGCAGAGTCTTTGCCAGTGGCTTATATTACCAGAATTGGAAGGGTAAGCACGATTTTTAGTCAAACTTGCACTTAGTGTGGCAGTCTTTATTCAAAGGTCACTAAACGGTAAAGCACAACCTAATTTTGTTAAAATTTTAATCTGCCAAAGAAGTGGGTTGTTACGAATCATCCTAGAATGTTGGTAGTCTTAGTTTGTTGGCAGCCATGTTTTAGTACAACTGTTGGGAAGGTGATACTTACCTCTTTATCGAGATTTGGTTTTTCAACAGCATCAATATGTCTGTCAAATGTAGCCATGAAGACTGCTAACTTCTTGGCCTGAGAGTTACTGAATGCCACCTGGGAAAGAAAGAGGGTTCTTAATCGCTAATCTAGGTATGCAAAAACTCATTCTTGATTCCTGGTAAGGCCGCCTCATCCGTTCATGATCTCGTTATATTTTCCCGTGCCCTTAGTACGTCTTGATGTACCACTAATATAAGAATTCACTTCAAACTCTTTTTTCTTATTCAAATGTTTTAACTTCGCAAGATAATGGATATTAATAGCCCACGTTAGATATCTTAAATCGCCACAAAAATACAACATTTACAACATAAAAGAGATGAGATAAATAGCACAAACAGAGAGAAAAAGGATGGCGTGGTGGGGAAAAAGAACTTGCGTCTCACGTGACACCCCCCCCCCCCCCCCCCCCCCCCCCCCCGCCTTCCCTAAAGTAAAAAGTATGATTTTTCCATATTTGGATGATATAGAATAGTGGCCATTGACTTACCTCGCTTTTAACTTTGACTTGAATGTTTGTCAACCATCGGGTGATTTTCTCGATGTACGTCAGGTCGAACAAGTGATGTTTGAATCTGATAAGGAAACGAGGTTAAGGATATTCATTGTCATGTATGAAGGCGCAAATGCAACAATTCCTCACTTTTGCACAAATATTTCCCGTCAAAGCTGTGTTTGTTTTTCGACACAATTGTGGTAAGCGGTGGATCAAAGAAATCCACGAAAGTTTCCAGAGTTCTATTTGTTTTCTCTCACCGAACACAAAGGAGACATACATCTCCGGTTGCAGGGAAGCAAGTGAAGGATGGGGCAAACGAACACTCTAAAACAACTAACCTGTCTTCTAGTTTTCCAGCATAATCAGTAGCAGCTTCCAGTCGTTTGGTCTCCATTCCTTCTAGTTCACCCATAAATGAACCTTCAGATGAGTCTATCCTGCTAGCCATCTTCTCCTGTCAAATACCAGCGTCTGAGTTAATAACATAAATAACCAAGGCTTAAACTAAAAAGAATCCTCAAAAAGATTGCAAATAATGAAGATGCATCTTTGATTGGTGCAGTGAATTTGGTCCTGTATGGCTTAGTCCAGACGCTGTACCCTCTCCTTTGCCGCTCCGCTTTTGTTTTTGGGTCCAAAGGAGAGGGTACAGCGCCTTGACTATGTATGGCTTCACAGAGTAGGGGTGGGGAACGGGGTTAGGAGGCTCCCCTAAGAGTGCAAGCGAACTACAATGCGCATGTGTGTAAAGGATTTGTATACAACAGAGGCTTTGTTCCATCACGTGATGCTAGCCACTGACAGGAGCCTGGAGATTGGGACTGCAATGCGCATGTGTGTGAGGGTTTCTATACAACAGAGGCTTTGTTCCATCACGTGATGCTAGCCACTGACAGGAGCCTGGAACGATTGAATCTTATCTGCTTTATGTAAGAAAAGATTTATTTTCCCAAGGGAGAGCGACCTTATTGTTGTGACTCCAGTCATGGCTGCCATCACGTGATGGTGCAAAGTCTCTATACAGGGACTGCGGAACACATTTTAAAGCTTTGGGGGGATGGGGGTGGGGAGGACTAGAATCTATTTGCTTCATAAGATTTTAGTCCGCCGTTGTTCAGTGAGTTCATTTGCATTATTACTCACCAATCTTTTTCGATATTCATCGATTTCATCTGTCGAAAAGTTACCGCCATCAGAAAACACCCTAAAGTGGAAAAACAAAATATTGAATGGATGAGTGAATGGATGCAAAACAGTAGTCAGAAGTGTTATGGCTTAATACTTACTTGAATGTTTTACGGAATCTCGCGTTAGAATTCCTCAAAGTACTGAGTATCCCATCAAGATCATGGCGAAAACTTCGAATAGAACTCCGTATGATATCCATGTACTGAAATAAAATAGCAAACAAACATCAAGTTTATCGAATCTAGAGTGGCAACCACTGGGCTAATCAAAGTCAGGGCACAGCTAACTCACAGGTCAAACCCTGGAACAACCTCTGGGCTGATCAAAGTCAGGGCACGGCTAACCCACAGATCGAACCCTGAAACGACCTCTGGGCTGATCAAAGTCAGGGCACAGCTAACTCACAGGTCAAACCCTGGAACAACCTCTGGGCTGATCAAAGTCAGGGCACAGCTAACTCACAGATCGAACCCTGGAACAATCACTGGGCTGATCAAAGTCAGGGCACGGCTAACTCACAGATCGAACCCTGGAACAACCTCTGGGCTGATCTAAGTCAGGGCACAGCTAACTCATAGATCAAACCCTGAAACAACCTCTGGGCTGATCAAAGTCAGGGCACGGCTAACTCACAGATCAAACCCTGAAACAACCTCTGGGCTGATCTAAGTCAGGGCACAGCTAACTCACAGATCAAATTGGAATTTGGCGTGTTGAGTTTTCTGGTGGAGGAAAAGCTGTAAAAAACAATCGAATCAAAGGAAAGACCCAAAAAAACCTTCTCACACGTGATGCCGAGTCCAGGAATCAAACCCCAGACCTCCGAAAGGAGAGAAAGGAGTGCACTACTACTGCATTACCCTCGATACCCCAAAAAGAGCGAAGAGGTGATATTTACTATCGTAGTCAAGTATGCATGGGGTAGATTTGGGGTGTGGTGTTCGACCCTCTTTCTGACGCACTTAACAAACACACAGGTAGCCCAAATCAAGACTTTATACCCAATAAGCCAGTTTATAGTTTAAGAATCGTTTTCAGTGCAGTTCTTTTGTTTAATTAAGGACAAGAGAAGGTTTAGACAAAATAAGGTGAGAAATTCGGGATAAAATCGCATGCGCACTGGAAACGATTCTTAAAGTGCCTATCACCCGTCTGACCATATTTACAGTATTGATTCTACATGGGGTAAGATGTCGAATAACCTGAAAAAAATTCATAGTTTGAGTGCAGCTTCTTGAAGTTTTGAAGATTTTTCCATGCCATATGCTAATGCGGTGACGTATGATTGTCGCAAGACCAAAGAAATGCGGCTTATTCACCTATTGGGCACTCTTAGTCCCAACGGGATTAATGGATTAATGACTTTCCACTAAACTTTTCTTTTGTCTTTTGATTGTTTGTTTTTGTTTCCTTGCCTACCTTGTTCTCATTGGTTTCTTTTGTCTTATTCTATCATATATACACTCCTTTCTACCACCTCTTTCTCTTTTACTCCGACGAAGGACTAGCGTCCGAAACGTCAGTAAGTTTTTTCATCTTTTCACGGTGTATAATTTACCTTTTCATCATTACTGTGAATATTGTTAGAAGGGTGATAACTTTTAACTATGAACTGCCTTCAGATTACACGCGAATGTCGGAACGAATAAGTTTCTTTTATTCATAAACAATAAAATAAATGGTGTAATTCAGACGAGTACCTGTTCTACACGATTCGTCACTTGGTCCTGAATAGCAAGAAGTCTTTAGAAAAATAAAATAAAAGATCAGAAAAAAATAAGTTATGATCACAGGAAACAGAGAAGTAATTTTTGCGTGCGCGCAAATTAGCACCATAGTTAGTGCCTTTCTGATCGCACAAGCAACAAACGGAACAACCATATTGCAACCGCGCTAAATACAGGAAAACTACTGAAGGCACGGAAGAGAATTGAACACACATTAAGAATTATATAATACAAATTAGAATAGAGGCTTTGCACCATCACGTGATGGCAGCCATGACAGGAGGCATAACAATAGAGTCGTTCTCCCCTGGGAAACTGTATTCTTTCTCATGTAAATCAGATTAGATCAGATTCCATTGTTCCTGCCTCCTGTCATGGCTGCCATCACGTGATGGTTCAGAGCCTCTATAGCCGTTATTTTGGTTATACGAATCGAAACAGGTAGTGCGCGCGCGTGCTGCGCACTCTCATAATGCACGCGCTCCCAACCAATCAGAACTCGAGATTTATAACAGGTATTTATAATATACATATAATATGGTGACTCACTCGTGGGTTTTAGTGGCTGATACGAATGTTGCCTCCAGTTCCTGAACAGAGCGTTTGAAGTATTCCGTCTACAAACAAAACAATATACATTGTCAGTACTGAAATGATTTGAAGAAAAAAAGGCTCCAGTGTACAAGGGCAGATCCGGGGGGGAAAACAAAACAAAACTATCATGTATACGACTAAAGAATTAGATGCTTTTCTTTATTGTTTTCCGTTGTGTTGGCGGAAGAAACTAAGTTGGCCCCCCCCCCTCTACCTTAAAATTTTGGCTGGATCCGCCCTTGTGCCGGCTTAGCCTCGAATCCAGAAGTTGCTTGTTTTATCATTTTCTAATTTCAGCTTTTGTATACCGACCTCACAAGTGACGCCAAGCCCGCATACGATGGAGTTTTAAGAGTCGTCAATAAAACAGTCAAGACGTAAATTTTTCACACTAGTGAGTTACATACCTCTTTATCGTGTTCTTCAACCATCTCGTGGAATCGAGTTTTAAACTCATTTAATGTGGTGACAACGCCTTTACAATGTTGGTCAACTCTGTCTCTGTGTAGAATTAACTCAGCTGTGAATCAGAACAAACAGCTTGTTAACAAATGATATGGGCTACCTTGGCAATCTTCCTCTTCCTACTACACCTACTGCTTTTCCTCTTCTTTATGATTAAAGTAAAAATCCTTCACTACTGGATTCATTTCTTAAATCATCACTGATTACAACAAGTTCATCATAAGAACATCCATCGTGATAATCATGATCAACCATTGACAGACATGCCCTTGATGAACAATGAAGTCATGCGCTATCATGTACAAGGTTATTGATGGTCAGTGGCTCATCATGTTAAGGAAGTCATACGCTATCATGTATACAAGGTTATTGATGGTCAGTGGCTCATCATGTTAAAGAATGGACCATTCGATAATTGATGTGTGTGTGTGTGTGTGTGGGGGGGGGGGGGGGGGGGTGGGAATTTTGGTAGCATGATATTTATATGTATATATTTTTTTACATTATTTTTTTTGCGTACAGTTGGATATTTTTCTTCTAGCAGAAGAGGTGGCATGATATTTTTTTTGGGATTTACGCAACTCCCTATCAACTATCTAATGGTCCGTCCCTAAGTGTTATCATAGACATTATGATGATTATTTACTATCATTGTGGACATTAGGAAAATGCCATTAGGCAATAAGTACTTTTAGAAAATGTTATTATCAGGGTTCGTGCCAGAGATTACAAAATTTCCAGGCGTTTTCCGGGGAATAAATAGGAAAATCCAAGGACCGTTAACTTTAAAATTTCATGTCAGAAAAAGTGACACAGTTTTCCTTTAGAACAAGTGACATACAAAGTGTTGGTAGAGAAAACACTTCTACACTTCTTTTATTTTCATTTGTCTAATATTTAGCCTACGATACTAATAGAAATTTCAAGGACTTTTCCAGGAGTTGGTTTCAAAAATAAAATTTTGAGGAGTTTTCAAGAGCCCTGAAAGAAATTTTCCAAATTCCAGGAATGAATGAATTCCAGGAAAAGTGCGAACCCTTATTATAATCTCCTTTGACATCATTAAAAATTTCAAAAAACCATCAGTGAGAAACTACGGACGAAGAATTGATCATGGTTTACACTGTTTACAAAAACAAACATCCTTTCCCCACAGTGGGTGGTGAGAGTTCCTCTCGCTCCATCCAGATATGCCGCCTACCTGCACGCACGTTATGAACATCTTGTTGAGCTCTTGCTGCTCTGGGTTCGTGTAGATGGAGTCTTAGATCAAGCTCACTATTCAGCTCTTCCATCTGGTAAGAAAAGTTAAGAAAACAACATAAGTTCGCGCAAAGTACAAACGCAAATAGGACGTTTACATGATGGCGTCATTTGGCTCCCACTACCAAAATGCTTCGCGAATTTTCTTTCTTATTTAAATTTGTATTCCCTCATGAGAATAGTAAGACATTTGGTGCTAATTAACTGAACAAAAGAAAGTGTGCAAGGGATTCTGGTAGTGCTAGTAAATGACGATATAATGCAAGTGACCTTTTGAAATAAAAATAAAACAAAAACTGCAACAACAAAAAACAAACAAACAAAAATCCCAAACAAACAAACAAAGAGAAACTTAGAAACTGAAATACAGTAGTGCTAGCTGTTAGAAGCAAAACAATGCCCGCGCGTATGTTGAATTTTCTTTTCTTTAGCCCATAGTTGCGCGAAGAAAATCTCTTTGCTTTGAGCAAGAAGCTTACCTTAGCTGATACAACACTGTTGGAGTGTTCCAGCGCCTGTTCTTTCCATTTCTCAAGGTGTTCTAGAAACTCCATTCTTACACTAGGTTAAACAAACAATTTATAGGTAAACACTAATCAGACAGCATCGCAAACGCAACAGATTTATTATTGAAACACGAAGGCGTTAGATCTTCAAATTCTATCGAACCCTGAAACGACTTCTGGGCTGATATAAGTTAGGGCACAACTAACTCACGGGTCGAATGGTCTTCTTCACAGTTTCCTGCGCCATCTTGAAAGGTAGCCGTGCCTTTGCATCGAAGCGAGATGAACGGTGAGGTTACAATGATAGAGACATGTGAATTATTGTCCAAGGTGTTAAAAAAGGTTTCTATCATGCAAAGGCACGGCTACCTTTCAAGATGGCGCAGGGAACTGCGAAGGGGACTATTGTAATTTAGCGTGTTAGGTTTCGCAAAGGAAGGAAAACTGGGGAAAAAACCTTGAATTAATGGAAATTGTATAAAGGGATTTTAGATGGAGGAAGATTGGTTAGGTTGCTATAACTTTAACATACCAATGGTATGAGGAAATATACTAAAAAAAGTGTTACCAATGAGCAGCGGACAGCTAAATCTGCATATGTCGCTTGGCTATGTTCGTATTTGTGTTTCAAGTAAAAACCAAACTAAGGGTATACAGCCATCTCTCGCCCTGGATAAAAATCCCCCGGCAAAAATATTGACAAAGAAATGACCATAATTAATTCCCGCTATTGAGGAGGCTCACTATTACGAACACCAAGTGACGGTCCCAAGGGTGTCCGCTGTAACGAGAGTTGACTGTAGACAGTTGTATTGCCATACTCATACTTACTGCTTTCTTAATTCAACAAACAGTTCTTCTTTAATGGAAATGGCATCTAAGTAGGGTGACGCTGTGTCTTCTGCGTCTATGAGTGAACGAAATATAACGTTAAGGTGGTAGTGGTAGTAGAACAGTTTTCGCATGACTGTGAAAAGCGCAGTGTCGTAAGCGTGCAGTGCCTTAACCGTGAGTTTTTAGAATTTTGATTGGCTGATGTTCTCGCGCAATGTGATTGGTCTGAGAGTGCCGTGACCTTATCGTGACCGTGTCCGCGCCGTGTTTATGCCGTGTTCCGGGTATTCGATTGGATGGAGAATACATTTTAGTGCAATGTGATTTGTCTGGAGTACGCCTTGCTGTGTCAACACCGTGTTTGTGCAGTGAGCTTTTCACAGTCATACGAAAATTACTCTAATGAGGGATGATTTGGTGTTGGTATTATTGTTGTTGTTGTGGTTATTATAGTATTATACATGTTAGATAAGTAGTATATTACCAGAGTTCTCAGTCAAGAACATCATACAACCTTTAATGCTTCTAATGCTCATAGCTATAGTTGTAGTTGTTGTTGTTGTTGTTGTTGTTGTGGTACATGTTATATATCTAATATCTTACCAGAGTTCTCAGTCAAGAATGTCATACATGTCTTCATGCTCCTAATACTCATAGCTATAGTTGTTGTTGTTGTTGTTGTGGTACATGTTATATATCTAATATCTTACCAGAGTTCTCAGTCAAGAATGTCATACATGTCTTCATGCTCCTAATGCTCATAGCTATAGTTGTTGTTGTTGTTGTTGTTGTGGTATATGTTATAAATCTAATATCTTACCAGAGTTCTCAGTCGTACATGTTATATATCTAATATCTTACCAGAGTTCTCAGTCAAGAATGTCATACATGTCTTCATGCTCCTAATGCTCTCAGGTGTATCAGGTAAGCCGTGTTCACCAGGTTCTTTCAGAATGTAAAAAGAGGTTCCATTCGAGGTCGTCAAGATGTCTTCCAGTGCCTGGTGACCCACCTTGGTTTGGCGTTGTGGATGTGGAGAAATGGCTGCCTTTCCTTTGCCAAGCTAAGAAAATAAACAAGAACGAACTAAGCATTCAGTGTTTTGATGCACGTAGACAGTTGGGAAATTACGATGGTAGCGTAAGAGTTGCTTAAGGCAAAGCCGATCGAGCCATTTCTTTATCGCGTTATATCTTGTTATGATATTTTTTGTCATTATCACAACAGTGGAGAAGAAGATTAAAAAA
>NW_022259881.1:181933-194910 GCF_009602425.1 Actinia tenebrosa
AGTGTGATGTGAGACAAGAGGACAGAGGGGGAAGGAGTGTGATGTGAGACAAGAGGACAGAGGGGGAAGGAGTGTGATGTGAGATAAGAGGACAGAGGGGGAAGGAGTGTGATGTGAGATAAGAGGACAGAGGGGGAAGGAGTGTGATGTGAGATAAGAGGACAGAGGGGGAAGGATGGGTTTGTCTTTCCTTCTCTTTTTGTGTTGTGAACATTGTAAATGTAATGTAGCGTGGAATGAACATACAAAGCATACATCATACGAAGCAAACTATGAGGGGGATGTCCAGTTGCAAAAAAAATATCACATCTGTTTAGCAGCTGTACCAAAAGACACTTTTACATCTGAGAACCTTTAGTTTTATTGCACCCCTTATTATTGCAAGATATGAGCATCATGATAGTCACCGTTTGGGTCGAATCTTGTCTCATCTTGTCCATAACGATGTCAAGGTTTGCTTCCTTCACCTAATACACACAAATGTATTGATTATTTTTGACTAATTGCATCTATAAAAGATTTAAAACTAAAAACGATTCAAAACTCAAAATGTTGCGATTTGTGATTAAATTGCACTGCTGAGAGCCAATCAGATTGCAAGAATCACCAGTAATTTCAAAATGTATCAAATCAAATCACACTGGTCACGACTTCTAAGTTACAAAGCCAAGTTTATATATAAAGCATACTGTGTTTTTTGCTACAAAAAACAAGAAACAAAAAACAAAAAAAACAAACAAAAAACAAAAAAAACAAAAAACAAAAAAACCAAAAAAACAATAGAGATTTAGGGAATTGTAATAGGTCGTTATCAATTGCCTCTATCGTACTAATCTTTGTTCTTACCTGGTTAACAGCATCGTGATCTTGACGATTTTTCTCCAGCGATTCCTGAAACGAAATAAAGTTGAATGGATGCAAAACTTAGAAGGAAAACGAAGGGAAAAATGGAAGAGGGAGAGATTAGACAGGAGGTCTATAGGAGGTCTATAGGAGGTCTATAGGAGGTCTATAGGAGGTCTATAGGAGGAAAGAGAGATGGAAGGAAGGTGAGAGGGAGAGAGAAAGAGGAAGACAAAGGGGAGAAAAGGAAGTAAGGAAGGAGGGAGGGAGGGAGGGAGGGAAGGAAGGAAGGAAGGAAGGAAGGAAGGAAGGAGGAGGTAGAAAGAAACCAAAGAATGGGAAAACATTTCGTAATTCCGTAGCTTGTTGCTGACCTGTAATGTTCGTTCTTGGTGTGCTAACCCCAGCTCATGTAAGTCCCACAAGTGAGCAGACCCTTGAACAAACTTGAACAAGGACTTGATCAACATCTCTTGAAAACTTGTTAGGTTCTCCAAAGAACGCTGACAAAATAAATAACAACACATACATAAGATATATATATATATATTAAGCGGAATTCGTATGGTTATAAAGATTAAAGAATGGATATTCCTAGTGTTAATGCTCTCAGTGTACGAGTACAGTTCTCGTGCTCTGTCAATGGTTAATTGAATAGAGAGGTTTTCGCATGAAAGGAAGAAGGTACGGATGAACTCATCGTACAGTAACCGCACTGTATTTTAACGCAACCGCAATTAGTCGTTTTCGTATGAGTTGGAAACATATGGTAGGTACTGACTCACATCACGTACAAGGTAGAATTTTTTTCTGCACTTCATCCAGTCACAGGCTTAGGTACGGTCGACTAAAATATGGCATGGCTTCTGTCAAGAGAGCATAAATGAGAGGGAATCTTCTAAACAACGCGCGCACTATGGCAATTCCCTGTTGGGTTACTTGTAGTAACCGGATGCCGTTTAAATTTTGTCCTTATCCTACTTCCGTGCGTCTTCAACTTGCGCGCGAGCGCTCTTTTCCGTTTATTGTTTTGATCACTAAGAAGTTATTAAGAAGTTTCCCTCTCTTATTTATGCTCTCTTACTTCTGTACAGCTACGAATTCTCGTATGGTTCCCGACTCATGCGAAGACCGCTGTACGTGTAGATTCAATTAGGTGTACAATAACATCGGGATGGAGTACCGTGTGTAAACCGAAATATGGTGACCAATTTAAATAACTATCTTTCTACACTGACTAGCGACTGACTAGGCTCACATATGTGAAAACGCTTTTATATTTCCACGTGAACCCGAGGCTAGTCAGTCGCTAGTCAGTACAGAATAATAGTTTTACAAATAACATATTTCCATTCGGTGTATAAAGCACGCAATATATCAACTGTGATAAGTCAAGGCACATGGCACATGGTACGGAATTGACGACATCCTTTGAACCAATCAAAGGAAGCGAGATAACTGCTTAACTGCTAAATTATAACTGCAGAAACGGCGTTGCTTCAACACGGCACCGCAAGGCATGGCACGCACACAGTCATGTGACACGCATCCAGTCATGATGACACGCACACAGTATGTAACACGCACAGTAATAAGAAACCTGTTCAATGCTGCAATTCAGCATCATACGAAAACCGCTTTATAACCATTTGCCATGTGCTGACAGTGCAATGTGTCGTTCATTCTTCAGATCCAAATCCACAGAGACCACGCCCAATAGTTCTTCAATACTTACCTCCATCTTTTCGACTTCGTATTCAAACTTGGTTTGCTTCTCGCCCACAAGAGGAAGAAAATGTTCGTTCAGCACCTGAAAACACCAAGATGTTAAAATAACTACGTATTCGAGTTGCACTGTATTACAAAAGGAGATCTCGGTCATAGAGATAGCCTGCGTGCAGCCGTTAGTTAGTTCGGCTGCACGCAGGCTATCATAGGGAGATAGGGTGGGGGATGTACCCGTTGCCCGCCAACACATAAGTGTGTAAGCGTTTCTTCTTTAGCGTTTCCCGCATGCACCTTTACCTACCTCATCAATACGAACATCATCTAGAATGCCACTTGCAATGAATTCTTCCTGCGGGAAAATGTACTTAGTTTGAACAAGATATACCAGGTATGGGGAGCATTAGTGTGAAGTGTTTGTCTAGGAGTTAACCTGGGTTAAAGGGCTCTCTCTCGCTCCAGTACTTCTCGGCTTGTCTCGTGATAACGAAACCTACAACCGAGAAGCACTGGAGCAATAGAGCCTCTGGAACCCAGGAAATGTGGAAAAGGGCGAAATGTGATGAAAAGGAGTTTCTTTTCAAGACAGCACTCTAAACAAGTGTCTTTTTTCTCGCAAAGTGCCTGGGTGCAGGGCATGGAGAGGAGAGCAGAGTGATGTCTAACATCCCTGCACATCATTGACCCACAATAATATTCATTATTTATCATTTATAATAATTCACATACCTTATATTTGCATACTTCTTCTAGGCATCGTTGGATCACTTTTTCATATTCTTCATTCAATATCGTCTTGTATTTTATATGCAGCTCCTCTGTAAAAACGTATTAACAAGTTAATATCATTTGACTGATGATGATGGTGATGATGATGACAGCGATGATGATGATAAGGTCTTGTTGATTATTATGATGATGTTGTTGCTGTTGTTGATGATGATGATAACGATGATGTTGTTGTTGTTGATGACAATGATGTTGATGTTGTTGATTATAATTATGATTATGATAATGATGATGTTGTTGTGGATGATTTTGTTGATGACGACGATGCAGATGTTGTTGTTGTTAATGATGATGCTGATGATGTTGATGTTGTTGATGATGGTGATGATAATGATGATTATTATGATTATTATGATGATGGTAATGATGTTGATGATAATGATGATGATGTAAATGTTGATGGTAATGATGATGATGATGTTGATGATAATGGTAATGTTGTTGTTGATGATGATGATGATGATGTCTATTGATTACTCACCTAGATCATGTCCAAGAGAAACCAGTGAACTATGCCATTGATACACTGCAGATTTGGTGGAGTTTGGTGGCTTAAGATTTCTGAAACACAAATAACAGGCAATATAAAATCTGTTCCAAAAAGTATTCTGTCTTTTCTTTTTTATAAAATTGTTCACTATTTTGACTCTATCTACCCTTTACGACATCTTCCTTTTACGACTGTTTTACACGCTGATCAAGACAAGAGTCGAACAGGGAAATAAGGCGAAACAGCAGGCGTCAATCATAGTATGCAAATATATCTAACAATATATTTGATTGATGGCAGTGTATCGCCGTATTTCACTGTTGTGACTGTTGTTTCGATTAGCGTGTAGCAGTGAAACGAGTGGTAAATTTTCCACCACAGACAATTAGACAATTAGGTATATTTGACATGCTTTTGTTGCTGGAAGTATTGTGTTCAACTCACCTCAAACTTTCAAGTATATCATGCCTTCTACTATTGATTGCTTTTTGTTCCAATGTAAAACACTCTAGTTCTCTTTGAACATCTGGTGGGTCTTTGATTGGAGGACTCTGCATAAATTCACTGTAAAAGATGAGTGTATTCCATATGATATCATGCAGACTGGCATTGGATAAGAAATAGGGGAGCAACTTAAAAAAGACAGCCCAGAAATGTTTCATGGTTAAATGGGTGTGTTGTTTATAGTCCCTGTGCATGGCTCCATTGGTACAGGTAACTATGGTTTGTTAGCCACAACAAAAACTGGGGGGGGAGGGGGGGGCTTTTTGTGCTATGTTTTCTTTATTCTTTTCAATATTTCATGCTTTCATTTTTTTCTGTTGAAATGTTGCAAATCTGCTATTTCAATATAATTACCATAGCTGATTACTCAAAACTATAGCACATACAGTATTACCTATTTTTTTAGTGCCATATTTAATGATATCTAATATGCATAAATTTACATATTTTAAAACAAATGGTAATAATATTGTATTGTTGTTGTTGTCATTCATTAGCCAAGGCAAATTTCCAATACTTGGTGTTGTAGTATTCTCCACTTTTCTTTCATCCTTCCATATTTCATTCCAATCTCATCCCAGATATTTTCTCATTTGATGCTCACCTAAACTTCCTGGTAGATTCCTTGCACTTGAGTAGTCTCCAGTCTTCTACTCTCGTTTGCCACTTAATGTAACATTTGCGCTCCCTCTCTATGTCAGCTGGAGATATGAATTTAAATAGAAAACAAGATAAGATTCATACTTCAATTGTCCTATTTCAAAATGACGTCACATCAAAACAAACTATTGTTTTAATGCTATAGGGATCATGGTCGCTGGAGGGAGATGGAATGACAACAACACATCTTACATCACAATGAAATTTGGTTTATGAACTGGTGAAGGCAAGAAAAACTAAGTAATTGTCCCGCAACCAGCTGAAATGGTTATTTATTGGCCAGTAAGTTCTTGATATGGAATCAGGGACCAACTATAGGCCAGTAATTTTTTATATTTCCCCCATTTACTTTCCATTTTTTTGCAAATTCTTAATTATTTTGTCGTTTAGCAATGTGTTATAGATGCCCAGTTAGAGATAGAAAATACTGCATGCTCCAGAAGCCAATAAGAATGAATGATTCTTGGGATACTGGAGTGAAGAAAATAAAATATACTATTTTTTCCTTTTTTTTACCCATCTTCCATTTCTGCCGATGTGTATATCATGGTGGGGAGATCACGGGGCAATAAGTTGCATTACACTCAAAAGAAACTGTTGATCTTAGCAGGGATGGGGAAACTGCACAACCATTGACTAGAAAAACCCTTAAATCACAGGAGAGGAGCAACAACCTTACTGATCGATGTGATGCATTATTGTTCTCCCTATTTAGATACAGTGTGTCTAGATCAGGTGTGCATTTTTCAAAAGGCACATACTGCATGTACCGCAGACTATAAGTATTCAGTGTTTAATTGTAGCACTTTTCCTGTCCCTTGCAAGCAATTTTCAAAATTCCACGAGGACTCGTTGTTGTATGTGTCTGAGTAGAGTTGTTTGTCACTTGTCTCCTGTGCAGGGTATTTATCTAGTACGTTCTTCTCCTTCACAAAAATCAATTCCTAAATTCCAATTGCAATCACAAAGTGGAAGAAGAGCCACCTGTAGAAGCTGACTGTTAATTGACCCCATTAAAAATGATGTTGAAATGCCAACATAAGAATAAATCCTTGGATATTTCTTGTCTTTGTTGTTTTGACATTTAGTTACAAGCTGCAACTTTCCCTTACATCAGCTGTGCAATTGAACAGCACTGCTAACGAAAGGAAGAATTACAGCATATATATACTATATCTGCAGTATTGAAGGTTCTTCATAATTACATATTGTACTTGTTATCTTGAAGATCTCTTGACCTTCATGTCACAGACTAATGTATTATCTATCAATAAGAGAGGCTGCTTTACATGTAGCTATATTGTTATAATGGCTATTATTGCTGGACCATTTATTTTTCCCGACCTTATCAACTTACCACTCAATAAGTGTGCAATCAGATCAGCACATGACCTTTTGTTAGTGAGAATAGTTGAGTTAATGTGTAAGGCTTCTTTTTCTAGCATCCTATGAACATCTGGTGGCATCAGATGAGCTATTCTCTCCAGGGTCTTGTCATAGCTTCGAAGGGTCTCTCGTAACTATGGGCATAATAAATTAAGTTTAGAGCTTGAATTATTTGTCAGGGGTGCATCCATGTGGTGGACTTACAGCATTTTTTTGTCTACAGCCTCTAGACTATAGAATCTAAAATAGTATACAATCAATATATCATAAATGGCTAAATAGACACATGTACATCCTGCACATTCAAATTTGGTTTTTAAGTGGCATCATCAGTCAAAACATTTATGTAGAAGATACAAGTGACTATTTTTGATGATGGCTGGTTGTGAAAAAAATCATTTTTAAGCCAGCAACTGAGTCACTCCTCATAAGGTACTATAAGTGTCATAAATATATATTGAAGACTCCTAATTAGAAACAAGATATTTGGTGGCATTTACCCATACTAAAATAAATGTTTTTGGGGTAAAACATTGGAATGAATTGAGGACACAAGCAAGTTTTGAAGAAAGTTGTTCCCACACATGTTGTACATGACGTCCTCAGTGGTGTTTATTGTTCTTTAGATTAATAGACCCCTTGAATTTATTGACTAGAGGAATTGTTCTGGGGGACAAACAACAAGCCATCTTTTCTTATGCAAAAAACATCCACCGTTTTGTCCCCCAGAAACTTTCTCTCAGGACTCAGTGCAAGGGGTCTACAGGATGTGAAAAGGCACCAACAGATGTTCTAGAGAGAACATCCATGCCAAGGACTATGGATTGTGCATGAAAAATTCTTTTGAAAATGTGCTTGCATGACAGCATTTCTGCATATTATAAAATAATGCTGTCCTTGTCCTTCATTATCAATGTCTGAGGTCCCTAATATAATTTGATCAACGTACATTGACAGCCATGTCTTGAGCCCCACCCCTGACCTCCTTTTTTAACTTACCAAAGAAGATCTGTCCAGTTCTACTTGTTCTAGACTCTTCTGCATATCTTTGATCCATGACTGCCTCACTGAGGAATGCGCAGCTACGTTAATCCATAACTTATGAAGATCTTTTATCTCATATCCTATCAAGTCCTACAAATGAGACCACAACATATTGCATATTAAATATTGCGTAATTTGACAAGAAAAGTGTCCATTGGGCAGTAAAGCAATCATGGGACTCTAGGTCCTGTTCATGCCCACCCTCTTGGCCCTTCTTTCTTGTATTATTCATATTGTGTTTTTTTTCTTTTTTCTTTTTTCCTTTTTTAGTTTGTTTGCTATTTTTGAGAAGTTTGAAGGCCAATAAAGTTGTTTCAAAAAATAATAAAAAATCACTACGTACATAATTACATAATATGCAGTACATGACACTAACCTAAGTCAGGTATGGATAACTAACAGAATAAATTGGAATTATTAGCATGTTGGATTTTGTGGAAAACTGAAATGAAAACTGGAGAACCCAGAGAGAAACCCTAAGATCAAGGGGGAGACCTTAAAGGGAACTCAATACTTATCAATGTACACAGATGTATGTACACCTTAAAGACTACAGAAATAATAATAATCACAAGTAAAATCATTTTAACTTACATCATCCTTCTCTATCAACTGCATCAAATGATCAATTTCTAGAAATGAAAACAAGCAACTATTATCAATATATTTATTAATTAATTAATATGACTGATATTGCAGACAATACAACAATGACTCAGCAGCAGACACAATGAGTACTTCGTTTGTGTCATATCTATTTTACAGAGACCAGAAAGTATTAAATTTAATATCAACCTAGTATTATTATGTGTACAAATTGAAAGACTCTTGAATGGGATTTGAACCTGTGCCCTGGTGATTCCGGTGCCATGCTTTAACCACTGAGCTACCAAGTCTCATATGAGACTTCAAGGACACATCACACTGTAGGTGGGCTTATCAGCCCGATAGGTATGATTAGCCTGCATCCAGCCTGACTAACCAGAGTTAATGCAGGCTGCAAGCAGACTATCTAAGCATATATTTGCAAGTTACCTTTATCATTCTCAGCAAGTTTTACTTGGAGAGTTTCACTGGCTTCAATAATTCTTGGTTCTAAATCCTAACAAAGAAAGATAATTAACAATCATTACGTAATCTTCATGTAAAAATTTCTAACCTAGAGATTAAAGACCTATACATTTTTAAGAAAATAACTGTTATAAACCTCACATTCTTATTGGTTGGGAGCAATGTGCTTTATGAGAGCACACAGCATGCATGTGCTCTTTGCATTTTATAACAGAAATAAAAAACTTGCTTGCTGTGCTGTGTGGAGTTATAAGGCACTTGGGCACGGATTGGCAGAACACTCTCGAGAAGTGTTGAGAAGCACTTCGCTATTATATGCTTCCTGCTTATCCTAACACTTCTCTTGTGTTCTGCCAATCTCCCCTGCTTTATATCTACACACAGCAAGCGCACATGTTTTCTAATTCTTCAATACAAGTCATGTACGTGTATATGAAGAAGGCGTCTGAAACTTTCATCTTTAATTAGAGAGGGTTAGCTGTGACAATTGCCAACTATAGCACTGATTAACTTGTGGCCCTCTATGTTTAACATATGATCTCTCATCTTTATATGGTCAGTGCAAAGGTATTAATTATAGTCCAGGAGCTATTTCCTGAGAGCAAAGGCACTGCTAGCCTTCTACAAATTAATCACATTCTTTGAATATTGAATACATTATAATTTCTCTAGTTTGAAATATAAGGTTTTTCAACAAACAAGTAAGTAGATATATTTTCTTGGTTTACAGAATGGAACTTACTGTACTTATCATAGCCAATTCCTGGTACATATCCTCTAGGGTAGTCTCATGTCTCTCCTTTCTACTAGCCTTGATTTTTTCTACAATGTTGGATTTTGCCTGGGATTTTTCTGAATAAGCAAACAAAAAGCAAAAACAAAAACCAAAAGTGTGACTATGATAAATAAGAAAAAAATTATAAAGGAATAAATATTCAAAGTAAATAATTATAAACGTATTAATAAGTAATTAAAATAGAATGAGTGAATGTACATGTAGGAATGAAATATTCATTACTGAAAACTTAAGTAACTTTAGGATACTGTGATAAATTCATTTGGTAAACCAAATGATTCCTGGTCAACCCTTACTTTTTCAGGTCAGCTATGAATGAATGGATTGATGGATGGATAGACGATGGTAAGACAGATGAATGGATGGATGAATAATTCATCTTTTAAAAATTTTAAAAACTTTTAAAAATTAACTTTAGACCCTGTTCCACCCTTTGTCCATCTATCCATCCTTTCTTCTTTCTTCTCCATTCATTAATTATTAATGAATGGAGAAGAAAGAAGAAAGGATGGATAGATGGACAAAGGGTGGAACAGGGTCTGAAGTTAATTTTTAAAAGTAGCCATCCATTACACAACCATGTTTTAGGGCTTAGACCTCCAGCAAAAATCTTGGTCAGCAGTATTTCCTCTGACAATCAAAACAGAGATGCAAATTCAGGTTCAGATTCATTTTATTAGCACTCTTTTTTCCCTTAGAATAACTTTTTAGATGCCTGAATTGGAAAAGAATCTACTGAAAACCATCAAGATAGCTCTTTCTTTTATTTAATAAACCTTGCATTTGCAAACAGACTTGGAAAATATTTTTGGTCGTCAGGTGTACAACTATCTTTTAAAATGCAGTGACGTCAATTGAAAAATTATTCTAAAATTGTCTTTGACCACTGGATGACCCCATATTTCAGACCCTGTGGATATATTTTTTGATTAATAGATGGAAGGATGGATAAATAGAAGGATAAGTGCATTGATGGACAGGGCCCAGTAGTATGAAGCACTACTTTATCTGGTGTATAAATCCTTATCCAGTGGACAATTTGATGCTGTTATCCAATAAATTTATCCACTGGATATTATTTATCCATCAGAAGGCGCTATCCAGGCTTTGTACAACCGGGCCCAGATGAATAGATGGGTGGGAATGAATAGATGGATAAGCAGATGGATGGATGAGTGGATGGATAGGCAAATGGATGGAAGGATAAATGGATGGACAAATGAAAGGATGAGTTATTTAATTACTAGATGAACAATTAATCATATAATTGTACAGCTTCTCATTAATCCCATATAGGTTACTGTCCAATTATTTTCTTAATTGGACAGGTCTTATTGATATGGGATTAATTAGGCAGCTATATAATTAATAGGTAATGGGATTTCATGCTCCACAATCAAGAAATAATTAGAATCAAAAAATTCCTCTCACTGCCAAATAGGACTCGGCCTACGGCCTCATCCAATTTTGTCAGTCCTCGGAATTTTCCTTGTCCAATTATTTATCCCATTACATATATAAATTAACCCTTAATAATCAAAGAGAAAATATTCATACTTGGTAGGTCAGACATAAGGCCTCTGACTTCTTGAATAGCTTCATAGTTATCAGGTACAGAATCTCTTTCTATTGCTTCCAGTGCTGCATATCTAATCAAAAATAGCATAAGAGTGAATTTAGTCTAACTCTTGAATAGTTAATCTCACCTAAATTACAGTAGATAAGTTATTTACTACATGTATTTCAGTTGATGCACATAATTTGAATATTCACATGCTAACAATCTGAAAATCAGAATTAAAAGGGAGAATTAAATGAAGATGCAATCAACTGTCTCTTCGCACATTCTCTGGTTAAGTAAACCACTGGATTTTTATGACTGTTGGTTTGCAACCATCTCATTATCTCAATCAGAAGGGATACATGATACTCACTAGTGACCCTGTTGAGCCCGGTGAGTGTGGCTCATAATACTTGTAAACAATTGACAAGTTTTGGCGCCTTTTGAATCACACACGCGTCAATGTAAATGGCGTCAACTTGTTTGATTGATGGCAGTCTATTGCAAAGTGCACATCATGATTTTTGTCTGGGGTGGCTGCGTAGCAATGCAAACGAAGGTAATGAGACAGGACTGCCATCCAGGGTTAAGACAATGTTGTATATCTATATCAATATATCAATCCTGAATGTAGGTTCAACTATCTTAATATCTGCACCAGTTCTGTATTCATCATAAATCAAGAAGTTTGACTATTTTCCTCGATCTTGTACACATGCATGTACAACTTACTTGTAGTAGACTGGGTTTTCGATATAGGAATCGTTCAGCCTTGCTTGTGTCCATTCTCTTTGCCTTCTTGACAAAATCCCATGTCCTGTCACAGATCTAGACTCCCTTACCAACGGCAGAACAGGAGCTGATTTAGATTTGTATGATCTTCTTTCTTTTTCCAGAGATTCGACCAAGCTAACCTAAATTAATATTGTTTATAAACAAATATTTTAAATTACACTTTCAAAAACTTGGTATAAATAATCATTAATAAAGCTAAAATATTCTAACAGCCCTTCATAATAATGTTGTTAAACTCGCTCGCTAATTTAAAGATTGCATAACTAAATGAAGGTCAGGAAAAAAAACAATAATTTGAACAGACAAATATATCAGGTCAGATCAGCTGAATTCAATCGTCAATTAAAAGCAAGTCAAAAAAACAAGCTTCTGCTCACCTCAGCATCAAATATCTGACGATAAACCTGTCCTTCAGGAACGACTTTTGGCGTAGGTACCTCACTTTGAGCCATAAGTTGTTTTATGAGGTCTTAAAATCCCGGTAAAAATCTCGTAGTAAATATTTTCTTGTCAGCCGCCATTTTGTTTCTTGGTTCGTTTGTTGTAGCAACAATACTTGTCACCAGTACTTCTCGGTCATTTGTTGACTATCCCGTCATGCAGTTTGGGCCTCGAAGATTTTTATTTCCGGTTGTTATTCGGTATCATGTTCAAAACACGATGTTCTTTATCTCAATACAATACTTTTATCACCAACTCTTTGTGTGAATATCTACGAATATTTTGATCAGATTGGACCAGGTGAGCTATCGATAATTTATATTTTTCTCCATTTTCAAAATTGAGGGTCTTTCTTGGTGGGTTTTTGTTTTGCAGGGTGTTGTGTAGCTCCACATTTTATTATCCTTTGGCTATTATTTTATTGTCTTCATGTTTAAAGTGCCTTGCAACACCAAGAAAGAGCCTATCCATTTATAGATGGAAGACATTACGACACAGACAGGCAAAGCAGACGTATTAAAGCTACTCTTATAAACGCACTAGCTGCGAGATATTGATTCATTGCGAGCATAGTAATGCATCGGAATGGTTGGATAACCTATTGTTTTAGGTTTTTGTTCGGCTTTATCCATTATTATATGACGTTGACCGTGCATTAAGGAAACGTTGCTCTATTTGTTCACATTATTAGAGAAATATAGAATCCTCCCCTAAGAAATCGTTCTAACTAAAGTCACAACGAGCCGCAGCCGAACAAACTTTGTGAACAGCAGGGGTAATAAGGTGTGACGTTATAATCTCGTTACATTGTGGTTTCAATATTTCAATTTGGCGCGAATTACGAAGTAGAACGTAGGGGGGAGGTGGGGGGG
>NW_022259881.1:206921-220437 GCF_009602425.1 Actinia tenebrosa
TTTCACGGTGTATAATTTACCCTTTTATATTACACTAGTTTTTAGCTAGTTAATATATCTTTTCTTGGTAGTGGGGGAGAGTAATTTCCAATAACCAAACTTATATAAGGTAACCGTTGTTTTTCCCCTAGAAAGTCCTCCTCTAAAGAGTTTCTCTTCTCGCCAAATTGCCCCACGCTTAGTGCACTACATGAACCAACAAGAAGAGAGGATTTTAAATGAAATGAGTGAACAGTTTGAGACGATGGCCAAGTTTTTTTCTGATCAAAAGGTGGGTAATAATCACCTGTCTACTGTTTCAGCTAATTAAATTCGACAAAGCTGGCTACCTATCGTCAAGGTAACATCATCAAAAATCTTGCCGCGGCGCTCCTAAGCCAACTGGTTTGTATTTGAATCGGGGGTCCTCACTAATAGGGACCTTAAGATCCACAAATGGAGCGAGGAAGCCGACGTCGGACGACGACGGTTTTTTTTTTTTCATGCGCACTGTTTCCTAAAAGAGACTACCGCGACGGGATGCAAATTTATGTCCATGTATTGATCTTTCGATGTTCTTTTGCTAGTATGATGTACCACGTACATTTTGCTTGTTACCGGTCTTTGAAGAAGAATCACGAACCAGTGGTGACATCTTGGCTACTCTCAAGCTTTCTTTACTGCTCTACAAGCAACAAAAGTTCCGACTCTATTTGCTGTGCGAAGGGAATGGGGACGGCACAGGTATTCACTTTCTGGAACCTTCCAAGCACAAAGGCTACGAAATATTAAATGTCAACGAGTTTGTGTTGAAGTATACGGGTCAACTAAGGAAAACCTTACAGGTATACCAAACAGAGTTTGTAAAATTCGCCTTTTGAACGATGACAGTTCGCGTTGAATTTTGGGACTTAAATGGTGGTTTACTGCGATTCCCAGTCACACGCGACCAACTGAAACCTAAATCACAAACGAAAAATTGAGTTTTGGTGGACGTCAATCAAAAGGGTTTCTTAAACATGTCTAAGGATTCCGACTCCGAATTTCAAATGAAAAGCTAAAGGTATTGACTTATCTGGTCTTGAAGAAGCTCAAATCATAGTCAATACCGATAGCTTTGCAGTCAAGCCATTGAGATTCGGAGCCGGAATCCTGTGAAAATTTTGGGAAATTATTCCCAGAGCGAGAAATTCACAGCATGAGATAAGAGCAACGGTTTTTGCACGTGCGCACGTTTGCTCGTGTTCACGTGAGTATTAACGCCAGCCTTGGTGTAGAAACCGATAGAAACGATAGAAACCTTTTTGATTGACGTCCACCCAAACTCAATTTTTTGTTTGTGATGTAGGTCTAGTTGGTCGCGTGTGACTGGGAATTGCAGTAAGAGAATTAGAAACTTTCTAAATCGATTCACGCCCCGGATTCTAATTCTAGTTGCTCTATAAATTTTAGGAGTATTTTTTGTAAGTACCTTTCTCGATTATATTCTTGGGGTGCAGGTGACGTCATAGCCGCCATTTTGGTTGACTTTGACTAGATTTGGTCTTGGTGTCTTTTGTTACGTCAACCAACACGGCCTTTTGTCCTTTTATTCTCATGGGAAGAGAACACCAACAATAGTAACAGTTTTCAAAATGTGCTTTTAAAATTTGTTCAATATTTTCAGATGTTAGTGCAGCTTCTGCAAATTCTCGGGGCTTTTGGACCATTATTGCCATCATTCGGCTATGGTTCGGTATTTCTTACCTCGTCAGCCTTGCGAACAGTGTTAGGATTTTCAGCCGGGAAGATGAAGAACTTGAATCGCTACTTTTCACAGGTAGGTACGCGTTCCATCTACTGCCATCATGTACTGATTGGTAAATTTTCCATCAAAATGGATGATTGAAGATGGAGTACAGTGTTTGCCGTTCACTGAAGAAGGATATTCAAGTATATAACTGATACATACCAAGCAATGAACCATTCTCAAAATTATCTTGGATGCGAGCCTAACATGAACTAATACAAAAGAAATCACACTTTTTCTTGATGGAATTTGTGATATTTCTTTTGTATTTACAAGTTAGCTTCGCATTCAAAATAATTTTGAGAAGGGCCATTAATATGTCTTGAACAAATAACGTCCAGTTTCATCACAAAAAATACGAAAGTATCTCAACTCTAACACTTCATCGAGTGCACTGGTCCTCCTAATATGGGTTCACTGAAGTTACTATAAAAAGCGTGAGAACACAATTTCCGACCCCCATAAATCATTAAAAAATCTGACATATAATGTTGAAAAATATTTTTTTTAGATGGACAAGTTTCTCAAAGGTTTTCAAGAAACAGCAAACACCATGAAACAACCCAAGCATCTTGACGCATGCTCCAAAGATCAAGTCGCTTTCCAAACGTCTGGATGTGACTACGAGCAGCTGAGAACGGTGATCAAGCCGTTTGAAGGAATAGACCAATTTGGAGGGCTGACTCAAGAGATGCGTAAAGGAATTGGTGGCGTGTGGGTTTGTGAAGAGCATGCAAAGTACACTAGTAGCGTAACAAAGACATTTGAAATGCCAAAAAACGCCCCCACTGACTTAAAAAAGAGTGCTGGATTGTGAATCACCTTGGAAGATCGCAATGATACCATGTAAATATAAGCCTTCCTCAGGCTGGAACATCACAAAACACAAAGCTCAAAAATTAAGAAAAGATTTAGCGAGCACGCAATAAGTAATGATTTTTAATGGTACTCGATCGCTCGAGCGAGCAAAATTATTCAAAATTATTTATTCAAAAAAATTTCAAAATTCATAATAGTTTGTTTAATCAACCATAAATTTAATAAATATGATCCGAGCTTTCGGCCTACTCGGCCATCCTCAAGAAAATGATAACGTTACAATAAGCCTGAAGCGAGATGACGTTTTGCCCCGTCTCTAGACCATAATCCTTTTCACATTGCTTTTGTTCTTTAATTAAGACTATTGTTCCTGTATTCTCTAAGGAATCAAAAATTTTAATATGAAAGAATTTTAAAAACTATTATGGCATAGAGTCGGAGGTAAAACGTCATCTCGCTTCAAGCTTATTAAAAAAGAAAAACGCAATCAAACCATGGCATATGTGCGCGCGCATTAAATTACACAAAAGTATTTAATCATTCAAAATTATTTGTTCAAAAATATTATTTAAAATTATTTGGTCGAGCGAGCAAAATTATTTAGAACTATTTCGGAGGAAGATAATCTGTCCGCATAGTGTATTGTTTATATTACATAGGTATTGCTTTCATGCTGCCCTCAGTCGTTATCCAAGGGAATTCCAAAGAAATAGCTCGCAAATATTCGTATCGGGACATGATGAAACACGCGAGCAAGCATCGAAGCCGGCTTCTCCTCTGAGCCGTGTGTACAGAGCAAGAAAGTGACTTCTCCAGAAATCTTAGATATAATGTTAATATTTTGGTGTCAAGTAGAAACCTAAGATTCTATTTTTATGCTCGGCGAGAAATTGTAACCGATTCTAGAAAAGCATACAGATGTAAAATCAAAGATATATCTTGGTTTTCTAATTACACCACGTGATTTTATCAAATTAGGAAACGTTTTGTTGACGGCCTGATATATTTTATTCATTTTAGCAAACAATATACTTGGTCTACTTAGGTATAATTTACCCTCTCATACGCATGTCATGCTCTTGAGTCGAATCCAACTAGTGGTCTATCATCAATGCTGCGTTCTGATTGGATGAGCTACTACTAGGCTATAAGTAACGAAAAGTGCCGGCCCCGAAAACCAAAACATCAAATTTAACTTCAATTCAAAACTTGTTTGCAAAGATATATTTGACCGACTAATTGGATTTGAGTAAGACGATTAGTCCTCTCGTCCTCATGGCCTATGAGTCGATAGCCCATTCAGACTGGAGGACTAATAGCGTAGCGCACTGATTCTAAAAATAGCTTAAAGATCCGGACAAACATTGCATTCTGTTTCACCGCTACAAGGATTATACGAACCGATTTTATTATTTTTACTTAAAGTTACAATAATAACCCATGTAAACTAAGATCAACTGCGATCGGCTGTGAAAATTATCTGCTGAAAGTAAACTTGTAAGTTTGTTTGTCCGAAATTCGCCTTTGTCTTCGTTTTATGACGTCACGGTTGCACTGCGCTATTGCTAACGAGACTAACACTCTAATAAGACTGGAATAAATAATCTTATTCTCAAGAACCGCAATTAACGTGTTCTGTGATGGGAAGAAATAGTGCTCAAACTGGATCGGTTTTTTAGACTTAAATCACCAAATTTTAAAATAACTCTTTTAGTTTAGACTACAGTTTTTATTTAGTACTTTGTTAGTCATTGCAGTACCTAGCATTTCGCATAAAATGCTCTTACTAGTTCTCTTTCGAACAAAAGCAGACAAAGGCAGATCCGGGATGATCTTTACGGGGTGGCTGAATGTGACTTTTACACTTAATCACAGCTGCATTAATTTTTAAAATAAATCTTCTAGACTACAGTTTTTATTGAGTACTTTGTTAGTCATTGCAGTATCTCATTCTAGTCATTACAGATTTTACGTGAAATTCTTTCTCCTTCAAACAATGCAGTCCAATGTCGGGTCCAGAAGGATTTGACGTGGTGGCTGTTAGTATAAAGCTTTCTCTCTTCTTCTTCTTAATAAAACTCCAAAAGGGATGGCCAATCCATCCATTCAATCCATCAATCTGGATCCACCCTTGACAGCGTACAATCCCGTGTCGCGTTAGTCTGCTCCTTCGAAAGCAACAGTAGATTCAGCTCTCGCAAAGAAGGGCCCTTCTCGTTCATACTCCCTTAACTTCAATAGGTATGGCATGCCAAAGACTTGCTTTGCTGAAGGAGAATGTGCAAGCTCAACTATCAGATCATACTTTAGCTCCCTGCCAGATTTCTCAGGCTCTGTTTTGCGATCAAGAAGATATTCTAGATATCCTGAAAATCAAATGAAAATCTATTAATACTTCTATTTTATAGCGCAAAATACATGAAAAAGTACCATAAAATTCTGTAAAAGAAGATTAAAAACAGGGTAATAAAATACACCATTTTAGTGTCAATGGTTTTTGAACTGATTATGTTACCCATAATTCCACTGAAGGGACGAGTGATACTGGATATGAGAGCGCGCATTACGTCATCAATCAGATAATCAGCTAATTACCTTGCGCGCACTCTTGATTAATTTGTTCATTCAGAAAAGAAGTGAAACAAAGCGATAAACGTTTTCTCAAGTGAAAAACTATTGAACGGATCATTTTAAGACTTGATAAAACATAGCACAGTTTCAGGTAAGAACTTTGACATACTAAGACGGTTTTTCTATAATTTTCTTAAGATAAGACATCGAATTGCATGTGAAAATTTTAAAAGAAAAAAACTGCGTACAAAAAGAACTTTAGCTTGAGAAAGCATGCAGAATGATTTATCATAGGTCTCTAACTGAAAAAAAACTCGGAAAAAAATCAGTACAGAATACTTGAGAAAGCAATTTTCTTGTAACTTATTGAAAAAAAAAAAAAAAAAAAAAAAAAAAAAAAAAGACTAGGTAAGACGAAAAGTAATCGATTTATTTAGTAGAGCAATAAAACTTTTCTTGACGAAATACACGACTAATTTGAAAGGTCTTAGGTGAAAAACATTGAGAGAAGATAACGCCCTTGCAATTTTTCGCATAAAATATATCAATCACAATTCTTTAAGATACAAGAGGATGAGTAAGACATCACGAGTATGATTTTTCGGCCATTTTTGCAAGATGCGCCATAATCGTTACATTCATTCATCTCCAGGTTTGTCATGGAATCACCACTCCATTACCAGAAAATGGAACATTACCTTTGTACTATAGCACCTTTTGCAGTGCAAGAAGTCTCATCCTTTGATGTTTGCCCTGTTTTTACCCCTCATAATACCTGGCTGTTTATTCAAGTCCATGTTGGCTTGTCTGGTCGTTTTCAAAGCAGCTTTTATCCTGTCTGACTGGGGGGTAAATCTGCTTTTGTTTGCTCTACCTTTGATGCCACAAATATCAGGGCATTTAATAATTTAGGTTGGCTTGGTTTGCATTTGTTACCTTATCTACCTTATCTACAAAGCAATCCTGCAAGTCTGTCGTAGTTTTGAGTTGGAGCCATGGACCGCACGAACACTACTCACCTATATTATCTGGCTGATACACGAGGACTGTTACATAGTACTAAACATCTTTGGTCTAGTAACTTACGCCATGTTGTACATTATACTCCATTATTTATCCTGCATGCTGGTACTAATGGCGTGGCTTGGCCTGAAAGTGATGAAGCTAGTTTTTGTCATGACACTACATGTATATGACCGATCGTGCTGCTTTATATCCGATAACGGCGAGCAGTTCTGCTGTTGTAAAACAACAGATATATTTCCTATGAGACCAGAAGAAGAAGAAAAGCTTCCAAGGAACCAGAAGAAAAGGACGAGTGAAGTGACGGATAAACCACAGAAACAAGAATTGACAGATGAAACGACGGTTGAGCTACGCCCTGGGACGAGCCAGATGACGATCAGAGAGAAGGAGATCGAGAACATTAGAAGAAGGTAAGACTCGTAACATATCAAGTGAGAAATAGATTTTTCATCAGGGAAATGACTATAAAATGCCTTTCAAAAACATGCATTGTGATTGGATGGATAACATTTTCTTGCTTCCTGATTGGTCTAAAGTGGAAACAAGTGTTTCGGTACATTTTTCCAACTCACAGAAAATCAATAAATGAATGTCATCATGAGGATTTAATGGTGGATCCCTCTAATTGTTTATCCACAGCATAACAACAAATCTGACAAAGGAAAATGTCAAGGACATGTGGCTTAAGAAACAACAGTCGAGGAGAGGACGTCGAAGGTGGTCCAGGATGAGCAACAACGCTCTCTCTGTCAGTGTGTCTTTGTCTAAAGATTGCTAAATCACAAGTGTATTGATCTCTGAACTCTACTATTAGTTTCTGAATTACAGCTGATACTGATAGACTTGTGGACCGGAGTAAAACTCAATCATCCAACAGTGGCTTAGCTTTTCAGTGCGCTGGACTCGTACAGTATGACAGATTGTGTCAAATAATACTATAATATTACCAATCCATGCATTCAAGTCGCCTGACCCATTCCTGGTGCCTCTAACCAAGAGACACTGAAATACTCTTTCTACTTATTGTGATAACGAGTTATTACATGCATTTCCCTGGAATATTGACAAGCACAACTACTGATGGAACGAGAACGCTTACAACCAATATGCTAAACTTTTGTACCTCCCTTTTTTGTATAACTATATGTATAATCCACTAAAAATGTTCAATAAAAACTTTAGTCTAAGACTCTTGTTGTACAGTTATGTTGTTCCAAATGAGTTGGAGTCGGAGTTCGCAATGCATTGTTTTGTAAAATCAACATTCCCTGGTATCTTCTATTCAAAAAAAAATTTTTTTTTGAAAAATGTTTGTTGCGGAATACACCTGCAACATTGAATTTAAAGATTTGGCAATTAGGCATAATGCAAGCCTTGAAACCGTTTGTTTTACCGATTGCAATAACAGTTACACTAATTGCAAGGTCATATAGGTTATATAAAAATAATACATAGGATTAAATTAGAACTATTTGTTTTTTATTTTCATTCTAAAGCCCCCCCCCCCCCTAGTTTGATGAAAAGAATGGTTTTAGTATATACCAACAAGTAAATTATATCAAAAATATCAGTCTATACTTTCAAAACAGTGAAATAATTACACCATTTTACTTAAAGTTCCCCAATATTTAGTGAAAACTTGAGAAAGACTCACTTATTCATTGCGTTTTTCCACTTATTCATTGCGTTTTACCACTTACTCAAGCTGGTATTGAAAGCCCTCCGATATCACATTCAAAGCTGGGAGGGGGACTAGTGGAATTGATGGGGCAGCCATCTGAAAAATTTAGGCTAAAAAAGGGAAGCCAGGCAAAAAATCGAATAGTTGGAAAAGGCTTTTTTTATTATTGCGGGGATGGGGGGGGAGGGGTTGCTGCCATCAAAAATTTGAGGATCTAGGGAGGGGCCACCCTGTTTTCCATCAGTCCCCCCACCCCGCCCCCCTCCACCCAGCTAAAAAATGATGAGTCCCTTGACTCTATGGATGGTTGCAAGAGGAGGTAAATTAGCAGCAACACACACAAAAAAAAATCATGATAAAATTCAGTTTATGAGATGGTGAAAAGTGAACAGCTACTGTAAATAATACACTAAATATCCCGAATAAAACAAGATATAGCTTAAATTAATATAAGACAGTATTTCTGCCCATGTACATGTAAACTACAGTAGGTGTGGTGTCATAGTGTTAATACCCATTCTGAGGTAAAAACTGGGTCAAGTTGGCACTGCCACTGCAGTGCATTGTGGGACTGTGTTAGGAAACATTTTTTGAAAGATAACATCTATTTCATCACTGAAAATACTGCCACAATGAACTGCAATGCCAACACGGTTTTCCCCCCAAACGTCGGAACAGCTAATAGAGCAATTTTATGAAGTATTGTTCTACATTACCTGGACATGCTACCATATCTTGCTGAACCCATTCATATTTTGCCAGACATTTCATCAGCCTCAAACAGCTACACCTCAGCGACTCAAATGGCTGTTTAGCAACAGACACAAATGCTTGAAAGGGTTTGTTTGCCATTGCTGTATATAATCCCCTCAAAAAACTTGAAAGCTCTTCTGAAAAATTCTCTTGGGAGTAAAAGATTGATGACAAAGTCTCAAAGGCACGAAGACGGAGATCTGAATCAGAGCCCATCGCATGTGAAAACAGCACTTTCATAATATGTTTGTTTCTTGCTGGGTTATTAAACACAGCGTGTAGACCTGCATCAGTAAGAGCTATGACCCCAATAGTTTCTACTGCAATCGGCATAAGTCTCAGGTCACCACAGCTTACTTGACTGTATAACTGCTCCATGAACTGTGGGTACTTTTGGGTAACCTCTACAGGTCTTAGGTGAGCCACATGACCAAAGAACTTTACAATACCTGGAAAAAGAACCAAAAAATGGTCATGAAAAGTTCTCTTTTCCAAGGGTTAAATGTATGGTTGGAACTCTTTTACCAATATATGAAAAGAATGACTAAAAGTTTTTTGAGTAAGATATTTCGGATGATATCCATCGTCCATCATCAGTTTAAACTCATTGATGGACGATGGATATCGTCTAAAATATCTTACTCTAGTCATTCTTTTCACATATAAACTTTTGGCCCAAAGAAACATATTCTTTTACCAATCCTTTTCAAACAGCTCTTGTACCTATTTAATGGAATTTAACTTTTTTTACTAGAGTGGAGGGGTGGGTAAATCATTGCAAATTAAAACATTTCTGAACCCCCTCACCCTGGTTCAGCCAATTTATTTTCTACAAAATGCATATTTGGCATACGTTCAGTGAGTGTTTAAGTATCTAGAAGAGCAGAAATAAGCAAAACTGCAGCTTTGAATACATCACTTGAAAAATTTAGGGGGGGGGGGGATGCTCACCTCCAATAGATGTTGTGGTTTTCTGACATATACATGGGCATTGAGAGGGAGGGATTGGTGAGGCTTTAGCCCCTCTTCAGGGCCCGTTCCCTATCCCAGACACAAGTAGATGTTTAGTCTTATAAATACATGTACTACCAGGGCTTTCGGAATGAGAAAATGGTTCGAAGTTAACAGCCAGCTAATTTTTCTGTTCTATAAAATACCTTCTGTTACTTGTATCTGATCACAGACACCTACTTCTGACTTACCATGACAACCTACATGTTCTCCAAAACATTCTGAAAGCTCTGTACTACTCTGCAATACAAATCTAAGCCCCCCCCCCCCCCCCACAAACACACACTTTGTAGGTTGCCATGCAGTTATGTTGTATATAACATTCATTCTTGGAGTTAGCCCCTAGCTTAGAATCCTAGGTCCCTGCTATGCCCCCAGAGATGATGTTTACATTTTTATATAACATACCTGGTACAGCAAGCTCCATCATAGGGTCTTCTTTGGTGCTTAGCAACATGTTGTAAAGTTTTACAACCACTCCATGTTCCTCTAGGTAAAGCAGACCTCTCTCACTAGAACTAGCAAGATTTGAAAGAAGCTCAAAACAATTCATTTGTACAAGAATGTCATCACCTTCAAGCTCCTTCAAAAGTGTTTCAAATATCCCTACAACCTTACAAGCTTCGAACGCTTCATCAGATTGTTTCTGGATATCAATAAAAATGTCAAATACTCTGAAACGAATAACCTCTTTCTTTCGCAGAAGCTCAGTGAACTTGCTCTGCAGTTGGTGCTGAAAAAGAATTGCCAGTCCAGGCTCATGTTTTGATAGATTTGTTAGCACTTTGCAAGCCATTTTAGCGCAGATGAGATTTTCATCTGCAATGCACCTTGCAACGTAGGACAACAAGTCTACATTATCAACAAGAGCAAGCACTCCATTCACAGACCTTGAACAACGTTCAACCTCACTTAAACACAGCTCACGTATCTCAAAGTACGAGTGATTCATACCCTCAATGACATAGTCGTGGTATTTTAATACAACCGCGTCTGGCTTTTCAAATTGAAGAACTTTCTTCAAGATACTTTTGCAATAGAAATTCTGTTTATCGTTCGACGATTTTAGGCAGCGAAACAAGAGCTGACATGGAATGAGTGAGACCATCTCACTAGCACCTTGAGAAGTATTGATTAGGATGCTTAGATCTTTCAGATAAAGAAGAATCTCTTCGCCTGAGGAGTTTGAAATATTCTCCACGAGCTCCATGCACTTTTCTTTGGCCGCCATTTTGAATTAGAATCTGCAATATGATGTGTCAGCGTGAATCAGCATTACCCATGATGCAACTATTTAAAAACGTTTTTTTGTGTAGTCCTTTTGATCAAAAGACAAACTTGAAGAAAGAAAGGAAGGAAGGAAGGAAGGAAGAATCAGACTTCACTACAAGTCCCTGATAATTTCTACTTCACAAAAGATTTCAGATACTAAAGTCGAAATCTTTTGGGATACCTGTGTTATAGAAAAAACAGAAAGGCTGACAGACAGACATTTTTATTTGGCTGGAGTTTTGTACCTTACGCCTACAGTGTCAAAGTCAGTCGGCAACTTAAAATCTAACTAATTTTTTTAATTGGCCATTAAATAAATGATAAAAATGTCAATCCATCTATGCTAGCAGTAAACTATATTTCTTGCACTAGAACTTCTTGATGGGGAAGAAAATGGTACTCGAACTGCTGGTGTCATTAGCTACAAGCGTAACTAAGTCAACAATGAAAACGAGAAGGATTATAAAAAACACTGATAACGGCAAACATCACAAGCAAACAATACACTGTACTGACAACCTTTCATTGATCTAGTCCTGATTGGTTTGTCAACAGCTCTTCAAAGCAATTAATTTTCAATTATCTGTTTATAAATCCCGAGTTCTTTGGAGTTCTTTGTTATCGTCACGGTATGCATGACGCCAGAAGTTTAGCGGCAGAAGTTTAACTCTATCCGTCCACCAGTTTTACTTGAAGTTTACTACATAAAACTGGCTCCACTTTCAGTGTTGGAAAGGTGATACATACACTAATGTAGATGTAAAAGGCAAGCCTTCAATTTCAGTATATCGCGTGGCTTAGACTGAACAGTATTATCAAGTGTCAGAGATAAAATGGCCGATCTAACAAACCTGATGAACTGATGATATTCATCATACAATTGATCTAATTAATCCAGTCTTTTTTTTTTTATAAAGTTCTAAAGTTTAATCGACCATTTTGAGTAAAGTATTATGGCTTTGAGTTGGCGAAGCAATCTCAAGTCTCCACGAAAGCAGACTTCTCTAAGTCCAGCTCAAACAAAGCTCACTTCACCAAGAGAACAACTCTCCGCAAACCTCTCACCTAGACAAGACTTAAAGATGGTTTCTCCAAGAGATGAGAAGAATATCGTCAAGTCAAGATGGTCTCATCTTAGCGCTTCGCCCCCAAAGAGCAAATCACCGAGAAAAGAAATATCTTTGAGTCAAGTGAAAAATAAACCGCGAATAACAGCTGATGAATTAATCGCAAGAAAATTCTCTGCAGAAAAAAAGCCAGTCACGCCGAGACAACGTTCACAAGTGTTTCTTAAAGCAGTGCAGAAGTTTGAAGGAGAAATACCTGGAAAGCTGTTAAAAACAGAAGAAGCACGAAGGAATTTAGCAGATGAACAACTTGAGTTTTGTTCCAACGAGTTAGTAGATATGAGGGAATTTCTTGAACAAATAGAAATGGATTTTTCGGTCATAAGACAACGAATAGAGAAAGCGAAGGAAGATGTCTCAGATTTAAGAAGGTCCAACCGAGCCTTCGTTGAAACTGGTTAATCAGGTTTAAATCATAATCATGATGATCAGTAAATTTGCAGAATAAAAGTAGTTTGACCCTCAACTGGCTTCCGCCGTCCTAAACTTATGAATAAAATCAGATTTGCACCAAACCTGTACGATATCTAATTACGTACAATTCCTTATTTAAGTAGCCATGCATTGACAGTTTGGACGTTTAAGACCAGCGTATCTAGAGTGGATTCAAATATAAAAGTACCAAAGCGAAGGACTCACCTGGTTTTCATATAGGTATGGGATTATACTTACCTGCCTTTTCTTGTCTTATGGTAATATTAAACGACAAAGATCATCAATAAGAACACGCCAAGCAAATACAGAAATCTAGGAAAAGCAAGTGGAAACACTAAAGGCATGATCGACGAAAAAAGCCGTAGTAGGAAAAGAGGGTTTTTCCGAGCAATCTTTAGTTAAAAAAGGATTACCGTTGTGTTTTTTTGTAAGTTTTGATTTGTTTTGTTCTTTTGCTTTGTTTGTTTGTTTGTTTGTTTGTTTGTTTGTTTTCAGGGAGAGACTGATTTTATCATTCAAAAACTTTTGTTGGATTCAGTAAACAATATATTCTTATTTTAAGTAAAAATTCAACTAATTGACAATGACGCCTTTGGTCAGTGCCGTCTGTTTGTCTTTAAAATCTAATGTTGTTCAAAATATTCAATCAATTTGCTTCCCTCAGTGGCTAATTATGATGATAAGAACTCGTTTGCTTCTTCGGCAATAGCACTCAAAAAAAACAACATTCCTTTGCTGTGCGAGTATAATCACCTATAGTTGCTTACATCTTTGAATCAGAGCAAATGGAAGACTATTTTCAAGTCCTTGGAATATTTACAGCTGCATGATAAAGAGATTATTATTATCATTATTATTATGTCATTCTATTCTACTCTACTCTACTCTACTCTACTCCACTCCACTCCACTCCACTCCACTCCACTCCACTCCACTCCACCCTACTCTATCCTATCCTATCCTATTCTATTCTATTCTATTCTATTCTATTCTATTCTATTCTATTCTATTCTATTCTATTCTATTCTATTCTATTCTATTCTATTCTATTCT
>NW_022259892.1:0-17508 GCF_009602425.1 Actinia tenebrosa
TGGTTCTGCGTGACTTTTATCTTCTGTATTTTCAATAAAATCACGCGACATTTATATTCTCCGCTTCAAAACACATGCATCTCTCTGTTATATGACATATGCTAATTAGCTCGTGCGACACCAACATGGCGGACGATAACATTTGATAGGTGTATGACGTCACATGAAAACCAAGAATTAGAAGGGATCATAGTAGGATTCAAGGTTTTAAAAGAAAAGAGATGATTTCATAAGGTAAACAAATAACACTTACCTAAATCCTTGACGTAGCATCCTAAAACCATGTATGCATTTTAAAAAGGGAATAGTCGTTGAAGGAGGTTTGAGAAAGGATCACGTCTTGAAGTGGAAAAACAGGAAAAAAATGGAAAATGGGATTTACTTTTTCTTTCAAATGAAGAAACAAATTTTTAGCACTTAAAACAGGAATCTGGCACTGTTGATATTACGATGAAGCACTTTGTATACGGAATTTCTTCAAAAATTGTCACTTCTTGGGCAGAATAAATTTTGTCAACTTCAGCAAAGGAATTAGACTTGCTCCAAGCCGATCCCTCTGATACTCAAACGAACGTCGCAAGGAATGGGAATATATTGGACCATTTTAGACCTGGCTGTCACACACATTAACTAATTACTCAATCACATTTCATGGATGGGTTGCCTCCATATAAAGAGAACAAGGAAATGTTATTTGTCGCACCAGTGAGGGTTTGTATACGCTATTCTCAGTGAACGAATGCTGTGTTAATCTTGGCCAACATGAACAAGGGCAGAAAAGATCCGCGTAGATAGTCTGTGGACTCTCACTGGCTACATGATCTCTTTAATAGGTAAATGAAGAAACTATATTAACATAATTCCAACGCCTAACTTTCTGTGTTTTAAGAACGTCATGAAAAATTCTGGAACAACTTATACGCTTAAAAAAATATTGACTATTATTGAATATTGCAACTACATTTGTATTGCAAAATATCGTTAATCATTCGGAAGCATTTTGCACACTCATTGAAGTTACTAATAAATATAATAATCCAAAATTTTACCATAGTTTTAAAATACCTTAATGAAGTTTTTAGGAGTATTCTTTTAATCTAAACCTATTTTAATTAACAAAATTAAGTCAAGCGTTAAACAGACTGACTGATGTCGTTTTGCATTAAGTTCAAAACACTCATTCGATCTTAATTACAAAAAGAGTTGTATGTTAACTTAAAGCATTATCGTAAAAGTTATAGATAAAGACGAGAAAACGTTTGAGTATTTAGTAATAACGAAAAATATTCATAATAAATGCAATAACGTCAATCAAAAAAGCAGACGTCTTTCAGGATGGTAAGTCACGTCAAGATTTATGAATAATAAAGTTAGGAAAAGTCTACACGCTAATATTTTAAATATTTTGAATATTTTGAAACTATGTTGACATACTTTAGTTAGCAAGAGGTAAAATTAGATTAAATTAATATCGCAAATAAATCCGGATAGAACAATGAGTTTTTAAAATGTTAATTTGAAACTGAATAAAACTCTAGAAAAAAAACTGAGTAAATCTGATCAAATYTACTTAAACTAACAAGCTCTATCGCTACGGCCTTTGTTCTCACGTCATTAATGACGCAAGCAGACCTAACTTCTTATATGAAAAGAAGCGAGAATGGAGGACGTTCGCTGTTAGCTGAAGTTTTTTCAAATTGCCTAAAAAATGTACCCCAACATATTCTTGTTAAAAAAATAATATATTATAAAGGGTCATCAACATTGTTTTAGAGCTATGGAGCTTTTAAGTGATACGTCGTCGTATGGAAAACGACTTTCGGATCTCTAACGAAAAGCAGTTATATAAAGACTTTCCTTACTTGTTGTTTTCGACAGTATTTGTTGTCCAAAGTTCAGTTGCCCGCGCAAACTTCCTCAAAGCTGAAACATCAAGGGGAAACCCGTTGGAGAGACCTGAAGGCTTAAATGCCTATCCCATGTAGAAATGAAGTATTTTTTTCTGGCACAAAGATTAATGCCAAGAGCGATCAAAATAATAAACGGAAATAGCGCGCGCGTAAGTTGATGACACACGGGAGTAGGGTAAGGAAAAATTTAAACTGCATCCGGTTACCAAAAATAGCCCCAACCGGGAATTTACATGACGCGCACGTTATTAAGAAGTCTCCCTCTCTTATTTTTGCTCACTTGGCTAATCCCAATTCCTCTTGTATTTCTTCCGGACACCTATTATGTAAAAAATCTAGTTTGTTTGCGGAGCATCAGATTGATTTGTTGATTCGTTATTTGTAATTCTTCATCTTTTTCTTTGACTTTAGAATCGACAAAGACAACAGTGGAAGCATATCGAACGAAGAACTTCAGCAAGCCCTGACTAACGGTACGTCTATGTCGATAATTACATCCTCTTAACCAGTGCACACTCATATGGCTAAACGAGGAAACATGTTGATCCCGCGGATGTTTCAACGATGTTTCCCAGTTTAGCCTGGCCCAGCCACCAGTAACGGACCACTTTATCAGTCACATCATTTTTCCTACTCGTAAATAGGGAAGAATAGCAGGAGGGAAACAACAGTGTCGTCTTGAAAGCACTGCAAGCACTGAGAACGAATATGGTTCTGTACTTTATGACGTCACTTCTCGGTTGCCCTGTAAGAAAAAAATATAATAGTCATCTTAGATTTATGTTCTTTCTTCTGTGATAAACGGATTTATAAGCTACATAGAATCATTCTGCAATGAAGAAAACTGCTATCAAATATTTTTAGAAGATGGAAGTAGAAGTGAATGACGTTATAACTATTCTGGGTGTTATAACTTCCGGTCAGTGGACAGAAAGTAATGTGTAATTATTGTTAATTAGTTTAATCGCATATTATATTTTTTGGTTTTTCTTCTGATATCAGGTTCTGGTACTACATTCAATGCAGAAACTATCCGGCTTATGATTGGTGAGTCATGCTTGAAATACACGATGTTCAAGTGGTTTCACTCTTTGGCTCTGATTTCTGACTACGCCACTTAACTGTGTCCTTGGGTTACATGCTTTACGCTGCCTTATCCGCCCCACCCAACACTTGCTTTCAGTCTTCATTCAAAACAATAGATCTTTTTACCTTCTCAAGTATGTCAAGGCCTGGTTTTAGCCTGTATTTGGTGTACTGTTTTCCCATTTCAGACGTCGTGTCATTCCCTAGAGTATTATTTCTTTGTTTAATGAATGCACACTGACGAGACGATACAACTCAAACGAACAATTTTATTCTCAAGACAAGGACAGGTGGTCTGATGAGAAAACATTACGCTAAAGCTGAAGAGGTCTATTTACAGGGACGGCGGAACCGGGGGGCTGGGGGGGATCTTTAGCCCCCCCACATTTTGTGAAATTTTAATACATTTTCACTAAACTCAGCCCCCCACGCACACCTTGCCATACAATGTCACTATTAAGCCCCCCCCCCCCCCCCCCCAAAAAACTGCTCCGCCGTCCCTGATTTATTCTCTTTTCAGGTATGTTTGACAAAGACAACTCAGGGGAAATAGAATTCAGCGAGTTTTTGGCGCTCTGGAAGTACATCATGGACTGGGAGAGAACATTCCGCTCTTATGACAAAGACTGCTCCGGGACAATAGATAAAGACGAGCTTCGAGTTGGTAAGAAAAGAAAGCATAACCCATAATAGTTTCAAAATATAAAGCCGACCTCTTATGAGCGGTCCCCAGACAAAGTCCCGAAGCGGTCCGGTTAACACTGGCTCCGCCATACAAGCTCTAAATCTTTTATTAAAATACTGACATTGTATATTTATACCTTAACATTGCAGCCTTTACAAGCTTTGGTAAGTCGAATAACCAACTAATTTCAAATGATTTTACAAGTTGTGATTTCTCTTATGTCACAATAGCAAGAGAAAATGAACTAAGAGAAGGAATCCTCCCTATATAGCCTTGTAACCATCATGTGCACAGTTTGATGCTATTTTTAAACCAATTTCTCAAGCACTATCTTTGTTATAATGATTAAATCATTACAATTATCTTCGAATAAGACTTAACTAAACCCATGGAATATACTTCATGTAAGTGAATTATAGTTCTTATATATTTTTTATAGGACATAACTTCAGCGAAGAGATGTTGGACATGTTCGTCACCAAGTTTGATCGGTCTGGACAAGGCGCCATACGATTCGATGACTTTATTCAGTGTTGTGTAGTGTTACAGGTACGCGCCCCTTGCCTTCTATATCTGGACAAGGCGCCATACGATTCGATGACTTTATTCAGTGTTGTGTAGTATTACAGGTACGCGCACCGCGCCTTCTATATCTTCACAAGGCGCCATACGATTCGATGATTTTATTCAGTGTTGTGTAGTGTTACAGGTACGCGCCCCTTGCCTTCTATGTCTTCACAAGGCACCATACGATTCGATGACTTTATTCAGTGTTGCGTAATATTACAGGTACGCGCACCGCGCCATCCATATCTGGACAAGGCACCATATGATTCGATGACTTTATTCAGTGTTGTGTAGTGTTACAGGTATGCGCCCCTTGCCTTCTATATCTTCACAAGGCACCATACGATTCGATGACTTTATTCAGTGTTGCGTAGTGTTACAGGTACGCGCACCGCGCCGTCCATATTTGGACTTATTCAGCGTTGCGTGGTGTTGTAGGTGCGCGCAACTTGGCTTCCATATCTGGATCAGGTGCCAAACGATTCAAAAACTTCATTATTTTAGTAACCAATGTTTCTCTTGATTGACAGATCTTGACCAACGCATTTAAATACCACGACCAAAGCATGAGAGGTGTCATTACGTTACGATATGAAGAGTTCATAAGAATGATCCTGAACCTTAACCTTGGAAAATGGTGAACATACCTCGATCTTACTGAACATATTCTCGTGAAAACAAGTGAGGGATACATAATCTTGTATTTCATAAATAGATGAGTCGCTCTCAAGTAAGCACCTTGCACATAGATGTTGAAGACCTTTAAGATAGAAAGGAACAGTAGTTCATATTGTGAGTGCTTTTTAAACTGGAAAACTAGGGTTTGTTCAAGTGAGAACAAAACGTGCACGGACTTATCCTATCTAGTTTAGAGGAAACTCAATTCAAGGTCAACCAATCAGAATTGAGGATTGTTCATTGTATTTTGATTAGCAATTTCCCATGATTTTGCCAAGAGAAACCATGAAATAAAAAATTCCTCCTTTTTTGAAATTAGTCGCAAATGCCAGTCAAACTCATGGCGGAATTCGAATTCAATATACAACTCAGTCTCTGTTCGGAAAATGCTAACCAAAAATAGTTGACCCATAACTTCTTTCGGGGAACGCGGTCAACTCGGCTGGACAGTATAGTGTTAATATTTGAATGGATGGATGGATGGATGGATGGATGGATGGATGGATGGATGGATGGATGGATGNTTTTTTTTTTTTTGCATATTCAACTTACTTTAATGGTCCAGAGTGTAAAACAGACTATCATGGTGAACATGCAACAGGCAACATACTGAAAAATGAAGAAAACTTTACGTCAAGAGTGTCATTTTAAAACTTGTGTCTAAAGCAACTTTCAAATGCTCATTTACACATGAAAAATACATCTCTCCTTTGTCAAATATTTTGTTTAGAGTGATAGGCTTTAACCTGGATTCCAGAGACAATTTATTTAAGAGAAAGAGGGTAATCAGAGGGTTGGCAGCACAGCAAAAAAATCCCTCTGGCACCCACGGCATTTTAGCTTAGGAAGAGTTTAGGATCAAAAGCCATTTGAAAGTCGCTACAAATACAACACACAGAAGAACAATGTTACAAAACCACTACTTACTTTTCTTAAATATGCTCTTCTACTGAGGGCTGCAATACCAAGCACAACTAATATACAACTACCAACACTTGATAAATACAGCACACGTTCTGCTATGACAAAACCAACTCTGAAGAAGATATTTGATGCAGGTAGGAATGGTACAATGAGAAAAGCCAGACCCATTGTGCATATTCTGCAGAACAATACAAAGATAGAAAACTTAAGGTTAAAAAACTTAGAAAAAATAAATGTTGCAGTGCTATATAGATGACTTTGATTTTCATGAGGAAGAAGAGATGGATTCTTGAAGTAAATATGCTACGGGCAATCCTGGATGGTGTAGCAGTAGTACGCTCGCCTTTCACCTCTGATGTCTCAGGTTTGATTCCCAGACTGAGTGTCTGGGAACCTGTGAGTAGATTTTGTTGGTTCTCTCTCTTTATTCGAGGGTTTACTCTCCATTTCTCCTCCCTCTTCAAAAGCTAACATGCTGAATTCCAATTCAATCTGTGAGTTAGCCATGCCCTGACATGATCGTCAGTCCAGAGGTTGTTTTAGGCTATTAACAAAATTTGAATTTTGTTTTTTTCACTTATAGAACATACCTTTTGTAATGTGATGGTTGACCTAATATGCAGTATCCAAAAAGAGTGAAAAGCACAGCCCACATCAGTAGCACTGCAGCTACACGAGGGTCTGTTGGTTCCTTGATTAGCGGTATACAACCCATCGACCAATCAAAACACAGCCACCAAGGGTTAATTAACAGCCACAGGTTGATCGTGTAGATGTAATTATAATTAATGAACTGGTGAAATCAAAAAAAGGTTTAAATAATAACTTTAGTAAATTAAATTTAGTAGTGTAAAAGGATGTCTCCCCTTTAACTTTTTCATGAGAAAAAATCTTATTTTGTCTTAGTTTGAGTTCCACATGACCAAAAAAAAGATTTAAGTCCCCCAGCTTTAAAATGTGCTCCACTGTCCATGTATAAACATGCAGGTCTTTGATCTTTCCAGACCCTTCTAAGATATTCATTAAGTTTACTCTATTAACCATGGATCAATATCAGTGACAACTTAGCAAATACTAGTCTTTCAAAAGTCTACCTAATTAATAACACAAATGTCACTTACTCTAGATACAAAAGACTTTTCAAATGAAGGTGGATTATCTGACACTTGAAAATGTGGTGGAGTAGAGCCCATGACTTTCCATCTTCCCAACAGAAGAATGATTCCAACAAGGACTAGGATGGATTGCCGAAAGATTAATCCTCTGAACAGAAAAACGCCATTATCCTGTGAAAATGAGAAAAATTAATCATTAGTGGGTACTCTATTTTATGTATTACTGGCTATTATTTTAGACCTGGGTTGTGTAGGAAACATTAGGGTCTGGAAGTCTTATTAACTACAATAAACAACCAAACTCTCTACATGCCAAACTAAACAGATACTGTAGTCGTTACATGTATTAATTAGTGTAAATGCTATTTCATGGTACCTCAGTAGTTGAAGCTGGTTTCTTTGGCTTGAACAGCTTCTTGATCAGTTGAATAAAGTCTATCTTACAGAACATGACGATGTCATAAGCACAACACAGTCCCTAGGACACAATAGGTAGATAATCAACACTATTGAGAATATCTCCTATGATCAAATTAATTTGGAAAAATAGTACTTTCCTTAATTTTTTAGTAGCCCCTTTTAAAATTATATTTTGAATGCAAGGCTAACATTGAGAAAAAGTCTGATTTTTTTTTCATTTTCATGTTAACCTCGCACTCAATAATTTTGAGAAGGATCCCACCCTCTCTGTGAAGGTTTTGATATTTAATTGATGCATATATGAAGATGTATTGCAAAATGCCTGGTTTGCTACTCACAAGTACAGTGATACCCTGCTCTTTGAAGAGCATAGCAAGGCTACACAGAGTAACACTTGTTAACAGATACCCAAGAGCTGCCTGGGAATTAGTACCTGTGGAAGAGAAATAAATAAAAAGGGATAGATGAATGTGAAGTAAATGAAACAAATAAATGTCTGCATCAGTAATAAAATGAATAAATAAACAAACAAATAAATAAATAAATGAATAAATAAATAATATTAAATAATAATGAATGAATGAATGAAAGGGTGGATGGATGGGTGGGTGCATGGTTGGATGGATGGATGGATGGTTGGATGGATGGTTGGATGCATGGTTGGATGCATTGAATAAAAAACAAGTGTTAGTAATGAAACAAATAAATAAATAAAATCAAAGCATTAGTCCGTGAATAGATAATATACCTAATGCAGTATATATTTTAGATACTGAGGTTACGTGAAAACAATAGGTTATATAAACAGATATAAAGATTAATAATCTTTTTGAATGGCCTTTGTTCCTTCTCATGGCTATCTTCCAGTCTTCTAAATAATTCAAATCTAATCTAATACATTTACCACTCCTGGGTGGACGGTGCAACCCAATTGATAAGACAGGCGAAAGCTAGATCGAATTTGAAATTAGAAGTTTTTTTTCATGGGGAGAAAAAAAACCGAAAAACTCGGAAAACCCGGAGGAAAGACCCTTGAAGCACAGGAGAGAACCAAAAAAAATTCTACTCACGACACCGAGCCCGGCGAGACTCGAACCCGGGTCGCATTAATTGGCACACGCCACCTGTGCTTCTCACAAACACTCGTTAACGGGTGTACGCTTAATGATTATAAAGCTGGACAAACTGCAAACGTTGCTTGACAAATCGCCTTATATGTCTCATCTAGAAAAGCTGTATGATCAGCTGAACTTGCTTGCGCATGCGCAAAACAAACCTTTCAATTCAGGAATACAACACAATGCTTTGCAGCCCAAATAAAACAAAGACTGGGATTCAGAAAGTAACAAAATATGTTTCTAGCCATTTTCAAGTTAAACCTCTTTTGATGGAAACAGTTTTGTCTCGGTATTGTGTGTCTTAGACATTTTTCTTCATTCTTTTCAACTTGCGCGCGCAAGGCTACGAATCGGATTCCAAAAAAAACTTTCGAAAAAAATACATTTTCATGCTAAAATATCCGGTATCAAGCAAACGTGGTGTTGCGGAGCCAATGACAGTGATGAATAGCCATTACGTTAATTGAAATCACATTAGTGATTGAGCTAACCGATTCAGGGTGTCTCTTATCTCAAATACTGAGCCAGTGTCACCAGAAACGATAACAATTAACACATCGTTTTAAAATTAAAACCACAGTTAAGACTGAGTACTGTGATCTTCTTTATCCATCGGTACAAGACTCGCGAATCACTCAAAAATGGCTAAACAAGGGTTAAGCGGCTTATAAAGACTTTTCAACGTGATTCGAAAATCGATCACGTCAACATTCTTCCGTGGGCAGGTCACGTGTTTTGATAACATTTTCTTTTTTAAAATCGAACCGCAAAAATCCGTAAACCCGCCAAGAAATATTGCAATCAAAAGTGTTTTACGCCCTGTTTTTGAAAGGTAGTTTCGTTTTTCACTATGCATACTTTTAATAAACATATTTGCACTTTTGAAAGTTATCTTCATAAAATCGCTTATCAATTACCAACGACCATGACTGAGTCTAGAACGAGATGGTCCAACAGTTCCTAACAGGCCATAACTTGTACTTTCAAGACAGTTTATTTCTCTTGCATCGGGGAAATAAGTTTATGATACAAAAGTTAAATAGTTCCTTGCTAGGAATTGAGAACAAATTGCTCTAAAATGCTTCTGGCACGTGACGTTGAGGTCGAGAGATGGTTCGTGTCTTTCAGCGTACAAATCCGACAAAATTCTCACCATGTTTTAATTACCTTGAGAGGATTTCGTAAATAACCTAAACATCGTGTTAGAAAAAAACCTTTCTTAAAAAATGGCTCGATCGGGAAAAAAAGGTCAAAATCTTGTGAAACAAATGAAACGGTTACTTGCCAATACCCAGGCACAAATTGCTAAATTATTCTCGGCTTTTACCGTTGCAAATTCAAATTATTCCAAGAATTAAATGAAAAGTTTTCGTTTCCAAGCTTGAGGACTATTCTTTTTAGACTGTGAGCCAAAAAGGCGTTCACAATTCCAAAAAATGCCAATAGGTTAAATATCGAAAATTCTGCTCCTCTTGAAGGGCTGTTGTAACCATTAATCTCTTTAAAACAAACATTTCTCTCCTTGTAATGTCAGTAGCATTCATGACCTTCTAAATATGATCGCTCAGACACACAAGGAAACGCTTTATTTTGCCACATTTGATTATTTTAAATCTTCTGGTACACGATAAGGAAGAAGCATTCAAGTCAATGGTTTGTTTATATGAGGAATGAGCACTACTTGACAGATAGCTATATGTATTTTTCATATGGATGTTTGTTTTTCCCAAAAATTAAAATTCTTTTCAAAAACGACCTTGTCTTAGACCAGTAGTAACCTTGGTTAAAACGTTTGGAAATCACATTTTCATTTCTTTTAGTTTTAAAATAATATAATTTATTTCAGGATTCATAATAATAATGTTAAATGTTTGTCTCTGACTTAAAATTTTTGAAACGTCTGTAAAAATGTTTCAAAAAATTTAAGTCAGTATTGTTCTTTTAGTTTGTTCTGATTTGTATGCGAACAAGTGGCAAGCAACACCCGTCATATTCTATAGCTACAATTTTAAAATTAAACGTTTAAAACAGTTTAGCTGGAGCTCTGAAGAGAGGAAAGATATGTAGTAGATTTATCTCACGAAAGCCAGGCAGGCATGTAACAGAGCCGAGCGACCCGGACCAAGCTCTCTCCAAGACGCCAACGAGACTAATTTGCTGACGTTAATGAAGATGAATTTGAAAGGGAATCTGTTTAACGCAAAAGACAAAAGCAATGACCGCTTAAGATGCCGCTTAATTAATTTCCCTATCAAAATGATCTTCACTCGATGCAGGACTGATAAACTCGCTAACGCGGCTCAAATTCTGCGTAGATTCATCGTGATAGATATATCATGCTGCGAAGAGCGCGCACGCGGGACAACCACTCCATTCCGTAACCTTGTGTTCCTAAAACCCTTTGAAAGTGTTCGAAACTTTAAAGAGTGGGGATAAAAAGGAGTGCCCTTCAGTTTAAGAACTCGTTCAATGCTTGACGCCGCGGCAAATGTTTTCTTTAGACATTGTTATACTTATCTTGTAGTTTGTCTAATTGCTTTTATTTGGCTTTGTAAACAATAATCGAGACGATGTGGGTGGTGCCCCGATTGTCAAGACCCGATTTGTAAAAGTGAGATTAGGAGGAACCCTTTTATTTATAGATGAGTGTCTTAAAGACAACAGCCAATGTCCATGTTGAGGTACCAGCCAAAGAGATAAAGAAAATAGGACATTACCATGAAGATATCCATCCAGCTCTGCTAGAACACTCAAGACACTTCGACCTAGAGGTGCCAATATCATACAATCCCATACTTGAGAGAGTAATGTCTTTGAAACAGAAACCGCAGAGGATGGAAAAGGGAGAACGCATGAAGCCCCCTCATTCTTACATCGCGCTTATTGCTACAGCCATTTTGAATTCACCAGAGAAGAGGCTCACTTTGACCGAGATCAATGATTACTTAGTAAAGCACTATGTATTCTTTAGAGGGTCGTACCAAGGATGGAAGAACTCTGTACGACATAATTTATCCTTTAATAAGTGTTTTGTCAAAATCTTGCGCGACCCTGCAAGACCTTGGGGGAAGGACAACTACTGGACGGTGAGCTCGCTCAACGATTATCTGCTATCTGACGGCAGTTTCAGGAGAAGAAGACGACGAAAACCTAAGAAGAGAGACAGTGAAAGCACTGCAAGAAGAGAAAGGCTACTGCAAGCGGACTTTCAGGAAGAATTTAGGCACGATTCACAACATCACCGGAGCTCTGCACTGCTTCTACCACAACTTCCACTACACAGGGTCGAATCTATCTCAACGCAGCAAAACAAGACCACGAAATTCCATGGTTCATTTTCCATCGAGAACATCCTTGCAGATGACAAAGATGTTGAGAGGAGAACGTCTCCACAAGATTCAGATCGTCTTCCCGTACCAACCCAAGCTAATGCAACTTCCAGATCTTCGATTCCTTTCATAAACTTAGGTAGGTATACAAGTTTATGATAAGCGGGAGCGAGAGATTCCTCGATGTCTAGGGCGTATTTGCGTGTCCTGGTGCTATTGTTAAATTGAAGTTAATGGCAAACAAAAAGAAAATAATCCATAGCCTTAACAGTTTGTTGTTTTTTAAAGTTTGGTTTTGGCTGAGGTTAAAACAATTTACAACAAACAAATGCCATCCCAGAGGCACGTATTATAAACAGCCTACAATCACTAAGTAGCTAGTAAGTTAACGACCTTGAAGCTAATTATACATTAAATAACCTAAATTACAGCTAAATTGTGTAAAGTTTGCCCAGCCATTAAACCACATAAGCTTTTCCTGTGTACATTATGCAGTGGGCAGCTCCTTCTCATCAAATGCAAGAGATTAGCTCGCCAGTTCATCTGTAATATTTGGCGACTTTGCGGGAGAAGATTTACGCTACTTGACCCTGGAGAATTTTTTCAACGGTTTTGCAAAGAGGGTGCGGAAAAACCCGACAAGCTTCATGTAAACTGTTGAAGCTGCATTTCAGCGAGGATTTGCTCTCGTTTGTAACTGTCGGAGATTTTTGTTCCAAATACAAAGCTAGCGTCAAGTCTTGCTAAATAACAGCTTAAGAAACAGAAGGAGAACAATCTGCTTCGCTTGTATGGAAATCGCGGATTTCCGTAGTAGCATAAAGTTGGACCCTCAGAAAACAACCTCACGGAATTGCTTTCTAGGAAATTAGTATTTAGTATTTACTGCTGAAGCAAGTTTCTGTAGTATTGAATGCTTTTCCACAATAATGCGAGAATATTGACGAAYTGAAGTGAACTCTCTGAGGTGATCGATCGGGCGATGTTTGTCATCCATCAAATATTCACTTCACAAATACCAATGCTGAAAGGTTCTTCAAATTATTCTTCAAATTACACAAGAATCTTCATTACCGACAATTAGTTTATTTTATAGACATCGGGAACAAGAATGTACAACTAGTTGATGACACTCGATCCAGTATTACTCTCTCTTTCTCTCTTCCTGCCCGACTTCATTTGTTGTGATCGCTCTCATGCTGGGTGGGTCATTGATGCGCTTTACATAGCGCTGCGGCCAAAACCGTAAACATCATTCATCGGTGAATCCACAAAGAAAAAATCCTATCGCAAACGAGTGAGTGCTCATGAACGTATGAATTTGCCATGTAAAGTCTTAAAGGCTGAGACGTTGGTCAGAATTAGAATGTCTCGTCGAAATACCGAGGTAAGCATTTGCAAAGAGTTTCCTAAACAAACTTTCCTTTAGCAAAGTTTTACTTCGACAACTAACGATTACTATGGTTATTCATGAAATTAGGTTYGCTAGGGCTTGACAAATTCATTCTAGAAACTGAAAATAGTTCCTATAAACATTGGAGAAATTCAAAATGAGCAAAGTTACTTATGTTGATGGGATTTTTTTCTGTGTGAGTGTGTTATCGTCGTGAATTCACGGCCAATCTTTTGCCTACTGTGTCTCATATGCCCGTGATTTGAGTCGCGTACCACGAACAGTTAGAAAAGTGTTCATTAAGTAAACAACTATACATGATGTTCATAGTTAAACACAGACGCTTAACAGCTTTGCATTCTTTATATTCACCCCCGAACAGGAGAAGGAACCCTAAAGGCGCCGACCACCAACTGCCATCACTCTCCAGCTCGCCCTATTCATCCATCGCACGAACACATCATGTTTCGGCCTCCACATCACCAAGGGGTCTTACCACACAGCTGTGAACTATGGAACGCCTATCCACATTGTATTCCACATTGTTATTGTCGATGCTATTAGAATTGATTGAACTACACTAAGTGTATGGTTATGGGATGTCAGGAACTAGGGTAAACTCGTCGTGATGTGTGCTGCGTTTTGGGTCACACGTCCCACAGAATTATTCCCGAACAAAACTTTTATATGAATTTTCAACAATGGAAAAGTTTTATCGAGCCACTGCCCGCTTGAAACTACTTGGGAAGATCTACTGGTGAGCTTAAAGTAAAAGAAATAGATCAAAAACAATGAAGTAGTGAGTCTGAAGGCTTTTTGGAAGGGTCTCCTTTTCGAGCAACGAACAATCACGCGTTGAGAACAATGGCCTCTCTAGTTGCCTTCTTGAAATTAAGAGACCATTTTTGTAAAGCTTTCTGGCTAGTTTTATCGATTATTTGGACATAAAGAACTTTATTTTCTTAACAAAATTCGAACAAAACTCACTGCAAAGATATTCTTGCAGTTGTTGGAGAAAAGTCAACATATGGTTCTGGAAAACTCCATGTTATCAAAATCCTTCTTGGACATTCAACTTATGTTGTCTTTACCTACATTTTTTTTAAATATTTTCTTCTTGTTTTAACAAACAACATATAATTGTAAATAAAATATATTTTCAGTAGAATTTGTCCCAATTTCATAGCCAATTTTGAGGATTTTGAGCTCATACTTTGGTTCTTAGGCGTCTCGAAGAGCTTGAAATTCAAGAAGTTATTTCAGGAATGGTTTCTGTGATGTTTTACAAACTGTCCTTGATTAATTAGTTTTCTTCAAACTTCGGCAGGTACAGGAAGTGTTTAAAGTCTAGGTCTAGAGAGCTGCATAACTTAGGAGACATTGATAAAAGATTTATAAAAGAAACCCTTCAAAACACTAAAAAACAAGACCAACATTTGTACGAGAAAACTCACTTGATAAGACTTTATGCAAGGGCCCTGCTACAACAACAGTCTTAGCTTGTTTTCACGTAATTTAAAGTAGTTTGGTGTGAAAATAGTTATCTGTTGTTTGTAAGAATTAATGCTGTGGATTTGAAGTTTATTAATTTTGTCGTATGAAGGACTGAACAGTGATGGATGAGGTGAGAAGGTTCGGTAGGTTCTGACAATGTCCATTGACACAAACATAAAAAATACGTCGAATCGCTCCAAGAATTGGTAAACTGAAAACACTCTTTATCCTCTTAAGTACTGTTTCTTTGTTCTTTCTTGGAATGCTATAGTGTCTATCTCTACAGTGCCTGAAGCCTAACTAACGTCAGGCCCGCGAATATTGTGAGACTTTCGTTTGATTTTTTCTCAATTATTCTTCGGCTACATGGCCGGGAAGAAGATGATGAACTTGACAACCAGGCAGTCAAATCGTTCCTTACTTCCTAACTCCTTGAGCCGAATCACTCAGATATATTCCACAAACTCTGCTCAACAATAAATAAATATTATATAATATTTGCTTTAAATCTGGCAAAGTAATTGGTAATGAATGAGTATGGTTGAAAATTTAGAACAAATATAATGGCTTTAGCTTCACTTACGCCTGAAAAATGGCTGCCAAGGATTCTGACAAAGAATAAAGAGAATGATTTACGATTTCCTTTTCCTTATTTAGAATGTAGAACGAAGTCTTAAACTATCACCAACAAGGAATAGGGTCGTTTTTCCTTAATAATATTAAATATGAAAACTGTGTTTCACGTTTCGTTTGCGGAGAAAATGAACAGTTTGCTCGCTGCTCTTTTATTGTTGCTTGAAAGTTTACAACATGAAAGTTTACAACATGAGTTAAAGTGAAGTGAGTAAAAACAATAACATAAACCAACAAACAACAAAAAAACGATTAGTAATGAATTTTTTAAAGTTTATTAACTAACTTAGTTTGAATACGACTTCTTTTTTTGCCTATGAAATACAATAAAGCGACAGCATACAAAAAAGTGAAAGACAACAAATATCCTGCAACGCCATTTTGGGTGAAATCCTACGTACGTACAAAGTACTTTATGACCAATACTTTAACTTGATTAGTTTCTAACGAAAGCAAAGAATAATCTACAAAATAAGTTAGTCTTTTTAACATTTAAAAGAATTTGCTCTACTACGAAACTTAGGGATGTACTGAGTCGACTAAGTTAAAAAGAATTCAAAATGAACCTTTCTTCCTCGAAAGCGCATCTTTCGTCCTTCATTCGGAAAACCTTTTTAGTTGCCATACAACTCGCGTACCTTTTCTCCAGCTCAAAATTCAACTGACCAGCTTTGAGAATAGCACTTTCGTCCAGTATCAGGGGAGAAGCTTATTGTATGTCAGTAAAAACAATCACGTCTAAAATATCTGGATTAAATTCTTGGCTTGACAAGTCGGTCAGATTTGATAAATGAGGTTTCAAAAAGGGTAATGCAACGTAGGGAGAGTGCTAAGTGATGTATGTGTGAGCAAAAAATATAAGGAGTATATCTAAAAATACTAAAGTGTTCTACTTTGTTTTTTATTTGCTTTTGATGTTAGTAAAGGAAAAAGGTTTCTTTATAATATAATGGGAAATTCAGCGAAGAAAGTTCAATACGTTTCGAGCAAACATCCAGACCAAGATTAGAAGCGAATTGCCCATGAAAACACTTTAAAACAGATTTCATTTCCCCCCAGTAAATTTAAATGTTTTTTGTTCTAATGAAATTTTTAATCAATGATGTTTGAAGAGTTTAGAAACGAAATCAGTGATTCTTAGAAGCAAAAGAAGAAAGAATGAATTACAACTGAATTACAGATGAAAAGATGAAGAAAAAAATTGTTTTTCTTGCTTTGTTCAAGTGAACTGTCATTGTTGTATTAAGGGTTTAGCAAAAAAGTGTGGGTTTAAAAAAGATCTTAAAATGTGTCTAAAAGAAGACTTTATTTACGTTACTTTAATCAATAGTTGACCCTTTTATCCAGCGTCATTTAAAAAATACCTAAACAGAGAAACGTTATATAATTCAAAGTAACTGTGAAATTGGGTTGCCATTCGTGATGTTGGCTAACTCGTGTAAGTGATTGCTTGTAAAGGAATGTGTATGTGTGATAGAGTAAAGAACTTGCTCTATCTAACGAGATAACAGCCCCCATCGAGTAGCACAACCATCAACAAAGATTAACACATTTAAGCCTTTGTGTTCAAATCGCTTCAAAGGTGTTTGGTCAAGAGCTTGCATCAAGCAAAAATAAACTTAAATTCTGGGGCTGAGATTAGGAGGCAATCCTCGCCACACGAACAAACAAAGTATCTCTTCGTGGTAGCGTCTCTAAGAGAATCTTCCAACATATGGCTGACACGGCCAACAGCTTTGAGTTGCTATCAGATGGCACGTTCGTGGGTTGTTTAGAACAGGCTCCATGCAGTCTAGAAGAGGCACTTGGCAGGCAAATATGGTGAAATATTCAATGAAATATCACAGAAACACAGGTTTGTGCAATTGTAGAGGTCAACTGAAGAGTAATCTGCCAGAGGGCAATGTGTTTGGGATGTGGCAGGCGATAACAGTATACGATGGAAGATGTGTTAATTACATTAGCTTAGTGTAGAAGCTGACACTTGTAAGGGAAATGTTACTTGGGCTTCCTGTTGTTATTTCGCACAGGTAATCCATATCAAAAACAACACGGTGAGAAAAAGCAAGAGTTCATAGGAAATGATTAATATTACTGAATAGAGAACTTTAAAAAATCAGCAAAAATGATGAAGAAGAGAAGAGAAGAGAAGAGAA
>NW_022259892.1:23846-59262 GCF_009602425.1 Actinia tenebrosa
TTAAATACTGAACATATCTTGTTCAAGATGCACTTGCACTTAAGAAAAATTACAATAATCAATCAAATATTTATTTCATCTAGTTTATCTAGTTCGTTAGTTCGTTTCAACGATTTCCTTCATTCTTGTTCGCCTGCAGCTTTCTCGATGACTAGTCTTCCAATGTTGCCGCTGACACTCCTTACTGCAGTAATACACTCTCTTACATCCTCCACACATTTGGAACCTCTCTGGGGAATTCTCCTCCCACTGACACCCAGCACAAACAGGTCGGTAATACTCCTTGGACAGAGGGCCATAGTCTTCTATTAGTGCCACATCGCTGTATTCTTGGATGATCTTGCATTTCAAAGCAAGGAAGATTCTATAGTACGTTGTCTCGGTCAGACACGCCAGTCTTGTGCAACTTTTGACTATTTCACAGTTCTTTTCGATATTGTCGAACACACTGCGGTCATCTCCACTTATGATATCCGTGAGACTGTCGTTCTCGTTGTCCAGGAAGATCTTGTTGTTAAAGACAAGTTTTCCACTACTCTCGCTATCAGAGTCTTTATCCGCTTCCCATAATAGAAAAGACTTATCTCCTGTGCAGACGAATGGAAGACTCGCTAAGAAGAAGTAGCTGAATTTAGAAAAGTTGTGACATGCGCAGTTGCCGTCTTCACAACCATGCATTTTGCACACTTTTCTCATAATCTCTTGTTGTGTCTTCTCTGGACATGCTTGAAAACTTGTCTCTTTTTCTCCTCTTTCTTTAGCTATCCTTTTGTGTTCCTGTTCAAGCCTCTTGACGAAGACCAACGTTGCTTCCTTATACGCACCCCATATTGCAGAATCAATCATTTTTGGAGTACACACCAATAAATTCTTCCTCTTTTCCTCAGACATGAAGTTCCACCTGAGTTTGAGATGGGCGCCAATGTATGGCTCCATCACGTATGCCTTAACAGCGATCACTCTTCCCTGGTTGTTTCTCAAGCAGTTATACTTATCGTTTTTCGGGCCGATACTCTGACAAGCCTCAAGGAAATGCTTGCTAACTAGTGCAATGCTGTCTTCACTGATTTTTCCATCGAAAATCGTCCTCATCTGTTTCTGAATGTCGGCATACGTGACATGGATCCAACTCTTGTCAGGTTTGCTAATCAGAAATCGCATCAAATTCAAGCTGCACGTTTCAACCAGTTTGTCAATCACAAGGTGCGTGGGTAGTTCCTTCCAGTACAAATGGGTTGTAAAACAATGCACAAAGAAGCTCAAAAACCCCTTGGCTATGACACGTCTAACAGCATAAATAGCTTCTCTAGGAAGACCAAAAGCCTTAACATCGTCAAATATCACTGACATCACTTCTCTTAAGGTGTTATCTCCAAAGCACTCTTTCTGTTGCTTGGTAACGCATGTAATATCATTGTTGGCCTCGCCCTTTTGTACAGGCGCCAAACAAATGTTACACTTTTTTCTGCTCGTACAAAGGCTGATGGGCTGCCTAGGTTGCCCTAAGCTCCATCCCTGCTCGTTCAGTTTCTGTAACGTCAAGGACACTACCATCTGAATAACAGGACTATTCACGTCGAATCTGATCCCATTGCGCTTCCACTCTAAGATACGATCATAGTATTGAAACATCGTTGCCGCAAGTTTGAGATTGGGATTCTTTTTATTCAGATACCAAAATCCCATGTGTCTGGACATTCCTGAGAATCGATCGTAATTTTCTTCCGTACTCATTAACTCGGCGACTTTACCTTTCCATTCTGCCACGGGTTGAATCATGGAGTGAACAAAGCAGGGGTCTTTCAGGACATCTGTCGTGGGTGGTAGCGGAGGACACTTGTTGCGCTCCATTTCTGGGCTCTCAATCCACCAGGATTCAAACTCTCGCCTCTCGTAGTGTAGACGATGGTATTTTGTATCTTTTAGAAGTTTGCCAAGCTTCTGGACCAAATAGTCTGCATTGTCCTTATAACAGGAGAATTTCGCAGCTCGTTTAAATAAGTCAATTCCCTTTTGTATTTCGCTGTTCGTGACTTCGAGTTTCTTCTTGGAAGATCTCTCCTTGCAGTATAAGACAACAAAGCTTGCGACTTCTTCCGCGGGTACTTTAACAAGAGGAATCCTTGTATGAACGATTTGAAAGTATTTTTGAACGACAGAAAGAACTTCGTTTTCTGGGATCTCTTCTTGTACGAATCCATCGCGGAACTCACCCCCGACGTAGCAGAGCAAACCAACCAAAGTGTGCGTACGTTTGTTGCCGTTTTTTCCGCTACCATGATTTTTAAAGAGTCCAAAAGCGATAAAATTTCCTCTTCCGTCGGTGCTTGAGACCAACGACAGTCCATGTGGATAATTTGCAAAGTCCTCACAAGATAATGTAACAGCAGAGCTCATTTTTTTGAATTGACTTGTATGCTTCTTATTCTTTAGTGAAATGACTGTTTTGTTTGTTTACTTCTTGTTGTCATCGTGATCACGTGACCGTTCGGTCGTTACCGAGAACGCGCACCTCAAAAAAAGCGCGCGCACTTTATTCGTTTGTTTTATTTCGGTGCGCGAGCGAATGCGAAAAGGTGTGCGCTCGTTGCACGCGCAAGAATGGTAAAGATAGCTTGTTTCTTCACTCTTTAATGTTGCCCATTCATTTTTAGACTTATTTCCATAATAGGAGGAAAATTACAATTAAAAAGCTCATTTTTAAGTTGAATGTGCAATAGCTTTTTCTAAAGGAAAACCGTCACAGTTGATAACTGTTAAATGAGTAATTAAAGTAGCGAAGAAGAAAAGTAAATAAAAGGAAAGGAAAGTTTAGCTTGTTTCGTTCACAAGCATTTCTAATAGCTAATTAGTCTTACATCAACTGATGATGGCAGAGGTCACTGCCGAAACATGTATGTTAAACTCAAAAGTGTAGTTCTGCTCTGTTTTACGCCAGTTTGGTCTTGGTAATGAAAATGTGAGAAAACTTCCGGATGATTGATCGCCGGGCATCTTTTTTTTTAAGTGTGACGTAATTCGAACAAAAAACGACTTCCGGGTCCAACTTAATAATTACTTCTACAGACATTTTTCTGTGTTTTTACTTCAAAGCAGGATTTTCTGTTCATATATCTAAATGTTGAAGGTAGAGAACAAATCCTGGAATACGTTATGACAAGATTTTAGCGATCTTTTGCGTGATTGGACCCGGAAGTACGTCACAACTTAAAAGCCCTAGAGCTGTTACATTTAAATAGGTGGCTGGTCAGTAGTTAGCAACCTCTAGGATATACGTACAGTCAGTTATTAACCTTTGAATAGGTTCATTGAATAATTAACATAAACGACAATTTTATTACACATAATATCACTAAGCTGAATAGCAAGGCTTTGAAATTTCGTACCTTTTGTGGGGTTCCTGTGTACAAAGGTATCCCATGCATGTAAAAAAACAACGCTGATATACGCGGTCTATGTAGGCTGGTTAAGGTTTTTCTCCATCTGAAAAATGAGAGCGTAGGAAAGACATTAATGTTGAAAATTTGAATTGATGCGTACCAAGTCTAGACCCAATGATAACGTTACGACTGACAACCTTCAAATTTTATCAATACCCTGAAACAACCTCTGGGCTGATCAAAGTCAGGGCATGGCTAACTCACAGATCAAACCCTGAAACAACCTCTGGGCAGATCTAAGTCAGGGCATGGCTAACTCACAGATCAAACCCTGAAACAACCTCTGGACAGAGCTAAGTCAGGGCATGGCTAACTCACAGATCGAGCCCAGAAACAACCTCTGGACAGATCTAAGTCAGAGCATGGCTAACTCACAGATCGAACGCAGAAACAACCTCTTGGCTGATCAAAGTCAGGGCACGGCTAACTCACAGATAGAACTCTGAAACAACCTCTGGRCWGATCTAAGTCAGGGCATGGCTAACTCACAGATCGAACGCAGAAACAACCTCTTGGCTGATCAAAGTCAGGGCACGGCTAACTCACAGATCAAACCCTGAAACAACCTCTGGGCTGATCAAAGTCAGGGCACAGCTAACTCACAGATGGAAATGGAATATTTAGAATGTAGATTCTTTTGCCGGGATGTTGATTAAAAAGGAAACAGTTATTCCTTCTCGCCAGCAATAATTTAAAAGGACTTCAGAGTTTTGAGTGGACTTCCATCCTTTGTCAATGATGATTTTGATTTTCTCGTTTTCACGAACAAATTGAAATTAAGCTTGTTAGTTTTCGAGATGAAAAACCCTCGAATCAAGAGAGACTCTTTACAAACTCCACATGTGAGGCCGAGTCTGAGAATTGAACCCGAGACCCCAGAGGTGAAATGTGTGCACTACAGTTACACTACCCTTGATTCCCAAACTAGACAACAGACAAACAGATGGGCTACTGTATTTTCCTGAGAGGTGGGGTTCATAACACAAGATCAACGCTTACAGATATGAATTTACACAATATAAATGAAGGTAAGAAAACAGTGCCTATCTAGAAAAGACAATGGGGCGTTACCGATTTTCATGCTGGTGTCCACCGTACCGCATTGGCTTTTTCCTTTCTCTCAAGGCATCCCTTTTTTATCTTTCATTTTCCCCCTTCAAATCAGTCCCCATTTCCATTTTTACTCTAATTTGACTTTTTACTCCTTTTTAAAATAGTGTTTATTTAGTGTAGGGCGTAATTCGAAACCCATTTCCCCCTTCCATTTGTTGCAGTTTTTGTTGCTTTTCCGTACGTTTTCCTTATTTTCGTTTGAAACTTTCCTCCAAGTAAKAATTGTCCACTCCAAATTATAATTCAAGTTATTTTTAAAGCAAAAAGATTACACTTTTCTTCAATTTCAAGCCCATCGCCCCTATAGAAGCACAGGCCATCGATCATTGTCCTCCGAACAGCACTGTTTTGGGCTTTTCTAGCAATCAGTGACCAAGTAATATGACAATTGGCCATTTCCTTCTCCAAGCRTTCCTCGGCCTCACTTACTTACAGTTGACAAGCCCCACTTACAAACACATTACAGTCACATGTAACTTAGACATCCATTCTAAGTTTAGCTACGCAAAGCGCTCCATTTGAGTTTTAGCCCTAGAAAAACAACCAACTTCCTTTGCTTGGATAAAGGCCAGGGTCTTTAGGAAGACTTGACGATTGATTCCTCAAAATGGTTACTTACGAAACGCAGGCAGACCTACATCATGCTGCGGGGAGCTAAACACGGATCTTTCAACGTTGTTGCTCGAATGGATGCTCTCAAACATTCCAAGGTAAAAAAAAAAAACAACTTTGCAATATTTTTTCTTGCCAAGGAATCTTACGATTTTAATCGAGGGTTCTTTTATTTCATCAGGGAACTAAATGCAATCAATACTGGAGCAGTTTAAGTGAACAATTTGTGAAGATTTCTTGCTCGACTTGAAAGATGGAAAAGACATGTATATCTGTATTTGTGTTCTTAGTTCAGATTTAGTTGTTTTGGTTGTTAGCTTATTTATTAACATGGATGGTGTGCTGGTGTGTGTGCTTTGCTTCAAGTTCTTAGGTAAAAGATGGTAGGTTTTCATTTTCAATCGTGCGTTCACGAGTCCGAGTCAGTAATGCTTATTTCTTTCGACCACAGGTCGAATGTAGAGTAATAACATTGAATTAATTGCACAAACTAGAAATTCTTTTAACTGTCTTTGAAACGTATTGAGACTTGAATAGTGGTGATCATCCTCTAGGAAGGACAGTGTCCTTCGTGGTCACTAAGCCTCTAGTTATTCAGTCGTTCACAGGTGAAGGGTTTGCGTGATGTACAAGTTTTACCTCATGCACCATGGATCAAATTCTAATCCTCAGAAAATCCAATTACCACCTGAACTGGAATTCCTTGATTCAGTTAAAAACGTTCTTGAAAAGTTTCTGAGTTTTACTGTTTTCTTCTGAGGAGAGCAGCAACCATTTCACCACCTGCAAGGCACGTTAAAAACCAATTCATCTCGCACCGGAACAACATAAAAAAGTATAAAGTTCCATGCAAATTGTAATGGCATTAAAAGCCCATTAAACACCCGCAAAAACCATCTTCATTGAATTAACACTTGAATGTTATCTGGGTGATTGCCTTGTCAGTTTGAAGTTTTGGCGGCGGATTTTCATGACGATCTTTCGCGCGCGCTCTAATGAGGAGTAACCTGTCGGTTATCGATTACCAACATGCTGCAAGACAACTACAGGAATGTCAAGCTTGCTTACAATTTACTTTTCTATGCGTTATTTTCTACTTATTCTTCGGATTTTTTTGTAAGCCGCACCGAGTGAATTGCAGACCTTTTGAAATGGTTTTTAAAAACAACCTTTAAAAATATCCTTGTTGTTATAACTCATAGTTCAGTTACATTTTCAATGTGAGGCAATAGCAAACGTACCACTTAGTTCGGCACCACATCAAAAAAGCCAACGACACTGCTAGAACATTGAATGGCACGAAAATTTCTTAATGAAATTGTTTGTTATACAAGCTGAGACCATCACTGCGGATAAAACCTACCACTGATAGTTATATTTCTTTTCTTTTATCAGGAAGAATTCCAAAGCACCGCCAAGAAATTAAAGTAGATGAGGAACCTTGGGATTTCTTTCACATGTATTTCCAAGCAACAACACTCGCACAAACAGCACTCTTCCTTACTACTAAAACGTCAGTGCGCTGCAATTCAACCACATTGCGACAGCATTCTCACAGCATTTGCCATTTGTTCGCCATTTTTATGGCAACAACAGTTTTATATCATATATTGTACATTTACTAAAGTACCCTGGCCAAATCAAGGCATACCCACCAGTACTAAGTACATCATAGCAGCTAAAGTCCGACACTTTATGGCACTTAAGTATTATTAATCTATTTGTCGTATTCTTCATACTTTATGTTTAGGATCTGTTTGAGGTATTGATAATATTTCTCTACAGAAACTCAGTGGCGGGTCCAGGAATTTAAAAAGGGGGGTTCCAAAATGGCCGTCACGTATAAAAAGCTGGTAAGATTGGCTTCACAAAACGGGGGTTCCAATTTCATTGAGCTGAGCGTAAAAAACATGATTGGCTTCACAAGATCTAACAAAAGGGGGTTTCCATGGAACCCATTGAACCACCTCTGGATCAGCCACTGTAACTAATAAGGTTTTGGTGCTTGTTCATCCGTACAAGACGTGACAAGATGTGTCCTTCAAATTACAGCATGAAAACTTGCTTCAAGAATTTATACACTAAATATTGTGGATTACAGTCAAATAAATATCGTTAATAAACAATAAATTGTATAAAAACTGGCTTTATTTATTATATTTATAATATTTACTAAAAGGGGATTTTCGTTGGCACAACATAGTAAAGGATATTAAATATCTAATGGTGACTTCCTAAGGCAAAGGTACTTCAGTTAGTTGAAGTATACAACATACAGCAAGATATGAAGTCCTACTTTCTCAACATAGTGCGGTGATCTGTAGAAGCACTTTAATATGCTAGGTATTGAATGCACACATTTACATACTAGGAGGATTTTCACTGGCAGATCAGAGAGAAGAATAGCTATTTTTAGTTAATGCTAGCAATTGCATATATACACAGGAAGGAAAGATACCTGTTTTTTTCCTCAACATCTTAGCATGATTTATGCACGTACTCTATCTAACTCATAAAGTTTTAACCATTCAACCACGTTGTGATGACAGAAACAATACTGCCAATATTTATCTATGATCATAATTTCATTTTTAAAGGAAATTTCTATAGTATGATTAAAGAAGGTACTCTAACACAGCCGAAATATAACTTGAAAATTCCTTTGAAAATTCCTTTGAAAATTTTTTTTAGTTCTCTCGCACTAGAGATTTTGACATCAATCATGTTGTGAGGACAGAAACGATACTGCCAATGTTTGTGCATGATTCAAGTAGAGATTTTATTTCTTTAAAGGAGAATATTCAGTTCTTTCACCAGTTTTGCCCCTTAAGAAATCAAGTTCCTCTGTACTGTTCTACGATGCCAAGAAGCCCTTTCATTGACTTGGAAACATAGCTTACAAAAGCAGAAAATTATACAAAGAAAATGACTATATACAGGAATTAAAGTGTTCAATGATGAGAAATTTTCAAAAGCACAAAATTTCACAAAGAAAATGATTATTTACGGGAATTAAAGTGTTCAAAGATGAGAAATTTTCAAAAGCACAAAATTTCACAAAGAAAATGACTATTTACAGGAATTAAAGTGTTTAAAGATGAGAAATTTTCAATGATCTAGTAATAGTTATCTCGAAGGTTTCATTAAATTACATGATTGGGAAAACTATCGTAAATTTTAATTACAAAATCCCTCTCTCTTTACAAAGTATTCTTTAAATGGATATATTCAGAGGAACTATAATTTAAGATGGAGATTTCCATAGACTGGAGTCAGGAAATATTGGAATGATGAATCAAAGTTTTGAGGAAGATGTGGAAACATTTAATGAGGTTATAGATCATTGTTGTTGATTGGATCAGTATTCTTATGAGTGGCTTGGATTCTTAGTAAGAAAAGAATAATTTCCCGACAGCAACACGACGTTGTTGTTGCAATGCTTTACTTTTCTTAATGCATGTGGCTGCGTAAATATATGCATGTATGAGGGAATTTATATGATTTTATACGCGATCAATGTCATATAATATTTTGTCATTTTATAATGCAGAAGCCTAAATGCAGGACAAAGTTATTAAAAGCTGACTGAATTCATCATCATTGTAAAATTAACTTTCAGTACGAAAGCCTAAGTACGAAGCAGATATTTCTTGTTTTGTTTTTGGGTACAAAAACAAGGGATTAAAATAATTTAAAAACAATATCACAGACGTGCTGCATCACGACAAAGTACAAAACCCCCTTCACGTGTGAGGTGTGAGTTCCCTTAGGAAACTATATTTTTAGTTATTTCTCGTTTAATTTTCTAATTTTTAGTTATGTACATTCCGCGTGTTTGTCAGTCCGCGTCGATTGAGGATGTCGAACAACCCAAGGATCACCTCATGTCCGAMCTTTCTTCAAATCCAAGATGTTGAAAGCTATTGCCGTGCTAAAACATGCTAACTCGCGACCACCCAGTGATTTTACCAAAAGCATGAAAACTCCAGCTTCAAGGATTTATTTTAAAGCTCGAKTAATGATGGAGTAATGTCGACGACGTCATTCAAAAGTGTGACAAAAGGCGACTGACGTCATCAACTGTCATGGCGCTCTCTACAGAGAGGGTTAATCTTGAAGGGTCGTTATCGCGAGCCACTTGAAAACGTTACCTCAAAAAGGATTAAATAATCGGGCAGAGATATTCATCGAACCTGAAATGGCTTGTACATAACCTGAAATAGGTTCCCTCTTTGGTTAATCCTTTTACGGTGATGGTTTTAGAGGATTACGTAAACAAAAAAACAACAAAAATAACTTCTTAAAAGTCAATGTTCATGGCATAAACCCCGCAAAAATAAAATAATCTGACAAAAATTATTGTATATCACTAGTCGTAAAAATCATAATTTACAACTTTATAATATTATATGAATATTTACAAAACATTTTTAGTAAAGAGAAAAATTATTGGATGAAAAAATTTATCTGATTTAAAAAAATGTATGGCTCATACTTCTTGAACAGTGGTAAAAAAATAGCTACAAATGCTGCTTGTAGGAATATTATCTTTGCATCAAGGATTTGATTTTAAAAAGTCATGTACCATGGAATGACATCTTTGCAGCACGGAAAGAATGTGTTCTGGTTCTTGGTCGAGTTTAAGGATATTTGATTTAACGACCTTTGCCTTCTACTATCACTAGATCATGATAGGTCTATTGTTTGGTGCTGTACTTTCGACTCTGAGATAAGGACTGTAACATCTGTAGTGTCATACATCCGTCAATGCATGGACCAAGTCCTAGTAGTTATTCTATCAAAGTTTCATCCATTATAACCAGGGCGGGATTCATTCCATGTTTGTTTCCACGCCAAAACAGAAAAACCTGTTCTTGTTTTGTGTTATATTTGTGAAAACAACGCGAGTTCAATCTAAAAGATACTAACCACCCTCACCGTAAGTTCATTTTTCAAAACTTTTATCATCGGAACGATGTTTTGGTTTCCGCTCGTTTCCTTTTGCGTCAGAAAATTGTTTTCAATAAACGTTTTTTGTTTGGCCAACTTTTGTTTTTGTTATCTACGTTTATTCTCTTCCTTTAGCGGTTCACATGGCCTCGAATTTGAGGTTTCACAACTTATGATTGCGGGTAACGAAGAGTTTCCCCGACAGCACATTTTACTTCAAGTGGCAGGGCTTTTAGAGGTAATTGATGTCTTCCTCAAGCTGTCGGCCCGCCAAAGTGTTGAGTAACAAGTCATTAAACAGGCCCTTGATAGCATATGCCATGCAGCAACTCCGTCATCAAAAACTGCAGCAATTAACCCTTTTAACTCCTGGGGATAGCGTTAAAAGGAGCCATTCTTGCTGAACAACAAGTCAATCACTCGTACGTGGTTCCATGTTTCTCGCGTCTTGCGTGAGGGGGAAAACGACAGGCTGTCAGCCATGTGTTTGTTTTCTGTGGGAATGTTCGCAATGCTGCAGAAAAAAGGTTTGCATTTGTGTTAGGGGAAAATGTGTGTGTCCCTCTAGCCTGACGCCCACCCAAGTGTCTTATCGCATGGGAGCTAAGCGGTCAGTATAATTGCTGCAATATCCGCTTGGATACCTGCCGACTCAACAGGCAAGCGATATCATCTCTTTACTCGGCCCTCTTTTGGATTCGATTCCATTTAAAGGAAACTATAAACGACTTTTATGTCTCGGGCAATTTACAAGCTTCCGTTGAGTAGCTCAGAAACAAATTTGATAATTTTTGGATTTTCTCCGCCTGGTGGACACAGCCAGGTGTAGGGACATCCCAGTGGGTTAATTATCTCTTGATAGACCAAGGTGATGTATTCCACTCGATTGCATGGCGAGCCCACATGTGGCCTTGCAGAGGAGAAAATCTGGTCTAATGTTTGAACATCTGAGAACTGTACAAACACAGTGGGCTTCTTCTCCTCGCTTTACTTCACATTCAGGAAACGCATGTAAAAATAGTTGCAAAATATTTTATCGTTGTACAAATTGATGTTCACAATTATGACATCCTTTCACAAACAACTTCATCACAAGGTGAAAAAGTTTTTTCTCACATGAGGAGGAATAAATGACAAAAATATAAAATGGTGTTGCCAAAATAAAAAWAAWAAATTATTATTATTTCTGAATATTAAATTATAGCTAATGAATTGCTGGTTGTGATTACGGGATGGGCGTGTGCTGGCTATTGACAAAGACGAACGCTTGCTGAAGGAAAGGTCCAATTTTACTTCAAATAAAATATTTTTAGCGAAAACCCCAGTTCGTTAAAAAATGAGAGACTCAATGAGAAAAAATCGGTGAATACACTGAGCAACAAAGAGTTATTTTGAACCACATCTGCAAATGCAAAGACGCCAGAAACTTGATGCCAGGCATTGTTCAATCGAAAAATAAACGTTAAAGAAGATGTCGAAAAATTTCTTAAATTTTTCAAGGTTTTCTAATAATTTTGGGCTTTTTTTAAAGAGAGAGATAGAAAAGTAAAGAGCTGTATTTGACTTTAGACTGATTAACTGTTACAGGTTATTATAGTTTATGTTGTACTAATCCCGATTACCTTAACAAACACAAACCCAACAAACTTTATTTCACTTGTAAACACTACGGAACCAAAGCTATTGTCGTTCACGAAATCTTCTTAAGATGTGATTGAAAACAATTCAAAACGACCTAAATACACAAAAAGGGGTTAGCTCTACACGATATTTACTGTTTTTTCACCACTTCGAGAGCTGTTTGCTCAATAAATAGATGGTTTAGGACACGTTTGTTCGTGGGTTTTTTCTGTGCCAGTTGTAGTGTCAGCTCGTCAGCTCGCACTCGCTAGAGTTGGAGGTTGTTGGATGCGTAATGAAAGATCGTTCAAAGTCGAGTCGTCAGGCTTCATAAACTCACAGGGGAGCCAGTTCTTGGAATTACACGAAGTATTCTTAGTTTATTTTGACTAATAAGGAAGTATTGGGTTGAGTCTCAGTAGAAGGCAAACGATAAAAGGCTCTAAATGCTAAAACAACATGGATGGTCATTCGATAACCGAAGCTCAAGTGAGTCAGTGAGACCTTCTCGGAGTCGTAAACAGTTTTATCTTAAAAAGTTTCGACTTTGTTGGCGTTGAATGACATCAGGAAAAAAGTAAAAGCAACGGCTTCGACATGCATTTATTGGCAAGAAGCAAATTTCTGATTCTCAAGTCAAATACGTCTTTGAAAAGAACCGTTATATCTATAAAAGAAGGCAAGCAAGATGGCGGACTGTTACACGACCTTTACTAGTGGCAAATCCAGAGCAAACCCAAACTGGCGAAAGAAATTAGATTATGACGGCTTAGGAGAGTAGTATGAAATAAAAAAACGATACCTTAATCATGTGAAAATTGCTTTGCTCCACAGAATGGGAAATCACCCTGATTAGTTGTACGATAACAATGGCCGACACATTTGCCACACTTTCAAAGCTACACGCCATCGTATTCTCCTTGCTAAAAGTTTCTTAACTTCAAAATTTTCTATATTTTGCAAACTTTGCTCCTTGAGGTAGTGTACAAGGTTGTTTCAGCTGTGTTGAAGAATTATCTGGTTTAATTGTCGTTTCGTGATAAGAGAGTGTCATGCACTAACTTTGTTTTCTTTTGTCTTTGAGGTGGTCTTGCAACACTAGCTATTCCATCGGAATACTCAACAAAGAACTAAAAAAATGGTCACTCAAATCCAAAATGCCACAGATCACCTCAAAATTATGCAAGGATTCCATGTGTTTTTAATATTTTTTCAACCCAAGTAAAAAAACTTGCAAGGGTATCAGGCATTACACTGGGTTGAGTTCATAAGTCCTAGTGTTGCAAAAATGTGTCAGCCAAAAACCAACAAATTAGACACCTATAAGTTTTAATCTTAATAAATAAACTACAATCTTTATAAAAGACCTTAAGGAAATGATGGAAATCCTCTTATTTTGCATGACTTTTATGGCGAATAAACTTAATTTTTTCGAACTTTAGTTGAGCTTTTTCTAACTGCAGAACAATGTCCATGGTTGCCGAGTCTTGCATGTTGGCCATAGATAAAGATTCTCAACACAATATGGAATTACCTTAAAAACAAGCTTGAATTCATCAAACGAGCGCCAATTCATATTAAACACTAAAATGCATTATTATTATCCAAAGAAGTCAAATAATTACCATGAGTTTGTATCTTTTGAGATACAAATAATGAAGACATTGACTGATGCATAAGTCTTTGTAAAAAAAAAGACAAATTCTTTGGTAAATCTTAACTGTAAAATTTGTTGGAAAACTAAAACAATCAATGAAAGAAGAAAAAGCCGTATTCACTTCAGAGTCACACCAGACACAATTCCAGTCAAGATGCCATCTTGTATCGTAAAAAAATGGCTGTGACTGCGTGTAGGAGATGTTTTGAGAGTAAACCAGAACAGACAAAAATTATATTCTGAATAAATAGTAGCGTGGGAAAGAAACACCACGAAAATTATCTTAGAGCACAGTAAAAACACAATCAATCGATCTATGAAACGGCTTCTCCGTAATCTATTTAAAAATGCGCTAAAATTTTGTGCTTTGTCAAGAATCGAGCCCGGCAAGAGTTGAGGGGAACTTCTCTGAGATAAATTCTCACAAGCGAATAAAACGAATTCTTCTTTTCTTCACCATTGAATCCAAAAATTAAATAAGAGGAAAACTGTTTCTTGTATTTAAAAATTTGTAGCTTGGAAAAGAAAAACTGAAGAAAAACAATGCAGAAATACATGAACAACGTTGTAGAAGAAGATCGATAGGCGTGAGGGTGAAGAACTGTGAATGGACAAGAAAGATGGCTGCGAGATATGTTACAACCTCAAAGAAAATGTCCCTTACAACTAAAAATTTAAGTCACAAAAAGTGTTTAGGACTGTTTTGATGGAAACTCTAGAAAGATTAAAACTCGGCATACTTTTTGTTTTTTGCATCTTTACCATGCTCAACTGAGTGATGCTTGGAACATACTTGCACACTACAAAGCAATGAAAATGATGAGAGAAGAAGCCAAAAAAAAAAAAAAATTTATTTGAAAAAAATAATGCCTGAGTTAGGGTGTATAGGCTTTTTGAAGGAACTGAATTTCATCTGGACAACTTAGACTTTATGTCAGTAAAGAATGGGATGTTATGGTAGAGTGGTACTACATTATTACAAAATTGTTTCTTTGTAAAAGATCTGCAAGATGTTCCTAAGTCATACCATTAGACCACAACACAAATTGTTGTTAAATGAGTATTGTTTAAAAAGTCTGTAGGAAAACTAGCAGAGCCAGTGTGCCACGAAGTCAGTAACAAAACGTGGAAAATTTTTAGAAAAATTTATTTTTAACTCGGTTCATAAAAAATTTTCTGAAAACGACTCCAGTTGTCCGACATAAAATAAAGCACAAAAAAAATTTTTTTTCACAAAAAGTATGTACAAAAATAAACCACAATTATCTTTTAATGGGAAGCTCTTATGAAACGAATAGCCCAGCTATAATTATTAATTACCTAATGGAGATTGAATTCGCATGTTTAGTCAAAACAACCAACCAAACTTTCCCGCCTTACTTGAGGTTCTGTTCGCTATAATGAGAATTGCTTACAAAACTAAACTTAAATTTTCAAATTTACTAAGCGTTAAGCCATTTCTTGAGCTAAAAGTAGGTAGAAACTAAGAGAATTAGAGGGATTCCAGGTCGCGACGAAGGATTACAATAAACAATAGAGAAATAATCGTGATGGCTTACTTAGTGGACAGGACGGATGTTGGGAATTAACTCCAGATAAATTTGTGAATTTTATTCTACAGCTATCACTTGTTTGTGAAGCAAAGGATATCAAGGAAAATGTGTTGAAATGGAAAGCTAAAGTACCTGGAATTAGGCAATTAGGCAGATGAAACGAGAAAATCGGCAAACGTTATTGTGTGTAGGTGAATAAGTCGGCCAACGATTTGCTACAAGTTGCATAGCTGGATACGGTAGTAAAGTTCTGCACGGTCTTACAACAAGGCAAAGTTTAGTGATTTTGCAACATCTTTTGGGGAAATGTTAGTTTACGAGACTTAGCAAAAAAATTTTTAGAACTTCTAGGTTTGTGTCCATCGGCCCATAGTTTGGTTTTGCACAAACCCATTGATTGAATACCTCAATACACTATCAAATCATTCGGATTATATTAATGAAATAATCAGTCGAAAACAAACAAGCTCAAATGTTTCAACATCGCTCATGTGCAGCCTAGTGAATCTCAAAACATATTTGGCTCTATTTTTCCGCGAGACGTACAACGAAAATATTTAAAAACTTCTAATTGAAATCCTACACCAGTTTTGTACGATGTACCAAAGCTGGAAAAGCCAACATGGAATCGATCCCTTCAATGAAAATGTTTCTATATTATTTGTTACATCTTTGCCATTCAAAGTCCTCGGTATCTTTGATATCTATAGAGTTTCCTTTGCATCATTAGATTAATTTGTCCTACAGATAATGTATTTTTATTATCACTTTAGATACGATATTAGAAAATGAACCTATATGATCTGATAGCGGGTCTTTTTAGGAATCAAATCTCGATCTCGCAGTGTTGTCAAACTCTGACTTATAATAAAAGATGTCTTAATGTGTGGTTCTCTAACTGCGGTCTTTCTTTCATGATTCTTAAGAGTATTATTCAGTTTTGATCCAAGTGTTGAAGGTTTTCTCTCTCTTATCTGAACCGCGGTGATTGAACACGCGTGTCGTTAGCAGGCTTTCGACCACACACCAGTTGCTGTATGCCTAGCTTAAAGCTGCATTGTACAGGGTAATCATATCGCCACACCGGGAAAAATTTTACACTCAATTACCATGAAATTCAAAAATGGATTTGCCTTTTCCTGTTTCCCGTGAAGTAATAGGCCGTGATTGCCGCTGGATTACCAATCACAAAGCTCATCAACCTTCATCAAATGATGATGCCAATGAAATAATCTTTTTAATACTCCATTCTTTACAGCTACTAAACCTGTAATTCGCTACCCATCAAAGAATGAAATACCAAAGACAAGAAAAATATCCCTAGCTCTAAAGCACAGACTTGAAAAACTCATGCTGAAGATGAAAGAATGAAAAGATTTCAGCTCTGCAGGTTTTGATATAAAAATGCTTTGCTGGTAGAAGATAGTGTTCTGAATGATCTTGTGAGTGATGGAGTAATCCCAACGAACAGAAGTCTAAAGACTTTGACAAACATTCATACAAAGAATCGATAAGTGCAAAGAACAGTTGATACTCTTTTAAGCTTTATTGACCGACATGTACGAACAGCTTTCTACTCCATGATCTGTACATGGTACAAACACAGAGGGTCAGTAGTAACAGTTCTCTTCGATACACTAGCCAGTTGATCTCCTAAATATACTTAAAGCAACAAATATACAGCGTAACAAAATTGAACAAACGACTATAAACAAGTTACAACAATAATCTACCGTAAAGAAAATAKGATAATTGATAATATACAAGTTTGACTGGATCTCAAGTTTACATACGGTTAAGGGTAATTTACAAAGACGCGCGTAATAAGATTATATAGCTGAAGGTTATTGGTAGGAAGCGAACGCATCATTACTGAACTACAACATTTGATTAAGAATTATTGCCCACAAAATTTTGATGGCTTTATATTTTATATAATTACCCTGATCAGCTCGCAAACTGTACATACGAGTTGCATTTATCGTCTTACAGTGCTTGCTTGTTGTGGTTAAGAATATGACAACATTACTAGCAATCGTGCTGTGTTTGTTAGCAGGATACGAGAAGAACCGTGGCCTTTTGAGTACATGTCTTTGAATGAAAAATTTCGCTTTGGAATTTAGAGAAAAACTTTCTAAATAAACGAGTACGAAATTCAAATCAATGGATTATTCGTAGCTAAATTATCACTAAAAATATTCATCTAACTCTCTTGGCGAGAAAAGTATCACTTATCTTCTCTCTCGACCAGACAATCAATTCAATTAATTTTTTCAATTGGGCTCTTCAAGATTTCCACGTACAAATTACGAGCTTCAAAAATCGTCTATGTAACACTTGAATACAAGAAATGAAAATTTACAACTCATATTTTTTCCTGTAAGTGCCTGAAAACAAGTTCAACGTTCTAGAGGATGCAAACAGACCTAAATAAAATGCATTGATAGTTCGCTTCATTCAGAATATACTAGTAATTTCAAGGTCAATAAAGAGAGCCCGAGTTGCTAGTACTATTATAAGTGGCACTTCCAGCTCCAAACTGACCTTGTGAAGGCTGAACATTACATCCAGTAACAGATCCATTGGACACGATCAGTCTCTGGGACTCGAACATCTCTCTCACGTTGGGGAACGATGGATGGCTTGCAGCTGTTTGGCTGTGCTGTGTTTGGCTGTGCGGGGAGGGTACCACTGGAGAAACTTCAGTAGCTATGGCGGGACTCGAGCCGTACTGGTGATGACTATACCAGCCACTTCTTGTAGTCTCGTAGGACGTGTACGGTGTATGCTGCTGACGGTGGAGAGGTTCTTCTAGAGCTGCGTGAGGATTCGTTTGATTGTAATGACTTAGATGTGGAGAATAGCGTGTCTGAACACCGGGTTCCGCGTGAGAGTCGTTGACAAACTGGCTCAAGGCAGGTCTCTCTGCACCGTTTGGAGGACTGTTTGAATACGAACCACACGCATACGTCGATGGAGAGTAGTTTTGTTGGGCCTGAGAATACGTACAATACCCATTATAACCGTACGAGGTCTGATCTTCAAAGCACTGGCGAGGAGGTGCGGTAGGGAAAGATGGAGGCGTAGATCGATTGTCGTCGTCCATCATGTACGGTTCTCTTTTGACGACGGTCTGCGGAGACTCTCGCTTTCCTCGCGGGATATTTACAACCACCATCTCTCTGTCGGGTGATGGACTGCTCTCGCGGTCTGGAGAGTTTTCTTCCTTTGTTTGTTGATCAGTTGATTGCTGCTTTTGACTTCCATTCTTACTAACGGAAGTGGATTTATGTGCGTTGTCATTGCTTGTATTGGTTGTTTCAGCTGAGGTGTTTTCCTCACCGTTCTCGTTCTTCTCCTCAGAACTATCACCCTCTTCACTCTTGACTACATCTTTCTTTCGAAAGCGTTTTCGCCTCCTAAGATAGCTGCCATTCTCGAACATGTTTAAGCTGTCAGGATCCAACATCCAGTAACTACCTTTGCCCGGTTTCTTGTCATCGCGGGGAACTTTCACAAAACACTCGTTAAGAGAAAGATTATGCCTAATTGAGTTCTGCCAGCCTTGTTTATTGTTCCTGTAATAAGGGAATCGGTCCATAATAAACTGATAAATCCCACTGAGTGTGACTCTCTTTTCGGGTGCACTTTGGATAGCCATAGCAATAAGAGCAATATAGCTGTATGGAGGTTTGACCATGTCTTGTCTAGCGGGGTGTTGAGATCGTGGAATAGGAGGCCCATAAAATCTATCTGGGCCATGCCTCGGTTCATACTGCCCAGCATGTCCGTACACTGGAAAATGAACGGATGGATACGGAGACGAGCCTTGACGGTAGAAGTCCGCGTAGCTTTGGTTCGCGTACACTGGTGATATCATGGTGTTGCTTGCGCTTGGAGTATTTGTTTGGTAAGGGTACATGGCCATTTCTGAAGCTGACATTCCACCCCTGACCACAGCACTGTGTCTGACTAAATGGCTTGAAGTTGTAGAGTCGCTTTTGATACGTATCTAACGCACTATTCTGAGTCACGCGTTTGACAATAAGATGGAAATTCAATTGATCAAATTACATCAATTACGTAGCAATTCCACGTCAAATCAACCAATCACAACGTACCCCCTATCTCAAGGGCCACACACGCAGAGAGGGGTCCATTACATGACGGAGGTATAATTTCATAGACCTTTTACTGAAATTAGCAATTGGACAAAAACCCTTGTCAACACCATTTCAACGAGGGTGATAGCTCCCGGGATTGTCACATTCAGACATGCCAGAATGATTTGCGCGGTCAAAGACCCGTAGAAAAAGCTTAATTGCATCTATTGAGGATCCGTGCCAAGCACAAACGCAGGCGGTGTACGAGATATACATACGTATAAGAATGTCGTCGAATTTTTTAAAGCCTGATAGGTTAGGGCACTGTGGTGGTTGAGTATTACGGGTAATTTGGGTTATATTTTAGGTCTTACACGTCCATTCCCGCAACACATGGCGAATGGAACCCACGACATAAACGACTCAAACATATGGCTACCAATCAGTGTGAACAGGTTTTCAGACCTTAACTTTTATCAGACGAATAAATTTCAAAATACCCAATAAGATGCGCTTCTCAAACGCTCACTTTCTGTCTTCCATGTATGGAGCATATATGCATGATACCGCCACGACAAATTGTTTGGCCTATTGATGTAACATCGAAGGTTGTGTGAAGAAAAACAATTGTGACAAAAGATTTAAGGACTTAGTGACACAATCGGCAACACAAAACATTGTCCTTGTTGTCCCGTTTAAATAGGGTAGTTTTTGAAAGGAAACAATTTGATCGTAAAGACCCTTTTAAAGGGTTAATTCACAACAGAATGGGCTTTGGGTATTTCAATGAGATTGTAACTCTTTTCTGCAGTGTTAGATATAGAGCATAATAGGGACATCCCGGGGGCGTGACCAGCCCTTATCGTGCAGATAATGGAGCCATAGATTTACATAACTTACCGTCAGCATAGTCGATTCGCTGATTGAAGAATGAAACGTTTGCGATCTTATCATCAAACTTGCCGCATTTTCAACCGACAATCATTTGCCCATTCAACCCCATCAGAAAGGAATTTTATTTACATCAAATTCATGTTTGRTTGACCCGGAAAAGATCGCAAAAGTGCATTTGTTAGATAAGTATTAGCTGGTATTTGTTCATTAATTCTTCTATAGAGTCCAATAGCTCACAAGCCAAGGCACGTTTAAAAGAGGTATTAAATAAATCGCTTACAATTAAGCAAAGATTTAAAAGTCGCTAAAACATTAAATTGAGAAAATAGAATTGAACGTCCAAGATATTCAGAAATTGCATGACTTTAAGTTTAAAAATCCATCGAAAGGTTGGACTTTGTAACAGCGTTAATGCACGGTACACAATCTAAAAATAAACGTGCACAAATAGCACGCAAGTAATCACCTGAACCTCAAATGATTCCTGAATGACAGCGCATGAAGTAAAGTGACAAGCAAGGTCATCCGTGCTTTGCAGATAATACACTATGACAAATAAGTCATTGGAAGATTTATCGGTGAATACGTTGCGCTTAATGATATCTAACAGCCCATTCTTGAATTCCTTTTCACTCACGTATACCAGTTTAGAATTTATCTCGGGGTCAATATGCGTTTAGGGGGCTCGTACGTAGGACCCTGAGGAAGGATGACACTATCACCACGCCTTCCACTTCATACAGCTTGACACAACTATCTGAATCGACACAAGATTTTATAGGTGTGGATGAGTTGCGTAAATGAATGGACAATTGGTTGGTGCTCTGAGAGGTCAAGTATGAGTTTTCTTGACGAATGACTACAGTCCAACGATTGGGACAACTTTAAGATACGGTCGTTATTCGTAGTTTGATAACCTTTACAATCAGCCGCCTAAATCTAGAAACGGTTGTTTGACAGCGGTGTTGCTGCGGATGGAACTGTGTTGATTAAATACCTGTGCCCTTGCGCGATAGGCTAATGAAGATGATATAACGACATCAGAGGAAATTCCCAATTTGTTAATACTTCTTGTTTTCGACCACACTTCCTATAATGAAACCAATGCTTGAAAACAAAACTAGTTTGTCACAAAAACACATGGATGATTTTCCAAAGCTGAAAGTGATAGCCTTAGAGATGATAACAAATCAGTTTCGAAAAATTGTTTAGTTCTATCTGGAACACGGCTCTCTGAAGGAGCATTATTAATTAAGGGATTCCGTGGTGAAAGTAAAGTTACCTTAACTTAACAAATAGGATATATATATACACATTTATATATAATTTCAAGTACCATGTTTTTTCCTCGTTGAAGCAATTCGAGAAATGTTTGCAAAATCTGAAGGGGGTGGTTAATGAGGATACATCTGTGATTACGACTCAGAAAAAGCGCAAACCACAAAGCAATGAACAGGAATTGGAATGAATGAAAAAAGTGACGTATAGTATAGGAAATAAACGTGAGAAATGTGACAAACTGACTGAAAGCTAGAGAGGAAGGGAAAGAAAAAGAGAAAAGGGAAAACGTAAGAGTAAGAGGTTCGGATAAACATTTTTAAGAAAAAATAAAAATATTTCCAAAGTCACGAACAATGACAATTGCAGGAATTGCAATGGAAATGGAAGACTCTGTAGATAAAGAGCCATACACGTGGAAAATAAGAGAAAAACAGCCGGAAAGAGTTGGGGGAGGGAGCCGGAGATCTGAAAGAGATAAGGAAACAGCGTAGGATGCCGTTTGAATGAATGTTAAAAGAAATACATTGAAATAAGTACGTGATTGACAGTTTAGTGCAAATAAGTGGTTAAGATACTCTGTAGAATAGCAAACAAGAGGAAATGTGTGGTACTGGACTGACTCAAACAGGGAGGGAGGGGAAAACGTAGGACTTATGAAAACATGTTAAAGAAACTGATATTTGGTGAAAATAGATGACTAAGATACTCTGGATCATAGGCAAGGAAATTAGAAAAGTGGGATAGTTAACAGTTCACTTCTGTTTGATAATGAATTGCCCCTAGTACTTGATCTTCATGTATAATGAATGAATACACATTTGCAAAGATGTTGAACAATGCCTGGTATCAAGAGGTTGTTTTGGCTGTGACAAACTCGGGGTTGTTCAACCCTTTTTGTGGCCAGAAGACGTGCTGGAAAAGCAACTACACTATGACCTGCATTAATGGATGCAAACAAATATACTGGGTTAATGGCTTGTATTTCAATCCAAGCATGGCCATGGTATTGTATAGTATCGTATCTGAAACAGATAGCAACCGAGTCCTTTTAAAAGCGCATACAGCAGCTGTGAATTCCTTGGCTTCTTCGCTTCACTTCTTCTTCTAGGCTTTTCTGCCATTTTTAACTTTTTAACGAAATCACCTAACTACTTAACAACAACAAACTACGTTCCAAGTTAGCACCAATATTTCTCTATCCAAATCTTCAAACTAGGTGACCACAGTTTCACCCTTCTGGGGTACCTATCGTTGGTCTTCCATCCATAATAGCCTGTTTCTCTCAATCTTCTCAACCAATATATATTCTCTTGTCAAAACAGTAATTCCCCCAAAAGCTTCAAAACAGCTTTCTGCATAAGCACCTATAGTCTATAGCTATCTTTAAAACGTGAAAGACATTTATAATTCTCGTTTTGAAATAATTTTTTTAGTATTATAGATTTTTGTAATAGTTTCGTTAAAGGTTTCCTAGGGTTTTTTCATTCTAGGTTTTGAGGGGTCTCCGTAGTCTTAGAGAAGGTGAGTTAGTTTTGAAGGGGAAAATATCAATATCCTAGCCTGAAACAGCCTCTGGAATGATGTAAGTCAGCTTGGCATGGCTATTACTCACAGATCAAACTCTGAAACAACCACTGGGTTGTATATTTTAGATGCACAATACACGTCCCAACCCACCGAGTTTTTATCGCAGATCGTTCTTTAAAAATAAATGTAAAAATAAATGTTTTTGTGAAAAAATGTTATTCTGGAAATCCGGCTTAAAAATTTCATTTGCGAAGACTTTGATAGGATTTTTCAAAATCAAAAATCCTACTTCTCCATTTAAAGATCAGGATTATTGAGTCATTCATTCTTCAAATATTTGTCCAGCAAGGCTCAACAAAATTCCCTTATAGTCAGTCTTACAGTTTGTCGGATTCATCTGACTGGGACTATTTACTTTGACCTTGATTAGAATTACAAAGTAAAGCTCTCTCACTGCAAATAAACTTGGAATGGCTTTTTAAAACTCGATTACGAAATCCACAGTGTTACGGGTTTTTTCTTGTCTCTCCGGCGCGCGCTTTTTCTCTCATACTCACTGCTCTAAAACTCAATGATCGAAAGCGAAACTTAATTCTCAACACTGTCGTTGCCAGAATTTAGAGATAATAGATAAGCCCCGCGATCTACAGTGACAAATTTATAATCCCTCTACGAATGAACCTCAAGAATTTGAATTTAAAAGAAAATCTTGCGTGATCAGTTAATAATGCGAGTAAAACAGGCGCGCGAAGAAGCATTGAAGAAGACGCAAATTCAGAACGCGCGTTCACTATTTCAGACTCGTATATTCAGGATCTTCAAAACTAAACCACTTGGAGCTTTCAGTAAGAGATAGAAGTACTAAATAAGAATAACAAAACTACATGGGTTGATTTGCAGGACTTGCCGGATTAGAGATAAATTGTGAACTATCGACCCTGGTGTTTCACTGACACAACGGCCGGCATGCGGAGCCTGATCCAAACTGACGGCTACCCGGCTTGACGCAGTTATAATCGCATCTAAACCTTATAAACTTCTTACGAGACTCGCTCACTTGGGAAACTGCATGCCAGGCATTTATGAGAGACATCCAACGTTTCTTTTGAGGGCCTTTTTATACATATAGTGTATGGGAAGTTCGGCTTAGTATTTTCAGTACTGATTCGAGTGTTCAAAACCCTGTGAAGGAAGGAAGGAAGAAGATAAAAGGAAAGGAAAGGAAAGGAAAGAAGAAAGGAAACACAAAAGTATTTGGCACTTAATGTAAAATAAGGGAAACTATAGGCTTAACTGAAAAAGAGAAAGGAAGGAATGAAGGAAGCCGAAAGAGAGGAAAGAGAGGTACAAAAGAGTTAGACTGGCCTTACTTTTCAAAATAATTATAGTCAAATGATGATAATCGAAGATACGAACAAATGAATGTAACAAATAAGTATTTCATGCTTCAATCGAATACGTGGCTAGCTACACGACTATGTTGACGCCCTGCCAAACAGTAGGCTTGGAAAAGATAAATTGTACTCAAACCGGGCAAGCAACATGCGGCCAAAATCATAAAGATTTGAGTAGTTCCATTGTTATCTGAAAGCTATCTACAGTAATATCAAAATTGTAGAACAAGATCAATGGAATATACCTTGATGGCAGTCCAAGTAGTCCACTGAGCTTGTGGTTTTCAAAGGTTATCTGATACTGAATCGGCAAATTTTCACGTTTCCAACCTTGTTTTGAAGAAACAATGCCAAAAACAAATTAATTGGACATTTTAAAACAAAAACTAATTAGGGTAGGTTTTTAGTGCATAAGTAGGGTAAAAATTTTAACTACTTTTCTTGACTTTGAAATGGCTTCCTTTTTCAAACAATCAAAAAATGAGGAAATCCAAAACTTCCAATCAGAGTGCTTGGATATGGAAGCCATTTCAATGCTACCCGCTTCACTTGAACACAATATTTTTTCCAGTAAAGAAAACTTCAACTTCCTTTACTTACAACAAATAAATGAGTAAATAAATAAATAAATAGGCAAGACACAGGTAGTTTACAGCAATAGCTTACTCAAAATGTAGAGTTCAACAAGCCTCTGTTTCCGTATTTTCCTTTAGGTTGAAGTAAGCCCTTGAAAAGGTTTAACTTCGCGCGTAACCTTTTATTATTTTTGTAGCAAAAAGTCTACAAGTAATCGAGCGTTCAGTAAGCAATGATAAGTGTTTACTACTCGTTTAATTAAAACTATAAAGTTTGGATTAATTTTCTGGAAAAGTTAGTGACTTCGAAATACACTATACTACGGTAGTATTTGCTTTCTCTCCTGGCCAGCAAACAGAAAAAAATACAGGAACTAAAATGGCAATCCAGTGAAGCGCTATACAATGGAGTCGTTTTCTCACGAAAAAGTTTCGAAGTTATATTGCTACAGAAGCAAATCTTGGTTAGGACTGTTTCCGAGTTATAATGGCTTTTAGCCAAAACCGGCTCCAGTTCAAAGAAATACTTTGATCAAGTCTGCCAAAATTCGTCCCGTTTTTAGGATATCTGAGACTTAGTTTACTCTGCAACTGATTCAAGATTACGAATTGACGCATTTGAAAGGATTTTTTTTGCAACGTTTTCGTAAAATTTATATTATTTTGGTCTAAAAACAATACATTTTTTTTACAAATGGCCTTTTTGATCAAACTCTTGGAAATATTTGGATACGAATTATGTTAAAAAGTTCTAAAGTTTTAGTTCTGTTCAATATTTTGCTGGCTGGTTTTTAATTGAGTCATAAAAAATTTAGTCTATAAAAATCAAAACAAATCAAAATCTAACGGACAAAGCCATAATAAAATAATCGGAGATTAGTAAGATGTGATGTGATCTGGAATGTGCCACGGCGGGAACACTGGCAAAACAATCCATAAAAATACAGTAAATTAATGACTCGTTCAGTAAATTCTAATGAAACAACTGAGGTACTTTAGTATTAAGTCAATAACATTGTAAACATGCAGAATTCCAGCATTAAAAAGCATTTAACGCAACAAAAGTACTGAAAAAACGTGGGAAAACCAGCTACAAAGGTTCCCACGGTTTTGTGGAGCAAAAAGAGCAAAATTTTCGAAAAATGAGCAAATATTGACTTAATAACTTAAAGTCAATTAAGATAAAACAATTGCTTTATTTGAAAGAATTTACTAAGTACAATTCCTTGTACCTCATTCAACCTGGTGATTTTTTAGTTCAAAGAAGTTAGTAGAAAGTAGAGTAAGAAGCACTAGAATAGAGTTTTAAATGTGAAATACAGTTTATAGTAGAGATTTTATTCTTTAAGCCACTTTAATGGGCAAAATAGTTACAATTCCAAGCTACATTTGAGTGAGTATAGTTTGTTTTGAGGTTCTTATCCTTTCGACAAACATTAAACACAGAGAAAGGACGCCAATATATTCCTCTGAAAGCCTTGTCAACAAGGATGACACTTACCGTGGGAAAGTTTGGAAGTAACTAAGCATCATTAGTGCATAAAAGAGTCCTTCATGTGAAGTATTTTTGTCAAAATTAGAAAGAGAGTAAATTTATCACAAGTGCAGGCTTGTCATTGTGAGCTATACACCAACAGACGTGAATAGACTCATGCGTAAATTAGCGCGATGCCACAACAGTGCATCAGTAACGCCATATCATTTTCAGTTCTACTTGTAAACTTCCGACGGTGCAGTAGAGTCGGCGAAATTGTTTGCTTTCTTTTGTAGCTAAATGAGAAGGGTAACAGAAACAGAACCTCAGGGTTTCATAACAAGAGTGTACTGGCGAGAGAGTGAGGGGGGTGGGTCACTCCCTCTTCCTAAAACTCATGTCACAATTCTTATTTCTCGTTTTTTGATACGAAGAGTAAAATGCGAGAGGGTGATTATATTTTTTGCATGTGGAGGATACAAAGAAAGCTATGCACAATCATCGGGGTGTTTTATTTTATTTTTTTCATTTATTTTTTTATTTTTTAATGGCGAAGTAGCCTCTCTACTTTAGTCTCGGTACACCGCCATGAATTGAAAAAGGAAATAAGAAGAAAACACGAACACCGTGCAAGAAAGTTAGTTGCTACATGCTGACGTTTCGAACGTTCGTCCTTTGTCGGAGTGAAAGAGAAGGTGTTTAGTTTTGGATGTATTTTCCAGATCATTTGAGAAATCTGGAATTTGCCARTGAATGTTCGAGTGGAATTTGCCAGTTGATTTTCGAAATGAATCAGCCAGTGAATGTTCAATGTTGGAGGAATCTGCCAATGAGAGTTCAATAGTAGTGTAGCATTGAATACAACATAGTGAATGGGTAAAAAGAAAAAGTAAAAGAAAAACTATAAAAATTGAAAACAGAATGATAACCACGGATAAAGCAAGGAAACCGCGGCCTGGGAAACAACTAAAGCAGAAAGCATGTCAAACATGGAACCATAAATAGAAAAGGAAGAAAGGAAGCTGGGAAGGAAAGAAAAAGCATCAACTTATGGACAATATAACAATCAGACAATCAATCAGATTACAAGCAAACAATTAATCATTCTTGTAACAGACAGACAGACAGACAGACAGACAGACAGACAGACAGACAGACAAAACAAATGAACAGCGAACAAACAAACAAACAAAAGGAAGCAAACAAACGAGTCATGAAACCTTTAAAAAACGTCAAAACGAAGTCAGTCGGCCAGATAGCCTAATAAATGTTTTACGACTAATAAAGCAAACAACAACAAAAAACAACGAACAAAATAAACAAACAAGCGAGAAGTAACGGCTTAAAGAAGCATAAGGCCCTGGCTAAACGAGGAAACATGTTTACCGCGCGCATGTTTCCTCGATGTTTCCCAGTTTAGCCACATGCTAAACATTGCTGCGTGCAACGAATTTCGCTTCCAAGAAGCAAAACATATGTTTTTGCAGTGCGACAGAATCATTTCATGCTTCCAAGACGCATGGAAACATTGTTTACAGTTTTGTCACTTTAGGAAACATTTAGGCCAAATGTTTCCTCGTTTAGCCAGGGCCTTAAAAAAATACCACAAGTTCTGGAATGTGTGGGCTTATCCTCACTTTTGAAATAGAAAATAAAAGCAGAACTTAAAATAACAAAACAAGCAATTCCGGGATTCGACCCGGTCCAATCTAGAACTGAAGTTTATTATGGCATTTTTTAAGAAGAGTTTAGCGTATAAAAAAAGAGAGTCACCCAAATCTGTCTTAGCTCGCAACAAGACTTAGATAACCTGAAGCATAATCATAAGGCAGACTTGGGAAGCATGGTTAGTGTTACTGGGAATGTGAACGATCCGGCTATCGATAATCTTGAAGCTCAAAAATGTAAGAACACTTAAAAGAAGACAAAGATGATGATGATTAGGAATTAATTTGACCACGGAGAGAGCCGAATGGATATTATCAAAGACAAGGGTGATGATAGACTTGAGGGAGGAAAAACAGACCATTCAAGGATTCCAGAAAAAAAAAAAAATTAACGAAAACCGGTACTCCTTTACGATTTAAATAGTCCATGGGTTTGCTATGCAGTACCTTGAAATTTTATTTCTAACCAATATTTTAAAAACATTTCAAGTGTATATCAACAAACGAGTTGCATTTTAACAAGAAATGTTTAGGGTTTTTCGTTTTTCGACTGAAATTCTGAGAGAGTTTGAAACGAAAAAATCTCGTTCTCCATAGTTTTCAAACCGCGAAGATTATTGTAGAGTTTAAAATAACCAAATCTATTCAAAAGCCCATTTGGGGACTGAATTCCTGAGCGAATAAAATCTCTAAGGATCAAGGAATGTACGGCTTTAAGTCCCGTTTATCCCCAGCATGCGTGCAACTTATCTGGAAGATTCCGTAGACTTCGCTATTTGAAATATTAGATGACATATTATCGACTTCTCTAGCTACGATTGAAGCAGCAATGCAGCTAATTTGACGAACAAGTTTTGTACGTTAACAAGTCTTGATGAATTGATCTCAAATTAACCACTATTTACTTTACTAATTGCCTACTTGGGAGTTTAAGAGTTTCAAAACAAAATGTAACGTTATGAAAACAAATCTTTATCGACGATAAAGCACCCTGCTGCTCGCTCAGCGACCCTGGAGAATACTGCGTTGTGTCAGAATTATCGGATACTAACCATCGCCTGAGGCGATTTTCAACCAGCCCCGTTCACGCGATGAAAAGAAAGAATTGCGAGSCCGACCCGCCCTTTTGAGAGGATTTTCTCAGTGATTAATCTGTCAGTGAGGTGCTGAGTGAAAATCATGCTCTATCAGAACAGGAAGTGTGATTGAGGTAAAAGATGGGCCGAATATGAGGGTTAAATTTATCAAACCACATTCACGTTTTTTGGCAAGATAAAGACTCATGGATAAGCCCCTTTCTTTCACAGCTATGCTGAATGTAAAATCTAACTGGATAATATAATTTAATGAATATCACAAATTCTATCACTTCAAAAAGGTGATTTTTTCGTATTTCCTTATTAGGTGCGCATACCAAGATAACCGAATTAGAAAGAGTGTATGCTTGTTAATTCAACTGTACTTGGTCTAATTCTTAGGGAATAACTTCCATTCGTACCTATTTATAATCAGTACGAAATCCGTCCCGTCCGTTATTTGTAAGAGCTAGTGGTTCTAAATTTCAATTTCATAACGCGCGAAAGTATTACAGCACCTACTTCAACATTCACGATTGTTACACGATACTTCACGTATCGTTCACGATGATGACACGATACTATCATATCACGATTATTGCACTATTACACTACTACTAACTAACTACTACAATACGAAGAGATAACTAACTAAAAACTAGAGTGATTGCCATATGACCGTGAAAGAATAGGCAAACTAATAGTTAGTAGTAGACTCTAAACCAATGATTTTCTTTTGTTCTTTATCAACTATTACAAACTAAATGGTCTATTTTCTTTCACGGTCATATGGCAATCACTCTAGTGTGAGCTGCGTCGGTGTTTCTAATGAAACAGTAATGATGAAAAGGTAAATTATACACCGTGAAAAGATGAAAAAACTCACTGACGTTTCGGACGCTAGTCCTTCGTCACGTGACAGGTCACATGACCATTCAAACGAACCTGCGGCAAATGTCTTTGCCATAGCGCATTTTTTTATGTATGACATTTCTCATATGGTCGACATTATGGAAAAAATTAGATATTTTGTTTTGCCATAAAGTTTGTAGCCGACGTTTACTGTTAAGTTCTAAATGGTAAAATTTAATGAATAATTGTAAAACTACGTCATTCTGGCTACGAAAAAAAAGGGCTAATGTACGTAAGCATAAATTAATATTCATAGCATGAAAAGTTTATTTATGATAAAAATATTAAATTTTGTTTACTTACTTGTTGTTTATTGAGGTCGTGAAGAACTGATGAGCAGAAACTGTTTCATACGACAACCAAAATAATAGAGATCTAGAGTATCAAGGGGTCCTTCGGCAAAGCTGCAAGATGAGTGAAAGATTTAAAATCAGACAAAGCCAGCATTAAGTCAAAACCGGCAACTTTTCTGCTCTTAAACTAACACAGATACCTCTTTTATGAATAATTCTAATAAATAGCTTGTATAACAACAACATTTAAGACTCCAGCCTCGTGAAAATATGAGCAAACATTCAGTTTGAAGAAAACTTTGAAGCGCAATGAACAGGTGTCTATGGGATCCCTGTGGTTTACCAGTTTTCTCTGGGTTATGCATGCAACAGGAAACCCAAGCTGCCAAATACGAACAAATAACAATCATATGTTTAATGTGCCATGATATGGACACGAAAAACATGAAATTTTCTTGAATATTCATGTCTGATCTTCATGTCTAATTAAAAAGACTGGTCTTTGTTCTTCATCCAACATTTGACTTCACTCTCAAAGTTTTGTTTTCCGGTTTTTTCGCCGTTACGATGCGTCGAATAGTTTTTCTCACTTTAGGATTTGTTGTTTTAGCATCGAGCTCAAGTGAAGAAGATGTTTATTCTAATATTGAATTTCCACCAAAGTTTAAACCATCTACGGACCCAAGACAACCAGCTGGTCATCTAAAACCTTTTGGTTACCAAAGACCGCCAAATGGCCCAGTCATTGAGTACGACAAGCCGCTTCGACCAGAAAAGTTCTGGGAAGACCATGTTAGTAAAAACCTTCCTCTTGTATTTAGAGGAGGTATCTCCGAGTCACCTGCATTGACTAAGTGGACTGACTCTTATATTAAGGAAAAATATGGTGATTTAGATGTGTTAATTGAAAAGAAGAAGGAGAATCGTACTCATGGGATGACGAGCAGAATGCTTCTTGGAGATTTTATTGATCAGTACAGAAAGAAAGATATTTATGTTGTTACTGTTATGCCCGACCCCATGCGAGAAGAGGTTCAGGTATRGTATATTTTAAATAATTTTTAATGATCTTCATCAGACCTGTGTTCCTTATATTGAACGTTGAACTTCAAAGGAACTCAATGATCATATATATAAAAAATTAATTAATAAATCACTTTTATTTAAGTGTCTAGTCGTTCTAGCGCTTTCGCACTAACTGGGGACACTTTTCGCTCACACGCACTACCACTACAACTCACATGTTGATTTTTACGGAGGGAGGAAACCGGAGAACCCGGAGAAAACCCTCGTAGCATAGGAGAGAACAACACAACAAACAAATTAAATTCACATGTGGCAAATTTAGTCCTTTAACCGACTTGGCCATTTAATATCCACTACATAATAATGAGTTTCAACGCGATTTGGGGGTAGAACTGGTAGAAGAGATGCCCTCCTACTCAAGCCAAGTATACCGAGCGTTTATATGGAAAGAAGTCGGCTAGGCGAGTTAGAGTGTTAACATGGGGAAAAGTTGTCTCAGGTACCACGGTCCCCAGCCACCCTCTTTCACAAAGAGGGTAACACTACCCTACCCTCCTACACTACTCAAGCTAACTATACCGAGCGTTTACATGGAAAGAAGTCGGCTAGGTGAGTTGAAGTGTTTACATGGGCAAAAGTTGTCCCGGGTAGCAGCGTCAGCCTCTTTTGCAAAGAGGTAACCCTACCAGTAGGGTGGCCCTTTTAGCCGAAGGAAAGTAAAATATCTCATGTAAACGGTCAAGATGAAGTTACAAAGAAAATAGGGAAAAGTTAGCTATGCTAACAGGGACAAGTTTTCTCCATGTGTAGAGCGATGGTACTTTATCCATGAAATAAAAACAAAATAGTTATTAACTAATAGTCGCAATTTAGTGGATATTTAGTCTATATCACTCAAGTGAATCAATTTATACATGAATACGCAGGAGACATCAAAAACACAAGAAACATGTTATTCATTTGTTCATCAATACTTTGACTTTCAATGACTAACATGTTTCTTGTATATTCGAGACTAATAATAGACTGTATCTAAGCAACCAAACAATGTGTGTGTGGAGAAAGGGTATGCAGGGCGGGGCAGAGCAAGCAGGGGTTACAATTTTCTAAATTATGATTAAGAAAAGGTATATTGACAGATATTGTAGAGGCAGTACAGATTTTAGCAAAGAAAAAAAAGGAAAAATAATAATAAATAAATGAATTGATAAATAAATGAAATAAAGAACAGTTAAAAGAATGTAACATGAATCAAATGAAAGAATGAGAAATATTGACTTTGAACATTTAATATATTTAGGTGGTTTCAAGTCTGTTGTGCGGCACATTTGTGGACTATCTTCATGAGACAAACTTCTGGATGGGATCAGGGGGGACACGGTCTGTCATTCATTACGACGCTGATCATAACATCCATTGCATGGTGGCAGGAAGAAAAGACTTCATAATGATCAACCAAAAGTATAGAAAAGAACTAAAACTTACAAAGGTAAATATCCAGAAATATTTCAGGCATAGCAGTAGTGCACTCAGGTTTGACATGCRGGTAAAGTTTTTTGTTAGGTCTTTTCCTTAAGTTGAGCATTTTTCTCCTGATTCTCTGGCTTTTGGCCCACCATTAACCTAAAAAAGCTAAATTTAAATTTGAGTGAGTTCAAAGCCATGCCCTGACTTAAATTAGCCCAGAGATTGTTTCAGAGTTTGATCTGTGAGTTGTCTCAGGATACTTGTAGGGTAGATAATAGGGATAGATTATTTATTTATTTTGGTTAAATATTTTTTATCTTTATTTTATTTTTTGCCATTCAGTTCCCACAATTTGGTTCAGGTTTTTCAATGGTTGACCCTGATGTCATTAACCTTGACTTTTATCCTGACATGCCCAATGTTGAATGGACATATGCAACAATCAATGCAGGAGATTGCATTTTCCTCCCTTCAGGTGAGTATATCAGCACCCGGGGTCATTCATTAAAAGCAAAAATAGACTTTTTTCTGTTGTAATTATCCATGATTACAGACTAAACAACTCAGGGTTAGCCTCATTTCAGTGTCTAACTATTTCCAAATACCAACAAATGCACAACTTGAACAACACAAATGCACTTGACTTTGAAATTCCAGACCTTTACTGGACCCCATAAATATTTTTACACAAAATCAAGGCTACCCCCTGGGGGGACTCCAATTGGATAAGGGTGGGGATACTCGTCATACCTTTAAGGGTACCTCTTAGGGAGTCACAAATCTAAAACAACTACCGGAGAATAAGCTAGTACATGTTTGGGTGTTTTTGAGGCAATAAGATACCCGAGATTATATGATGACAGTCAGAATAATTGGTAGTTGTAATTCAGGATATTAAATTCAGTTCAGTATCTGACTTCTGTCACTTAGATCATAGATAAAATTGGTACCTTTAAGAGATAAAAATCATTAGTTGCAATGCCCAAGCAGACAGGACTCAGGTACCTTTTAGGAGTCATTTTCAAAATTTCTGACAAGCATCCACGCCTGGGGAGGGGGGGCTAACCCTGAGCAACAGGGTTTCTCTGCTTAAGAAGCCATGAGCTCTGGTTGGTTTTAATGTCAGCAATAACATCTGTATAGGCTGTGTAATTATTTATTACTCTGTTGTCCAATTGCAGGCTATATCCACCAAGTACGCTCATATGCACGCAGTATCTCAGCAACCATGCTCTTTACGGCATCTATCAATAATACATTTGAACCTGTAGGATGTGAGAAGGCCACCTTTGAATATACACCAATGAGTAAAGTTAAAGTACATTATACATATAAGAAGGGTGACAGGCTCATAGCAATGGGATTCATGGGGCTGGAGAAGTTCAGAAAGGTGATCATCAATTTTATGAACGAAAGAAAAATCGATAAACTAACTGCACCAGCTTTTGAAGAAATGATAGAAGAAGCATTCCCATTAGATGAACATGACAAGCAAACGTTGCAACGTAATCCACAAAAGCTGTTCAAAACCTATCTTGACCGTGAAGGGAAGGGCTACCTGACAGTGGAAGACGTCAAGAAGATACCACAAGAGGATCTGAAGATAGTGGCACTCAACAGTGAATCATCACATGGGCCAGCAGCTGGTGATCCTGATGACTATGGACTGGCTAGTAAAAAACGACAAGATGATGATAAAGAACTGGATGGTGGTGCAGGAGAAGATATGGAAGGAGAGGGAGATGGAACTGAAAGTGAAGATGAAGATAAAGAAAATGAAAATGAAGAGGAAGAAAGGGAAAGAGATGAATTATAAAACTTGTGCACAATTTGGCATGTYATGTTTGTTTTTTCCTTACGCCACTTTTAATAATGTGCTTTCTTTAGACTCCCACCTCCAGCTGCACACAAGCCTACTGAATTTGAATAATCACTGTATAAAAATGTATTCCCCCCCCCTCTTCTAGATGCATAAATATTTGTGGCCTACCCTCTATTCGCCCCCACTCCCCCTTTGAATAATGACAGGAGAAAAATACAAAATATCATTGCAGTCCCTTGATAACTCAATTTGCCATTTTATTTTATCAACACAATGCCATCTTCTGCTTCTCACATTCTAGAGATATGAACAGGAAGTGTAGATATGAATTACTAAATTTAAATAAACATAAAATAATTCATTTCTGTGAAAGAAACATGCTATGTCCCATAAATAAACCCTTAAATGTGTTCTCAAGAATATCTTTATATTAAATAAAAAGACACCCTTCAAAATTCAGTTGTTCAGCAGAAATGCTGATGTTAAATAAATCCCTAATACAAGATGCTACTATGCATTGGGATTAGCTTTCATCAAGGCTACATCAGCTTCAACCATTTCTTTCACAAGATCCTAAAAATAAAATAAAAACGACTTTTTTCATATACATTACAAAACACTATGTGAACACAAATACATAATAATTATGGTCATGCGTCTTTGTATGAGAAGGTATGAGATGGTAGGGTGTCAGTGGGTTGATGGTAGGGTGTCAGTGGGTTGATGGTAGGGTGTCAGTGGGTTGATGGTAGGGTGTCAGTGGGTTGTTGGTAAGGTGTCAGTGGATTGTTGGTAGGGTGTCAGTGGGTTGTTAGTAGGGTGTCAGTGGGTTGTTGGTAGGGTGTCAGTGGGTTATTGGTGGGTGTCAGTAGGTTGTTGGTAAGGTGTCAGTGGGTTGTTGGTAGGGTGTTAGTGGGTTGTTGGTAGGGGGTCAGTGGGTTGTTGGTAGGGTGTCAGTGG
>NW_022259892.1:60108-72209 GCF_009602425.1 Actinia tenebrosa
GGTTGTTGGTAGGGTGTCAGTGGGTTGTTGGTAGGGTGTCAGTGGGTTGTTGGTAGGGTGTCATTGGGTTTTTGGTAACTAGTGTGTCAGTTGGTAGGTTGTGGGTTAAAGTATAATCAAGTATAGTTTGTGTTTCTATACTTTATATATTACAGCAATAAAGTCCAGCCTATAAACAAGCCTGAAAAGCATACATCTTTGAGAATTGACAATCTTGCTCTACTGTATGTCAGACTTACCTCAAACTTAGTCTTCCTTTTCCATCCAAGAATTTTCTCCGCTTTGACTGCAGAACCAAGCAGAAGTTCCTATTTTTTTGAAAAAGTGAAATATAGATTACATTGCAGTTTATTTTCCTGCCCAGATGACTTCAAATGCAGCACACTGTCTGCCACTTTAGCATCAGGTGGTAAAGGGAATAAAAAATACAACAGTAAATTTCTGATTCAGGAAGCCAAAAACCTGTGGTATCTATCTGGGTAGCACCACAAAAACACTCTAGCTAATTGATGCAAAAGGATTATTGCAGATATGTATAACRTATACAGATTGTAATAATAATGAGAATCAGATTAAGGGTTCCACTTACTACTTCAGCAGGTCTGTAGTATTTAGGATCAACACGAACCAGAACTTTCCCAGTCTTTTTGTCCTTGCCGATCTCAGTATCGCCTTCGCCCTCCCACCTTGTGATAAAAAAGATATGAAAAAACTTTCACTGTAATGCTAACAAAAATGGAAGCGCAACCAGAAAAATCTTCATTTTTTTGGGGGGGTGGGGGAAGAGGTGGAAAGGAGTAGGAAGATTTGCCCAGTGTCCTTTGCTAAAGTTCTAGCATCCTTCCCATGAGAACAGTGACACAAATAAACTACTTCAATGATACGGCAGCCATCTTGTCTGGGGGCAACACAAAACAAAGATGATGGAAAATATATAGAGTTTCGTGTGTTTGTCTTTCTTTTATGGGTAAAGGTCATCGATGTGCTGTCTCAATTCATCTTTTGTTGTATTCTCTTGTGGTGAGCTGTTGATATCAATCGACATCATTACTGTAACAAAGCTTTATTTGCCCCCTGGACTCCCCATAATGCATTGTGATCCAAAATGTTCGCCATATTGTCAAAGTAGTCCATTAGAACTCCACTTTGAGCTATGCATATATACAGTACATGTGTCTAGAATGCTTACTCTATTTCTACACCAACGTGGTGAAAGGACTTCTCTACAAATTCCCGTACACTGTGCATTTCTCCTGTTGCAATCACAAAATCATCAGGTTTATCCTGTTGCAACATCATCCACATTGCCTAGGATGAACAGGACAATAACAAAAAGAACGTCATTAGAGTATTGTAGAAAAAATTGGAAAAATTCAGATTATTTCTTAATTCTTAATATCTACTAGCTATGGGGCTCTAAACAATTCCAGACGAAGTTTTCCAAGACAAAGAAAGGGTGACATTTCTTAGTTAATAAAGATCCCTATCTCTTTTGGTTAGTCGCCGATCATGATGACCAGCCAAAATTAGCTTTAAGCTCAGTGATACCCCGTTTCTGGCTCAATGTTACTGGTCAAATGACCAGCAAGGCAAAGATTTGACTGGACAAGTTCAAATTCTGGCGAAACAATGCCCAATGGCCGGCTGTTATTCTTGGCCCTAGAGAATGATCTGATTGCTTGTCATAATGTTAGAAGTAGGAAGATAGGAATGAAACTCAATGATGAGAAAAAGAAAAAGTGGAAAATTTGTTAAACATACCTCTACATAGTCTCGAGCATGTCCCCAATCTCTCTTGGCATCTAAATTTCCTAATCTCAACTGTAGGATAGCATGAATAAATACTTCTTAAATCTTCCATGATGGGTTACATACATTTTGTTTGATTTTCCTTATCAACATCATCAACATCATCGCCATCATTTTTTACGAATATCATTAAATTCCATCATTATCCAGTTCACTCATTAATAACATTCCTTTGAATCATTTGCTCAATAATTATTGTCACCCACACATCATACTCACATCTTTTTGAAGTCCTAGATGTATCTTGGCCACAGCACGAGTAATTTTACGTGTGACAAATGTTTCACCTGTTGGAAGATAGTTTAAAAATACAAAAAGTTAGATTCAAAACAGACACATAACATACCATCACTAAAATCATCTAAGGTAGGGAGCTTTGGTGGCACAATGTTAGCACTCCTGGTTTTGGTCCTGGGGGGTACTCTTGCCCGTTTAGGGTAGGCATGTGCCGCTGAGCACCCTGAACCCTGACCCTGTTCCAGAGTAAAATTGCTGAAATTCATACCCTGTTCCAGAGCAAGATCGCTGAAAATCATAACCTGTTCCAGTGTTGCGAAAATGGATACCCTGTTCCAGAGAGGAGAGAGCGTGATTTCATATACTCTGTCAAAAACCTGGCTCTTTACATTGTGGACTGTGAATCCCTTGTGGCTCGGATGATTACTTTACTCCAATAAAAAAGGGGTCATAAAAGAACCACTGAGAATGCAACAAAACCCTGGCCGTGACCACTCTCAGTGCCGGCGATTGAGACCAGCTTGCAGTATAGTACCAAACCTACTGGTGAATGAGGCTACACAAAAAGTGCATCACAACCAGTAACCAGTAAGTATAGTACCGAACCTACTGGTGAATGAGGACACACAAAAAGTGCATTACAACCAGTAAGCCCGGCCAACAGCATGGAATAGGTGAGTGCTGGAAATGCAGAAAGCGGAAAGCAGGGGAAAGCTTAAGTCACTCTTTCTTTTCATTTCTTTGAAATATTTTACTTAAAATCTATGGCAGTTATTGTAGGTGTCTGTACTTTGTATCCATTTTACACTGTATTTAACTGTTAGTGTTACTTGTATGGCTTAAAACATGGAAAACATACCCCTCCTTGGACTTTCATGATTGAACAGAATTCCATTACAGCAAAACATGTCATAAGCTTCACGATAGTTGACCACAATCCAGTAGGCATAGAGTTTGGCAGCACCTAAACAAGAAACAGACTCTTGGTTTGAGTGGGTTTGGTAGGGAGGTATGGTGGGGCAAAGCAAATTGGTGTGAGGTAAGGTGGTGCGGTGTGGGGTGCGATGGGGTGAAGTTAAGGTGGGGTGGTTTGGGGTGAAATGGAATAAATACACAAAGTATTTAGTTAGACTATTATTATTAATGTTTTGAGCATTTCAGACCATGTGTCATTCCCTAGAGTAACATTTCTTTGTTTAATGGTTTGGCATGAGAAGAAACATGAATAATGACACAAATCAAATGAAGAATCGTAATCTGAAGAGAATGACACATGGTCTGAAATAGGAAAACATAACGGCCAAGGTAAAGAGGTCTATTAGCTACTTCTACCATACCATATGGAGATCTTGGATGAAATGGAGTTGTTTCTGTTTGAGGGATTTCTTTAACCTTTCCATACAGTTCACTTGTAGATGCCTGAAACAGAAATCATAGAGCTTAGTGAGCTGAATCTAAGGTACTACCTTTCTCCTTGCTATTGAAACAAGAACTTATGCAAGATTACTGAACAATGTTGCATGCATTCGAACAACATGCCAAATGAACTAAACTTGTGCAACCAATATACATATCTCCATGGTGATTGTTGGCAAGCTCATTGAAATTGCTAAGCTTAGTGGATACATTTTTGTCCTACAATCCATTGAAAACATCAAAGATTAGAATTAATATATCATATGTTTGATTACAACCACAAACCAGCTCAAGGTTTCAAGGTATTGTTTAACTATTCGCACAAGCCATTGGTCAGGTTTATTGTTAACGTGACCACAGGGAGCCCAATTTAGAGAAAAATGTTAGTCAAAATACAATATAGGAAAACTAAGTTGCAACAAATTAAAAACATATTAACCACAAAACATGATGTAAACTAAATATAATTACCTGGTAAAATTTGACAGACTTTTCCAATCCACAAGTTTTGATGGCATCCAGAAGACGTAGAGTACCAACGGCATCAACATCAGCAGTGTATTCAGCTAATTCAAAGGATACCTACAAATTATCATAAAAGTGCTGGTTTTTTAATCAAAATTCTCTCAAGAATTGAAATTTCAAAAATGAAAATATTTCTTTTTTTATACATTTTAACCAAGATAAAAAAAAGAAGCCAATATTTCTAAAGTAATAGGATGTTGTCTGGGTAATTTAAGGGGGCAGCAGTCAGCAATGTTTCCAAGCAACACATAGGTGGGCTATCAAACAAGGGGGGGGGGGGGGGCAATACAACCCATATTTTGCAATTCTTGGGAAGGGCTAACCAAAGTGATCATTTTAAGGGGGTTTAACAAGTTTTGTTACTAGGTTACCACTGTTGCTAGGGGCATTTTATGTGTTCCATTTTTGGACCCTGTTTWGCATTTTTCCATTGTTCAAAGATCAAGAAAGAAGAAAGAAGAATACACAGAAAAATAAACAAGACTACTACAAGAGAAAGATCTTACTCTACATATTCTACATTCTTATTTTTCTAGAAAGGAAAGAAAACAAAAAAGATGGAAGCTGTCATTACCTTAACATGACTTTGTGCTCCAAGGTTATATATTTCATCAGGCTGAACCTAAGACAACATCAAACGGCACAAAGAACATGAAATGGTGTTTAAATACTCAAGATTGCGTATTAAACACAAGATTTTTTAAAATGTAAAACGTTTGGGTTAGTGTCCAAAAAATGTATTTGCCACTTTTTTTTATTATATGAGCTCAATAGTTTTTTATTTCATATTGTGCAGTTCCAGAAACTATCTATATCCCCCCCCCCCCTCATGAAAGAATGTTTTAAAAGACCCCCCTAACCCAGAAATTCAAATTTTCTTCCACATACAAATTTTGTAATTTGGTTCTTTTTCTGAACCCCCCTACCCCTCGAAAATTCCAAATTCCTCTGTGGGGGGGGGGGTATGGATAATTTTTGGAACTACTTATTTTATAAAGGATTTGTGAGGGAAAATATACTAACAATATGTACACATCTCGCAGGGCCTTCCCATGATAGTGAAGCTTTAATAACATGATCCTTTTATTAGAGCCTTGTGAGCTACCCATTGGAATTTTAATTTTTCACTGAAACCAGTCAAGATGTAAAAGGTGCCGTTTGATTAATGTTAGCTGAAGGCAACAAAAAACAAATTTCAGCATGCACCTTTGCATAATATTGAAAGCTGCTATAATCCTTTTTATCCTTCTAACAGCATTATTTCTCCATGGTTGCTAAATAACAGAAATCTGGTCTTTTGATCAACTCTCGTCAAATGAACTAAAACCTAATATTCACTTAATTTATTATTTTCAATCACTCACTCAATAATTCCTTCATCCATTCTCTATCTATTCATCAGTCCATCTGTCTAATCATTAGGCCCCTTGTTCATTATAAAAACATGGTAGGACTATACTAAATTGCATGCATTAATCTCACCTGTGAAACAATCTTCACTAGATTTGTGCTGTCTGTAAGATCTCCATAATGGGTTTTCATAGCTGTGATGAAAATAATTCAAATATGATAAGATAACCTCTATTAAAGGATCTCTTCCTGATTTCAAAGCTCTTTTAAGATAAATAAGAATGGCCCCTTCTGTTCTTTTTGATATCTCTTTTCGTTGCCGAGATATTCAATATAGAATTCACGAAATAATGACGTCAACCCAGGATCCTCGTAAAAAGTCAAATCATCAAATAGAGAATATCTTTGTGAGAATTAGCTCAAAATGACTGAAACTTTTGATGGACATGTGCACTATAACCACCAAAAGTTTCATGGTGAATCATGAGAAAAGATCATGGATATACTTGCAAAGCCACTTTTCATTTGGCTGTGAATTTCAAATTGCTTTTTTATGGAATTTACAAGCATAAGAGATGGTTAGTATGAGATGTAGGCACTGAGGGTTAAGGGTGGTTATTGCCAGGGTTTCTTTATTAGTGGTTCTTATATGTCCCACCCATATTGGTTAATAATGATAGAGTTTGGAGAGACAGGACCACCATTTAAAGTGTTCATCCGAGCCACTTGAAAGTTTAACCATTTGTAGATATATAATAATTATGAAGGTAGCGCTTTCTCCTCAGTTATTTTAAGACCCTGAGTGTTGGTTCRGCCAGGACTTGAACAACAACCTCCAGCACAAAAGTCAGATGCTCAATCAACTAAGCAAACTAGCTTGCGGTTTAAGAATAATACTTACCTCCTCCCATGTGAGAATGTTTATCTGCATACAAATGTTCTATTCTTCCTGTGTTGAAGGAACTAGAACGTCTTATAATCCCATGCACCTAAAAACCAATATGACTTCAATTATAGTTATTACGATATTATGAAGATTTTCAGTCTTAGATTCACAGGACCAAAGTTCATCCAAAACTAGTCATAAGAGTACTAAAATGTGTACATTATAAGTAAGAGTTGGTCATACCTCATAACCTTTGTTTAATAAAAATTCAGCAAGATATGAACCATCCTGTAGACAAATAATGTAGCAAAGGCATTTAGTTACAAGATAACATGAAGAAAGAGCTTTTTTAACATGACAGAGAGGGACGTACCAATATATATATAATGTGTAGTTCCAGAAATTATCCAAACCCCCCCCTCCCCCCACAGAGGAATTTGGAATTTCCGAGGGGGGGTTGAGTTGTCAAATACTGTAAATTTGCACATCAGTCATACAATATCTTACATTGCCTATTGACTCAATTTTCACAATCATTTCCTCAGTTGTTTCCACTTTCTTGCGGCTTAAGATTCTTCCTTATAAAATTATATGTTCTTCATCCTTACCAGCGCCATTTTGAATATGATCTCATTGGACCGCCGCTGACATGTCACCACCTCTTACAGCTGACTTAAAACTTCCTATAGCATTTCTGAAGTGACCGAACAAATGCCAAGTATTCAAAATACACCTCTTCGGAAATACCGACATTTTTCAGTACTTGTATTTTCTCTTTCCGCTAAGAAACAAACAAGTCCTACTTTGATAAAGTTACCAAATGAGTACCAGCGTGTCGTTTTTATCCTAATTATTTAAAATCACCCTTTTCACACTTCATCAAATAGAGCTAAGCCATATCCATGATATAAGTTAGATTTTACAAAAATATAACAATAACATATTTACAGTATAAAATATTTATGCTTATTTGTGGGCTTTTTGCGCGCATAATTTTAAGACAACAATAACGTTAAAACAGATCATTGAGATCCAGAACATGAGCAGCTTCAGCCTAGCTAAGGATTGAGGCCCCCGTGGCAATGTGTCAGTGATTTGAATCCACAGACATTGGCAGGAGATTTATTTAACTTTGAAAACTCACTTTACAAAATGTGTAAGAAGCTAGTGTCACCAACACAACTTAAAATCCATCATCAAAATAAATTTAATAACACAATGTTTTTAGGAATAAAAATAGATAAAAAAGTCTAACGCAGCCTGTTCTAGCAACTTCAATTTACTTTTAAAATCTTTGAAATATCGGAAAAACTGTTTAAGCTTTACATGATGTATTGTCTACTTTTCCATTTTGCTTGGCATAGAATATGAAATTTTTAAATAAGCCAACGTTCGTGACACTTCATACTAGTAACACTGACTGACAACTGCCGGCAAACTAATACGAAAATCCTCGACATTTGTAGTCCATCGAATCCAAAATATCCAAACTTTATTCTCATATGTTAAGCAAACCTGAAATACTCTGTTAGGATTCAATTTGTTGGATATTTGAATAATTTTTGTGACAAAGGATACTCATTATCTTATACTATTTTCCATATATACTACGGATTTCACCGAACTGTGGCGACCCCTGTACCACACCCTTATTCGTCTACTGATACACCTACTTTTATCACTGTCTCAGATCTAGCACATTGCCAGTAAGGTATTCACTGTAATACATTAAACAAAAGTAGGCATGTCAGTAGACGAATTAGGGTGTGGTAGTGAAATAAATTTTTGGCGTGTTGCCACAGTTTGGTGAGATCCATAGTATCATTCTTACCAGAAATGTAAAGAATCTTAGAATTATAATGAAATCTTGATACTGACCATGATAAACAATACAATACAATACAATACAATGCAATTTTATTTGGCACCTTATACTAATAGTACATGAGTGTTTGATTCCAAATATATTATAGGTATATATATATACTATGTATTAGGTAATTTTCTTAATTCATTTTCACGTATCAGCATACATTGATGAATGTATGCTGATATGGCTCTTTGTAGAGACGCTGATTTTGAATTGATTAAGAACATAAAACGACTGTCAGCGCTCATATTGTTGAAATTAATGCTGGTGTTTTTTTCTATGAACTCTCTTAAGTCGTTGAACATGAACGCACATGAATTGCATTTTCTCATCGCTTTTTGGGGCATTGTCAGTGTAACTGGAATTTACTAGGGGTGGGGGGGCATACCCTATCGATGTGGAAATTCCAGGGGGTAGGGGGTATCTTCAAATACCCCAAATATGGAATTTCTGGGGGTAGGGGGGGTCTTAAAAGAATTCCTCCGTGGGGGGGGGGGGGGTATGGATAATTTCTGGAACTACACAATGGGTAAATTTGTCTCGTTTTCAGAATAATTATGGGAATGAACTCAAAATATATGATTTATATACTTAAATTGTATGTAGTACAAATGTGTACAAAATTGCTACTTAATGAGCTAATGTTTAGTTAAAAGCTTTTTTCTATTAAAAGAAAATTTCTACCAGTTGACACTTTGGTTGCTACATGTGACCAACAGCACATAAGCTTAAATTACCATTGACACGTGTAAACTATCATAAAACTAAATAGCTTGCTGACAGACACGAGATGACATTATTTAGACAAGAATTAACATATTAATCCGCCTTTTTTCCTTTCTTAATAAATAGACGAAAAAATGATTCTCATCTAACTCAAGACAAAAAACATTCCCACTATAATTATCAAAACGATAAACTCAACCTAAACTCAAATCTTTATATCGAAATTTATAGGGAAACTTTACGGAGTAAGTTGAAACCTAACTTACTAAAAAACCTGGATTATTGTATAAAGATCTATAAAGCATTTGGATATAAATGCCTTAATTGATGATGCAGAATTAACTCTTGAGACTGCGAATGTTGGATACAATGAGAAAGCCCGGAGGGGATCGTCAACGAAACGAAACTTCATCGAAGCAAAAAGTGTCAAATAAACTTCAAATAAACTTCAACCTACCTGGCCAGTTATTCCAGTGATTAAAGCAACTTTCTTTTCTTTCTTCTGTGAGCTAGCCATTGATCTAATATAAGGTACAAGGTACAAATCAAATAATCAAGGGTATAATCAGGTTCTAAAAACTAAAGAAAAGACGGTAGAAGTTTGAATGAGGTGTTGTCGAGTTGGCAGCAGAAATGAACCAGGCGTTACTTGCCAACCCGAGTGGACACTGGGATATCATTTGAACATAAATTAATTTCTCGATTTTCGATTTTTTTTAATCCCCACCCCCCCTCCCCGTAGTTCAAAAGAATCGTAATTAGATATTTAGGAATAAATTCTTAGTTTTACTCGTGATTTTTAAAAAATATCTTAGGATCAAATTTTCAAATTTGATTATTTAAGAACTATTTCGGAAGCTCAAATCACTTGATTTAGATTTTCTACCCCAAAGAAGCTCAAATCCAATAAAAAATCTTGGAAATCCAGCTTTCCTTGACTGTTTATCAGAAAGCCCGCCAAAAGCCTTATCACTGGATCAATACAAAAGGACGAGTTTAGACAGGCCCCTTTGTTGGGTTTCCCCCAAGCCGGTGACGTCATACCCGACGCGTCGCGTTCAGCCGGGCAAGTCTAAACTCGACCATGACGAAGAGAATAGCCTTAAAATGAAACTCGAATATTTATCACTATCCAATCAGGGAGTGATCTGTGTGTTATACAGCCAATGAGGTAACAGGGGATAAGTGTCTCGAGCGATTACATTAAGTAAATCTCTATGTTTTGTGTTATTTTAAAAGTTAGCATCTCTCGTTCGTGCCTTTAATCAGTATGGCTTCATCAGCTGAATGCAATTTCACAGCTTCCTTTCTTCAAGACATAGGGCTGTCACAATTATATGAAAGCAGGTTTTTATCGCAAGGGTTCGAAAACTTCATAGATATGGTTTTAATTGACGGTAAAGACTTGGATATTTTAGATGTCACACAAGAGCACAAGGACAAAATACTAAAAGCCGGTAAGTTGGTAATGAAAATTTYCTGACTCTCTTTTGCTACACTTGAGTTCACTTATTTTGACCCCTTAAAAAATTGTTCCTTAGTCAAAATTACATGTAGTTATTTAGTAAGTTAAAAGTTAAAAGATCGCATTAATGTTAATCTACTCGCTGTAAACCAATAGTTATCGGGAATCCCTCATTAAAAAAATTACGGTCTCGGCTCTTGGGGAAATTCTAAAATTCAAAAACGAAAATAYTACATTGGGATTTTTTTCCCCTTTATACCATATCCGAGGGAATTTTATATGTCATCAGTACTGTATTAAAGACTTGCAAATGGTATCACATATTGACGAACTTTCCCGTAAGAATTAAACTTTCCAAACTACCGAATGAGACATATAAAAGTGCTTCTAAATGGGTTTTGTAATTGATATATTTGATTAGGAGCGTTGAATGGTGCTTGAGAGGGTTTTTTGGATCGTTTTCGCGTGGGTGTTTAGAAAGCACATTTTAAAGGGGAAATTTTTGGTTTAATTTATGGAAAAAACACACTCCCGTGATTTTTGTTTGAAGATTGTTTTCGTGATATCAGAGCGTAAAATAAATATTATCAGAATCTTAAATAGAAAGTGGGTTCAGAGAGTTTTCCATTTTAAAAGACTGACTTGAGCTGACACCTCGGAAAAACGACTCAGAAACGAACGTGGTTAAAAATGTAGTATTTTTKGGGGGAAATTACTCAACCCACCAATCTAATAGCTGTATTGTAGCATTTTCTTGGTTTTGCTTTTGTTTTCTGGTCACCCTGAARTCGTAATGTTTTCAAAAAATGTTTTTATATTGTTCAATGTTTAATATATATGGACCATGTGCTTTCATCGACCGCATGTCCAAGAATGTGACATCATATGTGATGAGCCTTTTCAGGCCAGCCATCGCGGATATAATCTTCGTGATTTCAGAAAAATTACTGAGTCGTCTCYTGATAAAGCACATGCTTAATTCTTTCCGAAACTGTAATTTTAGTGTGATAAAAAAAAACCTTTTTTCTAGTAGAAATGACTCGTCGCTTTTGGAAGCAAAATCCGCGCCATTCCGGTGTTTGGCAAAACTCATAACTGTAGCTCAAAAAGAATCTTTTGCRTCTTCAATGAGCTTTCATGCTCGGGATGGAAGGCTGGCCACTCTAGGAAGAAGCTGGAYAAATTTAGGAGTATTCGATTTTAAAAGGACTTCCCTAGATTTCTGTTTGGAGGGGCAAATAATGAACAGACTGTATATGACAATCTAAGCTGGGCTACTGAGTATCAATAAGCTCTGTGCTGGTGCTGCTGTGGTGTGATACAGTGTTGTGAGGTATAACTGGGTGGTGCTGTCAGTAGATCTAGGCCTASGCTTCATTTTCTTTACCCTGTGTTGTCACAAGTACTGTTTGCTGTCAGTGCTGTGTTGTGCTATGTACCAAGGTTTTGTGATTGGTGTCATTAATATAGTGTACTGTATGTATACATTGTTTTGTGATGAGTTGTGTACTATATGCTTTTTGTTTTGTGATGCTCCCTTGTGCTGTACTGTGATGCGAATTTTCGTTTTTTTTTTTACTGCTGTTTTGTGTACTTTATGGTGTGTACCATTTCCTATATCTACTATGTGCTTTTCTTTCTTTTTTTTACAATGACATGCTGTACACCATAACAGTACAGCACACAGCATCACAAAGCATAACCTTATACAGTACACAAAAAAGCACAACTCATCAAAAGATAATAACACAACAGTAAAGTACGTTGCATCACAAACATGACCTTACATACACACAACACAGCACAACTCATCAAAA
>NW_022259892.1:79417-123565 GCF_009602425.1 Actinia tenebrosa
AGAAATCTTAGCTGACCTTTGAAAAGTCTCTTCGTTCTTCGTCCTTCGTCTCTACCTCTTTCGTCCTGTGTACTTTAGTCCAGACGCTGTACCCTCTCCTTTGCCGCTCCGCTTTTGTTTTTGGGCTTCCTGTGTCGCGGAAGGGGAGGGACCTTCCCCTTCCGCGACACAGGAAGCCCAAAAACAAAAGCGGAGCGGCAAAGGAGAGGGTACAGCGTCTGGACTATGTGTACTTAGGATTTCAGGATTAAGCCGCATTTAACGTTTGCTTCCTCCCGACTGGACACAAGAACGAAAGTGGTACTACTTTTCAAAGGTCAGCTAAGATTTCTTTACTATATTTCACATTTTGACGATTGTATTGAACTTTTTAAGTACCGCAATACATTTTCTTATAGCATGAACCCACAGGAACCTAGCTTGGATTACCTGTGCAGGGGCGTATCCAGGATTTGTAATTGGGGGGGTCCTCACATACCAAATTGTCACTATGACGTCATATGACGTCAATATGATGTCATAGCAATCTATTATATTGTGAGGTTTGTGTGAGGTTTTGCGGGCGTTTTGCTTTTGGTCATGTTCATCGCCATATATGGAAAGTCTTGATCAGGAAGCCCGTTGGATAATTTCGAATTTAAACGATTTTTATTTGAAACGAAACGAAAAGACGGCTCCGAAAAGCGAGAAAACTGATTTTCTTAACTGCTTAAGTTAAGTCTAACCAAATCTTTACACACTGCATCAACGGCCAGTTAAATTTTTTGGCTTTGAAAGGGGGGTGACGGGCACCCTGTGACCCCCCCCCCCCCCTTGATACGCCCCTGCTGTGGACGGATATGCTTATAATCGGGTTGGGGGTTTCCTGCTACGGAGTCTTCATCGTTGGCGATTCTCTGCCAAGAATCCACACCGAGGGAGACTTTGCTAGCGCAGGGAATCTACAGTTGGGGAGGCTGAAAGCCGCCCGGCAAACAAGGTTCCTGTGTATGTATGAGGGAATGTATCGTAAGAGTTTATACACTTATTTCAATACGGTTAGTCACCTGAAAAAGCTACAAAGCTGAGACCGACAAGGATTATGGGTAGATACATTTTACATGTTTTAACCGCTTGATAACTGTTGATCGACTTGAGATCTTCTACCAGTTACAGTATCACCTCCTCTGAGCATATCCTCAACTGCTGCAGTTTGTGTCAAAACCTTTACTTTTTGAATATGAAATATTTCCCATGATTCTCAGCGATCACAGCTTTCTAGGTTTTTGTTAGACTCTTCCACAGTCTCTCGCTCGTCCGTTCCGTCTCCACGCTTAGAGACTGTAACGGTACAATGACCGAAAGGACTTATGGGTCCCGAAAACTTGGACCCAACGTACTTTGGGAACCAAAATACTCGTCCACAGTCTCTCTCGTTTCAATATTTTCTAGATGGCGGCGAAAACGAGAGAGACTGTGGAGGAGTATTTTGGTTCCCAAAGTACGCTGGGTCCAAGTTTTGGGGACCCATAAGTCCTTTCGGTCATTGTACCGTTACAGTCTCTAAGCGTGGAGACGGAATGGATGAGCGAGAGACTGTGGAAGAGTCTAGGTTTTTGTTGACTAGCTGATTGAAATAAGTGTATATAATATGATTTAAAACTTGCTGCAGTCCTTGCTCGTAGATCAAATCGCACCGAAACTTCGCCAGAACACTGAACGAGGTACAAGCAACGACTGACAACATTTTATTGTCATATTTTCGACATTACTCTGATACATTCCCTTATAGATCCATGTTTGGGCTGCCTAAGGATTCTACAAGATTACTTAGTTACGTCAAGCTTCATGCTCGTCCCAGACCTCTGTCTATTTTAGTGAAAGATTATATGACTGGGGCGAGGAAATACGATTCTCCTTATCTATCACTCCAGACCGGAAATTCGGAAAAATCGTGTGCATGGTACGTGACACAGCTTAACCAATCGCTAGCTGGTTTCGAATTCGGCGGCCACGATACTGTTGCAGGCAAGACGGAGATCATCACGGTAAATATTGATGCAAGAAGAACGACGGTCATTCACATCAAATCACTGTGGACAGCAAATTGAAACATTACGAGGTTAGTAGTAGCCAGATAATAAGAACTGAAGAAATTCTGTAAACCAGAGAAACTTATCATTCCAACATGAATGTTGCGCGATCGATCGTCTAACGCGTCACCCCACAACACAACAGCGTCTCTTTATATTTTGAGACAATCAAGAAGAAATACTAGGCTACTTGAAATTTAAAGGCTGCAAAACTCACAGGATTCTAACATCAGTATCTAAGCTATGATTTAATGATTCTATGGTTCTTGTCTCATTGAATGATTGGCAGTCTTCAACCAAAGACGAGCCGGAGTTCTAAATGTGAAATATGAGTTAACATTAACCACTGCAGGGTACCAGGTTCTTAAAGAGATGAGAGTATGCCCTAAGGTTATGTCGTGAAACGTTTGAATACTCCCTTTGCCACCCGTGACCCTTTTCAAAATTATTTTGTATTTGTGAGGCTAACAGGAAAAGACGCAGAAAATAGCAGGAACAATTCCATCGAGAAAGATGAGATTTCGTTTGCAATTTCCTGTGTTACCCTTACATCCGAGATAACTTGAAAAGCTGTTTAGATAAAATAAATGAAAAAAAGGTAGAAAAGTATCGCGCAATCTTGACCAATATTATAATTTATTGATTTTATTCAAAGGTCGTGAGTTTGTTCATTTATTGTTGTTTTATTTTATTTTGTTTTGCTTTGCTACGACTCATCATCCGCACTCAATTTAAGACCAAATTTCTCCAGTAAGATTTTAGTTTCTTTTAGAATGAAAATACTCCATTTAGCCAGCATGGTTTTCGAATGTGGGAATTATTTTAGATAATATACATCCAATGAATTTTGGATATCATATTCCGTACGTCATTTTCAAGAGTATTTATACCCTGTTATGATGATTAGCACATGTTAGTGGTTTGAAAGCACTAGTCTATAACAGCCTTGAAAACCTTGAAAACAACTTTTACACGCAATACGGCAAGTTTTCTTCCTTTTACCCACTGTTATGAAGCTTATCGACATCTTAAAGTAGTAATTTTTTAAATGTTTTGATGTGGATATAAGTTGTTTTGATTGCGTGTTCTATTTTATCCCCCATCTGTTTTGACCTCACATGCTCCGATTCCTTATGATATAATAGTCACGCAATGTTAATATTTAACGTTTAATAATACTTTATTCAAAAAAATGCAGATTACATATTTTGAAAAGGAAGACATTGAGGTTAGCCCTATATAAGTCCCCTAAAAGATAAACAAGATAAACAAGTGACAAGTTTAACATTTCTTTATTCTACAATAGCAATTCTATAGCTGTTTTAGAGCCTTGGTATTTTTCGGAACGATGTCCTTCCCTGGCAAGACTACGTCAAGGTTAGTTTCCTTACGTTATTATTATGTGTACGGCATTTGTCGCTTTCGTGACTTAAAGCGAAAGTATGAAATAGTGAACAGAAAGTGATGAAATATACAGTGTGTTTGAGGAGTTGTTCTCTCCCTTGTCGCAATGGTGTTTTTCCGGGTACTCCGGTTTATCCTCCGTAAAAATTAATTTGTAAGTTGTGAGTCGTACGCATAGTATTCTTTGTGGTAGAGAGTGTGTGTGTGAGTGAAAGGAGAACTAATGGTGATATCTAATTTGTTCACCCTCTATAAGATGGTTTGTCAGTTATCGTTTTTGTTGTGTTTTCGTTAAACACTACATTTTCTTGGAGTCGATTTGTCTAACTTCACAGCCATCAATCACTAATCCAAAAGAAACGACAAGCTTTACTTCATTCAATAGATTCATGTTTTCATTTTCGCAAAAGGATCACACACTCCGCTGTTTTGTATTTGTGCTCGCAACATCCATCAAATACTGATTCATTTTATTTCAGCGTTGAATACAACGACCCCCAAGCTTCTTTCTGTACAAGGGTATTACAAAGAATGAACACTTTTCGTCACCAAGGACTTTTATGCGATGTGACCATCACAGCAGAACAGACAGATTTTGCTGCCCACAAAGGAATACTAGCAGCATCAAGCGATTATTTCCAAGCTCTTTTTACAACGGCAATGATAGAGAAGGACAGCGAAAAAATATACTTGGAGGTTTCTTCGTCAATTGTTAATGATTTATTAACCTTTCTCTACACGGGAAAAACTGATATTAACGAAGCTAACGTTATAGAGCTGCTGGTAGCTGCTGACTATTTGGTCATCCATGAACTCAAAGAACAATGTGCTGACTATCTTGTACATCTTCTCTCATCTGTGACCTGCATAAAGATCTATACGCTAGCTTTACAATGTAATTGTCCAGTGCTTAGGGCCAAAACAGAGAGATTCATTCTTAAAAATTTCGTATCAGTTTTGGAGAATGAAGACTTTAATTCTCTGGATTGCTACCAGTTTGAGGGTATCATAAATAATGACGACCTCGTGGTGAATGGCGAAGAAGATGTTTATAAAGCCATACTTTTGTGGATGAATGGCTGTGAAGAAAGAAAACCGTATTTTGAAAGATTGTTTGGCCTTCTTCGTTTGTCCTCACTGCCAGAAGATTTTATCATCAATAACATTGAGAATGAGCCGTTAGTCAGGCAAAGCCCTACTTGCAAATCACTTGTTCATCAGAGACTACATTCTTCAACTTTTTCCAGCACTAGTGACGATATAGTACAAGTGATTCAGCCGAGAAAGTGTCTACGAAAAGAATTCCAAGGACTAGTAGTTGTTGGTGGAATATCTGGAGGTAAAGTCCTCAAAGACACTTTGGTTTTCAACCCTATTGATAAAAGTTGGACTGCTCTAGAGCCTTCTGAATGTGAACGAGAAGAACACGTCGTTGTGGCATGTAAAGGTAGTCTTTATGTTATTGGTGGAATGAAAAGATCACAAAGCATAGACTGTTACGACCCTAGAAGTAACACTTGGTCTACCGTTGCTCACTTGCCCGAAAGAGCCATCACGTCTGCTGGAGTTTGTCTCGATTGTAAAATTTTCATCATCGGAGGAAAAAATGGGTTTGAAACTGTGTCATGGGTGTACTGCTTCGACCCTTCCAACAACCAGGTACAAAGAGCAGCGTCATTAACATTCCCTCGCAAAGCTCTTTGTGCTGTGGCACTAGAAGGAGAGATCTATGCCATTGGTGGCTGCACATACGACAATGATTCATTAAACGTCGTCGAGAAGATGAACCCCAACGATGGAAATGAGTGGAAACAAATATCTCCATTGAGAGAGCATCGAAAGTATGCCAGCGCAGAGGTACTGGCCAACAAGAAGATCTTGGTGGTTGGAGGATATCAAGATACGAATCCAACGGCTTTGGACAGTTGTGAAGTGTACAGCACTGAAACTAAAGAATGGCAAATGGTTTGTAGTTTAGTGATGCCTCGTGCTGCGTCTGCCATGGCTTGTATTGATAACCAGTTGTACATTGTTGGAGGAAGAACTGATCGACGAAGCACAGACACCATAGAATATTATGACGAGAATAATAATCAATGGTGTATGTCACCTGTAACACTGCCTTACCCCTGTGCATGGATGCAATGTACTGTTCTTGATGTCCCTAAGACACTACTTCATGATACAGCACAGACACCATAGAATATTATGACGAGGATAATAATCAATGGTGTATGTCACCTGTAACATAGCCTTGCCCCTGTGCATGGATACAATGTACTGTTCTTGATGTCCCTAAGACACTACTTCATGATACAGCACAGACACCATAGAATATTATGACGATTATGATAATCAATGGTGTATGTCACCTGTAACATAGCCTTACCCCTGTGCATGGATACAATGTAGTACAGCACAGACGCCATAGAATGTTATGATGAGGATAATAACCAATGGTGTATGTCACCTGTGACATTGCCTTGCCCCTGTGCATGGATACAATGTGCTGTTCTTGATGTCCCTAAGACACTACTTCATGATACAGCACAGACACCATAGAATATTATGACGATTATGATAATCAATGGTGTATGTCAACTGTAGCATTGCCTTACCCCTGTGCATGGATACAATGTGCTGTTCTTGATGTCCCTAAGACACTACTTCATGATACAGCACAAACACCATAGAATATTATGACGATTATGATAATAAATGGTGTATAGTATGTCACCTGTAGCATTGCCTTACCCCTGTGCATGGATACAATCACAGGTAGCCCAAGCTTGGTTTCTGCGTTGTCCTGTTATAAGGAAATGTATGGGGATTCATCAAAAAAGTCAATAAAATCATTGAAACGTGAACTAAAGCCTCGAAATTTTACCCGATCATTGATAAAGAACACTTCTTTCGCTCTGCGTGGTTATTTTTTGAATTTAGCAAAAAATCTTAAAACGGGCTAAATTCAAAAAATAACCACGCAGAGCGAAAGAAGTGTTCTTTATCAATGATCGGGTAAAATTTCGAGGCTTTAGTTCACGTTTCAATGATTTTATTGACTTTTTTGATGAATCCCCATACATTTCCTTATAACAGGACAACACAGAAACCAAGCTTGGGCTACCTGTGATACAATGTGCTGTTCTTGATGTCCCTAAGACACTGTGACATGGAAATGTTAGAAACTAATTTGAATACAATCTTGTTTAATAAAATCATTTTTTCGTAATAATTCACTTCTCCAGTAAGCCTTTATCATGTGATTTCAAAACCTCACAGCATGGAAGGATAATTAGAAAAGCTGGAAAGAGCATGTTGAAATAGACCTTTTTTGCTTCGTATGCTAATTGCCCATTTCAGATCACATGACATTCTTTTAGGAATTGTTCACTTATAAAAGAATAATCAACTCCCAAGAAGGACATCACATGATCTGAATTGTGCACAGAAACAACGAACAACTGCCGGCCATTAAGTGTTTTGGAATTCAATTTGACGGATTTGGGTAGACAGGTATAGGTTTCTCAAAGATAGAAAAGTTTCACTATTCTATACTTTATTCTTTTAAAGATCAAAAACGAAAATGGGAAAAAAGGAGCAAAATCGTGAGTAGGTATAATGTTTAGGTCACCCATCCAAGTGCTAACCCTCCTCAGTCGAGCTTGACTTAGTATCTCTTACGATTTATCCACTGGACCACGGTTCCAGGTGAATCAGCATAACAATAGCCGTGAAAACAATGCACCGAATAGACTAGACTTTTTAACATTATATTTTCATCCGATTCCGTGCGTGGCAGAGATGCAAGGGATTAGCCGATATGGTCTGGGGGCTGGCTGGTCTCTCCCCTGATGCTTCGGCTAGAACATTTTTTTGCGTAATTCGTACACTCAAGGGCAGAAGGATTTAATCGCCGTCAGGTCCGAAGTCCATACGCCGCCTCAGCTCTGCGGATGTCTCGGGGGTATGGCAAAGTGGAATCGTATTTTTTGACTTTCTTTAGGTGGTTTAGAATCCTATTTTATCCTCATAAAATTTTTCTTTTTCTTTTTTATTATTTAATCCGTTTTATTAGATTTAAATTTTCAGCAATAAGGCAATCCGTTTACTGAAAAAAATATTCTTAGTCGGTTGCTCGTAATCATGTATAAGTTCGATCAGACGTTATCAGTCATGTTAGCAATATCGATCCGCGAAAAGTAGAGCTATGCTTTCCTATCTTTTCCTGGCAAAGCTTGCTGACAAGAACATTTATACTGCACTTGGATCTCTATATCATATGCCCGCAATGGACTAGTGGGTGGTGCCGTAAAAGACTTCTGGGTACTATTGCAAAATTTCCGTGCTGATTTTCTGACAAATAATATGATAACAAAGGATGCATGGTAGAAAAATAGGAAAATTGATTGTTGATTCTGACTGAGAACATTGGGACATTTAATTTTGTTCATCAGAAAAAATCTGTTAACATTTGGTCAGCTACGATTTCAAGCTCACGCCCCCATGCTCATGTGAGCCCATACAAATTATGTCTCAAAAACACGGTTTTTGGATCTTTTCTCAAAATAATGACTATCTAGGCAAAAAACAAGGCTAAAATCTTGTTATTCAGAAAGTTAAACTTGTTTGAAAGTGGAGATGACCAAGGGCGCTAGGGCAAAAATTGGTGGTTTTTTAGCCGTTAGACTCCGTTATATTGGTGTTTTTTAGCCGTTAGAAACTGTTTAAACTGTTACTCATCTGTTCTGTTATGTGCTGGTCTGACTTATTCTGGCAGTTTTCCCGTCTATATACGCCAAAAATACTGCTGTGACCAACGGTCCAATCGTACGTAACGAACTACTGTATCCTATACCTGCCTCGTGACCGCTTATGTAAGCGTACGCTTCAGTTAATAAGTTAATAAGTTAATCCAAATCCCCCAAATAACCAAGAATGAACAAGGGTAGGTTATTTGGGGGATTTGGAGGTTGGCCGTAAACCCTCTGTACTGCCCACTGATCATGTGGAAACTGAGAAGTGAATAACCAAGTACAAGCGATACGGAAGTTTTGCGATATTTTGCGTTTTATTTCCTTCTACAGTATTTTGAAATAATTTTTACGTTTTAGTTACTTTGTTGCTAACTGAAATGTTTGGCTGCGGTCATCAGTACCCATTTTTCATTATGCGATTAAATACTGAATGATATACTCGGAAAGACTGGAGACGCGTGAATATCTCATTGCTGGGGCCTGGGAACCTCTTCGATGAACAATCGGCTTGTTGAAGCATCTCCGGTGTGTGCATCAGCGTCTCCGAATCCGACACAGTTCCCGACATTGAACCCTACACGGACATATCCCCTCTGGATCTTGTCACAGTGACCTTCAATATATATGGCGGACACGGTGAAGATCTTGGGTACCCTTGCCTTTGAACATGTAGACGATGCCGTCTACTGCACGAGGGACCTGACATTCGGCACCATTAAAGGTGAAAAACCAGCGCTTACAACATCTGTCACAATTGTAGATCCTGAAGTTGCCATTCCAGTAAACACGGAGGAAAGAGTCGTTGAAGTTCTTGTGAAAAACACATTCCTGAAAATAACAGACCTCTTTCTTATTATATATACCACCACCCGGCTAGCTCAATTGGTAAGAGCGTCGGTATGTTGTGCGGGAGGTCGTTGTTCAAGCCGGACCAACACTCAGGGTCTTAAAATAACTGAGGAGAAGGTGCTACCTTTGTAATTACATCAAATGGTTAGACCTTCACGTGGCTCGGATGATCACGTTAATGGCGGTCCCGTCCCTAATTAACTAGAGACGTTAAAAGAGGACCACGAGTGTAATCCTCTATAAACAAAGTTAAACAAAGTCAATTATCATGACCATAGACTCGTTTAACAGGGTTGGACTGGTTTATGAGTTAGCTATTCGTAGATACCATCAAAGGTCTAAGATACTTACTCTTAAGCGAGGCTAAACCTGTACAGACGAGTCTGCAGTCAAGAATTAGAGCGGTTTCTGAATAAGAAGAGGGATTATTATTGGGGTAAAACTTAACAGACGACATGCACATTTCATACCTTAATGAGTCCGTTGTCTTTGGACTCACCAAACGCATCCCAGGAACATTCCTTCCAGTTTGAATAGCACTGAATACCTCTCGCCCCAGGCTCTCCCTTATCTCCTTTTGCCCCAGCTTCTCCTTTTGCGCCATTAGGCCCTTGGGGGCCTGGTGCACCGGGACAACCGGGAGGTCCTTGAATACCACTAGAACCTTGTTTACCAGGTATGCCAGGTCGTCCTTCTCGTCCGTCTCGGCCAGGAGCACCGGTTACCATGGAGACCTGGGATGCCCGGACGACCCGCCAAACAAGAAAAATCTAACCCGTCCTGAAAATATGACATGAAGAAAAACATTCACAAGACTTATCTTATTGAATCGATTTTTTTTCAATTTTCAGAACTATTCTTGATCATAAAGATTTGTCGTTAGCTTTCCTACCTGTTTCGCTGAATTCTTTTGCTGGCCACACGCCGGATTAGTGGCGGGAAGAACGAACACAGCTAAACAAAGCGTCAACACAAGCGCGTAGAGACTCATTTTACTGCGGAATAAAAACTGATAAAGCAGTCAGTCTGAGAGGTCACTTAAAATATTTAACTTGTTTGTCGTAAATCTTGTAATTTCAGGTATATATTTAATCAGCCAGCGCTGGATAATTTATGCAAAGGACTTCAATCAATTGCAAAAAAAACATCTTTTGAATACAAGTTTCCCGTGTTTCTACTTTGTTATTTAAAATGTTTTAGTTTGAGGGAGAAGCAACGGTAAACTGTAAGGAAGAAGGGAGACTAAGGCAGTATAAAAAGGGAGATTTTTCGTTTTTTACGAAGGGTACGGCCGAAAACATTAGGCTTCAGGGAGAAAATAATAGCATAAAACATATAGGGAGGGGAAATATTGTTTCTCTTCGCTCTCAAAATAATCGGTGCACTCATTTTACTTTCTTAATACCCATTTAAGCCTCCCCCTTTCTCATTGTCGCGTCTCGAAAATACTCGAAACTATAGCTACAACAAGATTAGAAACGAGAAGTTCAAAACAATATCCACTGAATATCAACATGACCTCGAACATGGATCATAAAAGGACAATCATTTTATGATCCATGCCTCGAACTATGAGCTAGTTAGCAAACGAGCGCCGCGCACTGAGCAATTAAACCACTGTACTTGTATGCATTCCTTTTCATTTACTTCAACGGTGCTAAATGCAATACCCCACTATACTTCTCAGTACTTTTGTTAAAAGTGAACGAAAAATACAATTTCCATCTCTTACCTGGAAGAACTATTATAGTGTCTTCGCTCAAAGATGCGGCAATAGATAGTGAGCTTCGATAGTCTTAAAACCTCTTTAGGACCAATCTCGTACCCAGAGTCCTCCAGCGCCTTCCTGCTTTGTCGTCAGCGCCTGGTGCCAGGTCGCTGACAAAAATGTCGGAAGACCCTGGACTCGAGATTGCTTCAGGACCCTCTTCAGCCGCGTGGATCACGAGAACTGTACTCCCCCTTCGATCTGAGTACTTTTACTGCGTTATTTAGGCCGTCTTCAGATATTTATCAGTGTTGTTGTATTTCTTTGTTAACGAAGAAAATGAGCATTTGGCCTCTTAGATCACCTTTACACGAGGCTATTTTTTTAGAGCAAAAATCCATTGAAAAACTTTATGGAAATGCTGCTGTATCAATACGGCGAGCACGAAAGAAAATTTAGAATAAATATGTCCGGCTTGTCCTTAACAACCGCACCCATTGGCTTCCTATCAAATAGATCCTCTCGACTTTGGCGTAATGTTTTCCCATTTCAAGCAGTAACCTTTCAAGAATAAGATTGCTTGTTTAGGTGCGTAAACATATTTTCTCAAGCGTTAGCAAAGAACAATTAAACTATCTGCATGGTAATGACAAGTGGTCTGAAATCAGAAAACTAGCACAAGTTTATAAAGAATTATTTCTAAATGCGGGCTTCCTGTGGTCAAAAGAATGGTAACCAGTACCATAATGCAGTTCTGGCTTGAATCCAAGATGGCTGCTCGAACTGCAACAATCGAACAAGAAAACGGGTTTATTTATCGAGCTGATACTGCGCTTTAAAACCATCAAACTACTCAATTACTATCCAAAGACAATATCATAACTTGAAGTTTACCACAAACGTTATTAACGTGGCTTGTGCACCTTAAGAAATGGCAAATCTGTCGAGTTGGGTGTCAGAAAAACTACACGATGTTCTTGGTTTTTCTGACAGACACACGACTGAGTTCCTTATAAACTTAGCCAAGGATTCTAGCAGTTCAGGAGCTATGGTGCAGAAGATTTCACAGAGCCTCGGAGATGAGGAAAAGATGGTTGCATTTGCTCGAGAGCTGTGGGAGAAGGTACCACACAAGGAGCAACCCACTGTTCATCCTTACAGGGTGAAGGAGATGGCCTTGATTGAACAGCAAAAGAAATTTAGTAACTACAAAATGTTGTCCGATGATGAAGACGATGAGGAAGAGGTGCAGCAATCCAGGAAGAAAAAATCTAAATCGGAACGCAAGAGAAAACACTTGAGAAAGAAAGGAGAATCGAGCTCAAGTGAGGAAGAAGTCGTTAGAGATACGAAGAGTGCTCGTAGAGATGATGATTCAGAAGACGAATGGGAAAAAGAGGAAAAGGAAGTACAGAAAGATTTGGCCGAAAGGGATGCATTTGCGCAAAGGTTGAGGGAAAAAGATAAAGATAAACAAAGAAATATTATTGAACAATCTGACAGAAAGGTGAGTTAGGGAGAGGACACAGGGAGCTCAAGTTTGTTTTTTATTTATATTCCTTTCACGCTATTTTTGTCAAAAAATACTTCGATTGCATTGTTAAATTTGGCGTTAGCAAATAATGAGATTTATTTTAAAAATCATTTATCCATCCACATGCACCAAATTGAAATTTGGCAACCAGTTTGAATATAAATATTGTTCTGGAATGACAAGACTCTACACGTAACTTCTACATGTACTTGTGAAAAAGCTTTTGTGTTTCTTCATGAACATAAGGCTAGTCAGTCAAGTTATTCACATTGGCTGCCATATTTCAATTCGGTGTATGCATTTAATGTAATATACTGACACAAAAATCGACCTTGGTGTCCTGTGAAGAGGGTTATAAGCTTACCCAGGAGTTATATTGAATTGCCCAAGCTTGGTTAGTTCCATTGGCCTTATCAAAAATAACAAACCTGATGGATTCTGGTCTAGCTTGGGTACAAATATAATTTATTCACCATGCATTATACAGTGTATTTGTACCTATTCTAGACCAGATTGTACATGTAATGTACTGTTTGTCGAACTTGGAAAAGGTCAATTGAGCTATATTTGTTAGTTCTTGTTGTAATACATGTTTACAGTTCTTATTCATTAGTAGCCTAGGGACTAATAAATTCCATGAGCTGGTCTTGTGTATAGGTGATGTCGAGGTTGATCACACCAAGGGCTCATAATATCCTAAGGGGTTCTTTATATCCGAACATTACACAGTATTCTATGTGGTGAATAACAAATTACAGCCAGAAGCACCCTATATTGTTGTTATTATATTGCTGTCCTCTTTTAACTTTTTTTTCATTATCAAGGCTTTTGAAGAAGCAAAGAAAAGGTTACAGCTTGATGAAGAAGACAGAAAAAAGATGGTGAGTAGCATATATCTGAGTAGACTGCAGGGTTTTCAATACCAGCTTGAGTAAGCAGCACAATGTGATGAAGGAACAGCGAGTGAATTTTTCTCACGTTTTCCTTAAATTTTGAGGCAGAAAGTTCATATCAAACACCCAGCAAGATTTGACAGCTGCTGGCTTCTATTGAAAACCTTCTGTTGTTTATCTTAAGTTTGATTCTTTTGTCGTAGAGTATTTTGAAATATCAATTCCTTTTATTTTATGTTATTTTGCTAAAATTTTAGGTTCCAGAATTAAGACAAAAATCAAGAAGAGAATACATCAAGAAACGAGAAGTTGATCAACTAGAAATGCTCCAGGAAGACATCAAAGATGAAGAATATCTCTTTGAAGAAACTCAGCTAAGCAGACGAGAAAGGCAAGAAAGAGATTACAAAAAGAAAGTCTTATCATACGCATTAGAACACAAAAAAGCAGGGGAAATAGAAAAAGTACAACGTTATCGCATGCCTAAAGAAAAACAAGAACCTTCACAATATGATGAGATTATTGATGAAGAAAAGGGACCTAACTATGAACAGAAGAAATGGGAAGAGGATAAGCTGGGATATGCACAGATGAGGTTTGGTGCTAAGGACGCTAAGCAGAGAAATAAGGTTGGTATACTGTACCATAGTATGTATTACGGTCAGAGTGAATGAGGATCAAAGTAGCCCCACCCCTCCCCCAAGAGAAATAGGAGTGGAATATTCATTACAGCCATAGTGGACAAGAATCAAAGTAGCCCCACCCCTCCCCCAAGAGAAATAGGAGTGGGATATTCATTACAGCCATAGTGGACAAGAATCAAAGTAGCCCCACCCCTCCCCCAAGAGAAATAGGAGTGGGGGTATTCATTACAACCATAGAACAAAAATCAAAGTATCCCCACCCCTCCCCCAAGAGAAATAGGAGTGGAATATTCATTACAGCCATAGTCGAACAAAAATCAAAGTATCCCCACCCCTCCCCCAAGAGAAATAGGAGTGTGATATTCATAACATGAGATAATTTAACTGATTTTTTAAAATCTCAGTCTACAGATTATGACTTCATTATAGAAGATGAGCAAATTGGGTTTGTGATGGCAGAGCAGATTCCAGGAACAAAAACACCAAAAGTAAGACATTTTCAGTGTTCTTCTTGATATTAAACAAAGGGCTAACAAACTAGTTTCTCCTGTTTTTGTATTATACTGAGTTCAATATTTTATATCCATAACTTATATCATATCCATCATATTTTGTGCTGTACATTGTAGACAAAGCTTTAACTAGTCCAAATGCTACTGGCATTCGCATTGTGTTGTTCCAAGAATTATCCATCCACCCCCATGGAGGAATTTTTTTAAGACACCCCCCTACCCCCAGGAAATTCCAATTTCCTTCCATACAAACTCTGTAATTTTCGTTCTTTCTCTGACCTGCCCACTCTTCGGAAATTCCAAATTCCTCTGTGGGGTGGGTTGGATAATTTGTGGAACTACACATTTCAATTTGAGCACAAACCTTATAGACCTGTCAAAACTTGCCATTCACTTGCAGGAAGGCACACAAGTGCAAATGTCGTTGTTTGGCTATTTTTGCTCTGGTTTGATAGGCCATCATTTTTCCTGTGGGATCAACTCAAATGCGCCATAAAAATGTGATGTTATATTATTAGAAACATAGCTTTTTCAAACTTAAAATCGGTAGATATTTGAGGCTCAAGGTTGTTTTTGCCAGCAATTCATTGCTTAGAGCTTGACTTCATTTCTTGATGCAGAGCAAATTAAGAAATGCAAGTTTTTTGAACTGACATGAGTACTCACCATAAAAAATGTATGTTTTCTTGAATTCACTTAGGAGCCACAAATTTCAGAAGCTGAGAGAAAGAGACAGTCAATTCAAGAGGTAAGTAAATTAATAAAAAGTGACTTTTAATTAGTAATTTTAAAGTCATAATTATATATATATTCAGGAAGTCTTGAAATAATAGCTGGTCAGTCGCTGGTCATGATAACCAGCCAAATTAGTTTTAGCTTTGACATGCATTGTTTCTGGCTAAATGTTACTGGTCATTTCAAAATGACCAGCAAGACATAGATTTGACCAGAAAAGTTCCAATTCTGGCTGGACATTGTCTGATGAACAGCCTTTATTTATTTGTTTACCAGTAACATTGAGCCAGAAATGAGGTATGACTAAGCTAACACTAACTTGGCCGGTCATCATGACCAGTGACTGATCGGCCATTATTTAAGCCCTGTTAATACGAGTATATGTTGATGTTGTTAGGTCCGAAGGAGCCTTCCTGTGTTTTCATACAGAGATGAGCTAATACAAGCCGTTGCTGATCATCAGGTATACCTATTACTGGTAATCAAAAACACTTTCTAGCAGTAATGAACATGTAACATTATGCTTTCATCATGACAACTACATTTCCTAGCAATGCCAGAAACTAAGAGAATCATTACCAATACTAGATGACATTAGCAGTGAGATTAGATGATTAATTAATAATGTTGATGTTGTTGATGATGTTAATGATGCTGTTGACAATGATGATGATGATAAAGATTTTGATGATGATGACGATGATAGTAATAAGGATGATGATGCTGTTAATGATGATGATGATGCTGTTGACAATAATGATAATGATGATGATGATTATGCTAATGATGCTGTTGACAATGATGATGATGATTATGCTAATGATGCTGTTGACAATGATGATGATAATGATGATTATGCTAATGATGCTGTTGACAATGATGCTGTTGTTGATGATGATGATGATTATGCTAATGATGCTTTTGACAATGATAATGATGATGATAATTATGCTAATGATGCTGTTGACAATGATGCTGTTGATGATGATGATTATGATTATGCTAATGATGCTTTCGATAATGATGATGATGATAATTATGCTAATGATGCTGTTGAAAATGATGCTGTTGATGATGATGATGATGATTATGCTAATGATGCTTTTGACAATGATGCTGTTGATGATGATTATGCTAATGATGCTGTTGACAATGATGCTGTTGACAATGATGCTGTTGATAATGATGATAAAAACTATAATGACGCCATGTTTGCTTTATTTTTTAAATACAGGTTTTAATTATTGAAGGAGAAACAGGATCTGGTAAAACAACTCAAATACCTCAGTACCTACATGAAGCGGTATGTATACTGGAATATCTAAGGGGCTGTCTTTCTGACTACCAGAGTCCAAAAGACAAGAAACTATCAACCAACTACATCAGTCTACCTGTAGCAACATTAGAGCATTTTTTGTATGAGTGTGAAAATCTCACCGCATGAACACTGTTGTGACATGGTTAGGCATACGCCCGGGCAAATCACATTGCTTGAGAATTTACTCTTCATCCAGTCAAGTGCCAGAAACATTGCAGGAAAACGGCATGGATACTGTCAGACCAATATCAAGAAACTGGCCAATTACATTGCGGGAGAAATATATCCCCAGTCAAAATTCTAGAACGCATCACAGTCATGGCAAGGCACACATATGGCTCCGACTTTTTCACAGTCATACGAAAACTCCCTAAATTGAAATGTGCAATACAGGGGTGATGTCTGTTTTTTCAGACACTAAAAACACAATCACCTTTCAAACATTACAAGTTAAACAATCATTTATACTATACTCAGTAAAAGGAAAAACAGAAGAAAGCCTGGAGCAAGTTAATCTTTATTTACGTTTTTTCCTCATTAGCATAAAAAAATTTCAAGCTACAAGCTGTAAGCAGTAAGATTTACAAAGAAATGTATGGTCGTGTGGCAAGACTTGCCACACAACCAAACATTTCTTTGTAATTTATAGTGTTTTCAAAAAAATTTACTCCCAAAATATTGAACTTATTACTCTCCAATTTTCAGTAGTAGCTAAATAAGATATTCTCTTTCGATTTCTGGAGTTTGTTTGTTTGTAGCTTGAAATTTTTTTATGCTAATGAGGAAAAAACGTAAATAAAGTTCGGCCTGTGTTTCAACAAGCCACATATTTTCAATATTTGGTCATTAGAAAATAGTCTGAAATTAATAAATTTAACAAATTTACCTGTTTTTCATGTGTCTGTCCACTAATTGACTATAAATGGCGTTTATCACATTGTTGAAGTAGTGTGTATCCATGAGGCATAATGTATTAAAATAGCTGGTTATTTTTCTTTGGAGTATTTTAGGGTTACACCAAAGATAAGAAGAGAATTGGTTGTACTCAGCCCAGACGTGTAGCAGCCATGAGCGTATCTGCAAGAGTATCAGAAGAAATGGGAACCAAGCTTGGTAATGAAGTTGGTTACAGCATACGATTTGAAGACTGTTGCTCTGAACGAACAATCCTCAAGGTAGAGTAATTACTGTTAAATAATGAATGATCCATCTTATGAATAGTAAAAAAAAGCAACAACTCGAATAAGAAATAAGTAAAAAATAAATATCTTTATTTAAGTGTCTAGTCGTTCTAGTGCTTTCGCACTAATTGGGAACACTTTTCGCTCACACGCACTATCACTACATTCAATATTCTATGCACACAACGCTCAACTCACATGTTGATTTTTACGGAGGGAGGAAACCAGAGAACCCGGAGAAAACCCTTGTAGCATAGGAGAGAACAACACATCAAACAAACTCAATTCACATGTGGCGAATGCAGGGCTTGAACCAGCAACCCAACCTGTTGGACTCATAGCGGTGAAAGACAACGCATTAGCTGCGAATGCCACCCATGCTACCCACTAAATGTCCAGTAATTGTGGTTCACTGTATGTAAGATTCGTCTGAATTTTTCTTTTTTGCAGTACATGACAGATGGTATGTTGTTGAGGGAGTTTCTTGGGGAGCCAGACTTGGCAAGTTACAGGTAAACTGCCTATTTTTGAATTTCTTCATGCCCTTAAACAAACTCTGGGCTGAACAAAATCAGGACATCAGTTGCAGATCAAGGAATTTTAGAAGGGGGTGACTATTACAAAGGTTTTACAAGGAATTTGAGGAATAGGGGYAGCTTACTAACGAACATTCTGAGAAATTTGAGCAACAGGGGAGTGGCAACACCTTGATCTGCCCCAGGGTATGGTTAACTTAATTACATATCAAACTGGAATTTAGCATGTCATGTTTGAGACAGGAGAGAAGAAAACCAGAGAACCTGGAGGAAAGCCCTCAAATCAAAGGAGAGTCTAGGAATCCAACCTGAGACCCCAGAAGTGACAGCAAGTGAACTTATGCTTTGCTACCATTCTAGAATTTTCAGATCTTTACACATTCATTGCAGTCCAGGTTAACAGTAACATTAACGAAATACTAAAGAATATATACACTTGCAGTGTGATTATAATTGACGAAGCTCATGAGAGAACACTACATACTGATGTGCTATTTGGACTGGTTAAAGATATTGCACGCTTCAGACCAGACCTCAAGCTTATTATTTCTAGTGCAACATTAGATGCCGACAAGTTCTCATCTGTAAGTTTTGACATAAATACAGGACTCAAAATACATATGGTCAGTCACCTATCATGATGATAACTGGCCAGATTAGTTTTAGCTCAGTTTTTAAATTTTTGGCTCAATGGTCAAGAAGACAAGGCAAAGATTTAAACGGACAAGTTCCAATTCTGGCCAGACATTGTCTGATGACCAGTCGTTATTTTTCACCCTGTAAATAGACCTCCTTAGCTCAGGCATAATGTTTTCCCATTTTAGATCACTTGTCATTTCCTTGAGAATATGATTATCTGCTTGAGTTGTATCCATATTCATTTGTCCTCTCATGCGCAACTATTAACCAAGAAAATAATGATACTCTAGAGAATGACATGTCATGGTCTGAAATGGGAAAACATTACACCTGTGCAGAGAAGTTCTATACCATTTACAAGTTTTCATTAAAATACTTTCTGGCTGACAGCACAACCTGGTAGTCAGTATTTGACCACCATTTGGAACAATTTGCAACAAATAACGAGTTTCAAAGACTTTTATCAGTTGATTGAAATCAAGCAATTATTGTCTCTTTTTATGAAATGTCATTTTTTATTTCTTGTTTGATTTTTAGTTCTTTGATGACGCACCAATCTTTAGAATACCAGGTCGCCGGTTTCCAGTAGATATTTATTACACCAAGGTAAATTTTTGAAATAATGCACAATGTGTCATAATTACATTGGAAGGCCATTATCTTGAACCTCCTGAGGACCAGGGAAAGGTTTCAAATGATGGAGTTTAAAGATATTTAGGGAAAAAATTGCAATGATGCATGTTTACAGAGTGCTGCCTTAATTTTAATTAAAGTGGAAGTTTCAGGTTTTTAAGGTTTTAGATAACAGAACTATACTGTATTATTTTATTCTAAAGTGCAAATGAACCCTTTGACAATACATTCAGTACTGGTTCTGCATAAAGTAAATAGTTGATTGGTAAAATATTTCTTGATTTGAGTGATGCGTCTCTAAGTTATGAAGGTTTATACTTCCAACATGTTAATGATGATGACGTCAGGTATTTGAGTGTTTTTTGTTGTTACTAGTAATATTACATGCTGGCCATATTGAAAATACAAATTTGAAATATCTTTCATGTCAACCATGAGTAAAATAATGATGCTTTTTAAATACTGTTTCTATGAAGCAGTTCAATTTTGTATATTTAATTAAGCCTTAATAGATGTCACACTAATTAGCATATATTCATTCATAATATAGAGACACATCACTCAAATCAAGAAATATTTTACCATTCAACTATTTACTTCATGTAGAATCAGTACTGAAAGTATAATCAAAGGGTTCATTTGCACTTTAATGTTGAAGCGAGTCATTTACATTTTCAGGAAAAATAAAATCTTTTATTAAGTTTTTTTCTTCTAGAAATCGTTTATTATCTTCCTGATAGAGGAAGGAAAGAAAGAGGGAAGGAGAGAGAGAAGAAAGAAAGGAGAAATGGGAGAGGGTAGCTATGGAACAATACAGAAGCGAGAAAGCATATTTTGAACTGGTTATTGCTTCTACCAACAGAATGATTCTGCTCTCTTTCTAGGCCCCAGAAGCAGACTATCTTGACGCAGCAGTAGTAACGGTATTACAGATACATGTCACTCAACCAGATGGCGATGTCTTGGTCTTTTTATCTGGTCAAGAAGAAATTGAAACAGCTCAAGAGTTGCTACAGGAAAGAACCAGAAAACTTGGCTCGAAAATCAAAGAACTGATTATACTTCCTATCTATTCAACTCTGCCGTCAGACCTTCAGGCCAAGATCTTTGAACCCACCCCTCCAGGAGCTAGAAAGGTATTGTGAGTTTTCAGGAATGCCATGCCTGAATGATCTTGTAACTGTGATACTGCTGTGTGCAAGTATTTTAATGGAATAAACAATGATTTTGCTTGCTGTGATTGGTGCATTGAATGCCACCCATTTTGCACTATGACAATGCTTTATGTGGCACCCTTTCACATGAAGGAAATCTACTCTATTATCCTCCCAATCAATCAATCAGTCAATAAGTCAGTTCTTCAATCAATCAGTCAGTCAATCAGTCAGTCAATCAGCCAGCTCTTCAATCAGTCAGTCCTTCAATCAGTCAATCAGTCATAATCAGTCAGTCCTTCAATCAATCAGTAGGTCCTTCAATCAGTCAGTCCTTCAATCAATCTGTCAGTCCTTCAATCAATCAGTCGGTCCTTCAATCAGTCAGTCCTTCAATCAATCTGTCAGTCCTTCAATCAATCAGTCAGTCCTTCAATCAGTCAGTCAGTCATAATCAGTCAGTCCTTCAATCAATCTGTCAGTCATTCAATCAGTCAGTCAATCAATCAATCAGTCAGTCCTTCAATCAATCAGTCGGTCCTTCAATCAGTCAGTCCTTCAATCAATCTGTCAGTCCTTCAATCAATCAGTCCTTCAATCAGTCAGTCAGTCATAATCAGTCAGTCCTTCAATCAATCTGTCAGTCATTCAATCTGTCAGTCATTCAATCAGTCAGTCAATCAATCAATCAGTCAGTCAATTATACAATTATTAATCATTCAATCACATATTTATTTCCCAGTATGATATGTTATACAATGGGTCCAAACCTAAAAGCTATTTCACTTGATTTCAGGTTGTCCTAGCCACCAACATTGCTGAGACATCTCTTACGATAGATGGTATTATTTATGTCATCGATCCTGGTTTCTGTAAACAGAAGAGTTACAATCCAAGGACAGGAATGGAATCTCTTGTTGTTACACCTGTTTCTAAAGTAAGAACATTCTTCCTTTCTCAGAATTTCTTGCTCTAATTTTCTAGCAATTCATAATACATGATTATCTCATTTAGGTGTGCTTGGTAATTTATATGAGATGTAAAAATTGTGGTTCGTCAAGCTACTTTTTCTTGTAAAAATGTCCCACTTGGAGCTTGGATTCTTTTTCAAAAGAAAATTAGCTTAATGAAACATAATTTACATCTGTAATGTGGATAATTCTTTTTCAAAAGAAAATTAGCGTAATGAAACATAATTATTGACATCTGTAATGATTACAACTTGAACAACTACATGTATTAAGGTGCGGACACATGATGCAACATCACCTGTGATAATACATGAAAAGGCTGTTTTTGGGTGTCACACGGATGTGCAATGCTGCATGCCATGTCTTATCATACTTTGTGTCTGCACCTTTAGACTTTATTGCTGAAAAGAAATATCTATTCATACCTGAGGTTTACTTCTGTTTTCTTTCTTTCTGTATTGTAGGCCTCTGCCAACCAGCGTGCAGGCCGTGCAGGCCGTGTTGCTGCTGGTAAATGCTTCCGACTTTACACTGCCTGGGCATACAAGAATGAACTGGAAGATAATACCATCCCTGAGATCCAGAGGACAAACCTTGGAAACGTTGTACTGTTGTTGAAGAGTCTGGGTATCAATGACTTGATCCATTTTGATTTCATGGACCCCCCTCCAGCTGAAACACTGATTCTTGCACTAGAGCAGTTGTACGCTCTGGGAGCACTTAACCACCATGGAGAACTTACCAAGGTAGGACAACTGACTTCTCTATTAATCATTCAGGTCCGAGAATAATGGCTGCTCAATGACCAGATATGATGACCAGCAAGATTGGACTGATCAACATATAATGACCAGTCAGTGTGACCAGTTAAGAGGAACCGCCTAAGAGGCATTTAGTCAGACATTGGCCAGCTGAGACCAGCTGTTATTTTCAGTCCTGATCATTCTAATATTTATTCTATTGACTACGGATGTACAAACCCTCCTAGTTAAATAAACTGCACTTCTATTCCCACAAACAATTTTACTTTTGTACCATTCACCCTTAGAACCATCCAACTGTCATATAGCTGGTTACTGGACAAATGCCGCTATTGAAAACCCTACAATAATTACTGGAAGTCTTTCTACCTTGCAACTTACATAATTTTATAATCCTGGTCACTTTACCACACTGTTCCTACTGTGTATCTTACAGGGGTGTATCTAGGGCTTCTTTTTACCACTCTCTACCATGTACCATTGACAGTTTAATTTTTTTCACATACTGTAAGGGTTTTCTGGAGAGAGGAGGGAAAGCATGTCAATTGATTGTTGACGCCTATGACTTTTCCTTTCATACTATTTATCTTTTTGGCAATATTTACATGATATCATAATCATTTAGCTTGGCAGGAAGATGGCAGAATTTCCTGTGGATCCAATGATGTCAAAGACACTGATTGCCTCTGAAAAGTAGGTATTTTATAGAAGCTTTGCACCATCACGTGATGGCAGCCATGACTGGATGCACAATTACGAGAGTTTTTTCCCCCTGGGAAAATTAAAATTTCATGTAAACGAGATTAGTCCAGATTCAATGGTTCCTGCCTCCTGTCATGGCTGCCATCACGTGATGGTGCAAAGCCTCTATTCTACTACCAGAATAAACTTTAAGGCTTTCAATAAGTCATAGTGGTTTACTAACATACTAATTAGGGGATAGCTGCGAAACGTAAATGCATCAACACTTCAATACATTTTTATTTGTTTGACAGATACAAGTGTGTTGACCAGATAATAACCATCATAGCCATGTTATCTGTCAATAACGCCATCTTCTATCGGCCAAAGGACAAGATTGTCCATGCAGATAATGCTAGAATGAATTTCTTCCGACCTGGTGGTGATCATTTAACCCTCTTAAATGTGTACGACCAATGGGCCGAGACAGATTACTCTACTCAGTGGTGTTTTGAGAACTTTATTCAGCATCGCTCGATGAAGAGAGCTAGAGACGTCAGGGAGCAGCTTGAGGGGCTCGTTGAGAGGGTGGAAATAGAGTTAACTTCTAACCCTCATGAAGCTCTATCCATAAGAAAGGTATCATATTATCATAATAATATTAATATTATAGTAGTGGTACTTTAATAACTCTACAAAGTGGCTCTGTATCAACCGAATGCCGTTGGGAACGAGGTAATTTAGCGGAGGGAGGAAAACCAGAAAAGAAACAAAGATGCAACTCTATAGCCCACTTCCGAAATGTGTAGTTCCAGAAATCATCCATACCCACCCCACAGAGGAATTTGGAATTTCCAAAGAGTAGAGGGGTCAGAGAAAGAACAAGAATTACAGAGTTTGTATGGAAGAAAACTGGAATTTCCTGGGGGTAGGGGGGTGTCTTAAAAAATTCCTCCATTTGGGGGTATGGATAATTTTTGGAACTACACAATATGCTTCACTTGTCATGCATAAAGGTTTTAATGCGAGGCTTGGTGCATAATGCTCAGTGGTTCTTGAAAGGAGAAAAGATTAAATTGAATTTTGCATGTAGCATCATACTAAAACCTTTATGTGTGACAAGTGAAGCATATCTTGGAAGTGGGCTATCGACTCTGTTATACTAAATGATTATATCTGTAAAAAACTGTGTAAGAAATTGCACAAATTAGTAAGTTCAGTAAACCTAGAAAACTTTATACTAATTTGTGCAATTAGTTTACTTTTTACTGATATATGGTATGCACTCTACAAATTCCCCAGTTCTACTCTAGTATTTTACAATGTAGCAGGGATGTAGACTGCATAAATTCTATATACATGTTTTAAATTTTGAGAGCAAATTATCCCGTGTTTCTGGATAAAAGGAATGAAAATTCCAATAATTATGGCGGAAAAAAATCATTTCAGTTTAATGTGATTTTGATTTGATTCTACAGGCCATAACAGCAGGATATTTCTACCACACAGCTCGGCTTGGTAGAGGTGGTCAATATAGAACAGTGAAACATCAACAGGTTAGTTGACATATGGGTGTATAGTACTATTCAAGAATGCTATATAGACCTTGTTCGTGGTGTGACAACCTTTTCCTAATTCATCGTTACAAACCTCTATGTTTAATCGAATAGCGACCACTTCCAGGATAAATTGAATACTTGGCTTATTTTAAGTTATTTCTCAAGAACCAACATTCTTTTAATCAGTGACCAACATGCAGTGACGTGTTTTAACAATAAAATGCTTTGATACACTGGTCCTCAGTAAAGCATGCATAAACACACCCTAATATACCATAACAGGTCACTCTTAGATGGACTCACAGTGATCATAGCACGATAACTATCATTCCGAAGAGTTGTAGTTTGTGTGGCGTCCTCTATACTTTATTTTAGGTCATCCAAAGGTCCAATATTTTTATTGTCACTTTGTAGCAGCAGTAATGGCTGGACTCTGTCTTGTTTGTTTTTTAGACGGTTATGATCCACCCTAACAGTAGTCTGTTTCAAGAGCAACCACGATGGCTCATCTATCATGAACTTGTATTCACCACTAAGGAATACATGCGACAGGTTAGTTATATCTGTTATGACGAAGTGTATTCCTGTACCTACAGGCCCATTGCCAGGACTTTACAAAGGGGGTTTTGTATTTTTATATGGAAAAAAAACTGTCATAGCTTATCACCACCGCAAGTACAGCAGTGGTACAGCTCAACAGGGTCGAACTGAAAGCATGTGAAGGCGCCTCTGGCAGCCGCTATACAGTCCATGTGTGACCCTGGAGCACAGCTCTAACCAGTTTGAATTAGTTAGGGTTGATTTGAGAGGAGGGAGGAACAAACCAGAGGAAGCCAAGCACTAATTGATCAACCATGGTTTAGAGTTCATACTTGTACAGAGTGGAGCATTGGAGCAGTGAAGTACTGTGGGTCCTCAGGTCAAATTCCCTAGAGTAGCTTTTGCCATTTCTTTGATACTAAAAGGAATGACGTGATCTGAAATGGGCAAACATTGCACCTAGATAAATTAGGCCTATTAACAATTATTTTTTCCTAAGCTTTTGGGTCATCAATCCATCATCTGGGGATGTACTAAATTATTCTTTTTTTACGTTTTTTTTTTTGTGTGTACACTTTCTAATTTTTCTTTTCATTTTTAGGTCATTGAGATTGAAAATTCATGGCTTTTAGAAGTGGCACCTCACTATTACAAAACCAAAGAAGTAGAAGATGGTTCATCCCATAAAATGCCAAAAAAAGCTGGGGCCACAAGCCAGCAACTGCGCTCCACATAATGACATTCAACTATGCATAGGGTAGTCTTTTATATCTAAAATGTAAATATCCGATCATTGTAATAAAATTATCCAAAATCCTTTTTGATTTATATGCTCGTAATTTTTTGTCTCTCTCCTCTGCAATGCATTTTTGTACCTAGTGAGAGGACACTTGTTTATACACTTATGTCCATACCCTTTACCACACAGTAGTTAAACTATTAAGTGACACCATGAAATATCCCATGAGGCGTATTCTGTATGCACTTGTATGTATAAATTACATGAGGCTTCAGTTGTGTGAGAATACAAGAAAATACACTTGACAAGTGGGATATTCCATGTTGTACTGATCAGTATTTTCAATGGCGTGTGATAAAAAACATTCCCCATCAATCTCTGGTAGTGGTGTACAGGAATATTGTCAGAGGGATTCAATTTAAATTCATTAGTCATGTCCTAAGGTAGCATATATTATACTAGAGTGCAAACAATACAGTACAAGCACTATAAGTGTGCAACATAAATACCACTAAATACTGCTAAATTATGCTAATCCTATTGTTTTCTATTGTTTAATTAGCATTATTTACTACTAAATAGTGCAAAGTGTTGCACACTTTTAGTGTTTGTTCTCTATGACCGTGAAACTTTAGTGATACTAAATAGTGCAATTTTATGCAAATTCTATTGTTCTCTATTTAATTAGCACTATTTTGTACTATCGGTAATTAGTGTTTCATGGATTAATTGTTTGCACTCTGTAATAAATATTTTTGTGCATACAATAATGAAGCATAAATTTAAATATGACAACAATAATTGGAAAGCATCCAAGCAAATTCACTTCATGGGTGAGTGGTTAGGTTTAGAGTTGGGATAGGCATTATAGTATTATTTGGTGCCAAGGGTGCAGGGTTCAAAGTTGCCTGCCATTGAATTTTTTTTCTAAGTGAGGAAAACCAAAACCCTTTTTAAAAAATCCCAGTCACCCCATGTGAGGGGCACTGCTTAACAGCGAAACACCGGAACGAAACATCGGAACGAAACACCGGAACGAAACAGAGACAAATTCGTGATATTACAAATATCATGCAATAAAAAAATAAAAGAAAACAAAATACACGATAGTACAATGATATAAAAACGATAAAACTTAGCTTTATGCCCGTGCTTTATGATCTGTGATCCGTATCGATCGTTTATTACCTTTTATAAACAATGTCGTTTCGCTGTCTATCAATGCAATTCTTTCTTGAATTTGAAGGATTCCAATGGATCTTTTAATAAAAGAAGCATTAGTCTTAACTGCTTCTGTCTCTAGTATCTACACCAAAAAAATTGTGAAAAAAAGCGAAGTTTATTTAAACAAAAGCACAGGAAGCCTCAAAGGAACCCAACAATTTCGGGGCCTAAAAAGGCACAGCTCTAATCCCTAAAAAATCCGAAAAGTTTTGTACATGATCCTTTTTAGACAATRAAGCTCGGATCTCCAAGCCCAAAATTAGCTAAAATGTGATCCCTGAGCCCCAAAATAACGCCGATCATTGATCGTATATACTTCGTTTTACTTACTAATCTGATACAGTACTACAATAAGCATTTTTTTATTAGCATTGTACAGAGTCGCTATAGGTAATGGTAACTTGCGAAAACAACCTTAAGCTTTCSATCTTCTTGTCTATCATTATTTAAAACACTAATAATCACCACCTGCAGTTTAGGAAACGATATTTTATGACAGATTCCTTTATCAAAATGTTGGGTCTCCTTTGTCAAGAGCTGGGCTTCCTGTGCTTTTGTTTAAATAAACATGGCGTCGCCCGAGGGCTTTAGCTTTTTTTCACAATTTTTTTGGTGTAGATACTAGAGACAGAAGCAGTTAAGACTAATGCTTGTTTTATTAAAAGATCCATTGGAATCCTTCAAATTCAAGAAAGAATTGCATTGATAGACAGCGAAACGACATTGTTTATAAAAGGTAATAAACGATCGATACGGATCACAGATCATAAAGCACGGGCATAAAGCTAAGTTTTATCGTTTTTATATCATTGTACTATCGTGTATTTTGTTTTCTTTTATTTTTTTATTGCATGATATTTGTAATATCACGAATTTGTCTCTGTTTCGTTCCGGTGTTTCGCTCCGGTGTTTCGTTTCGGTGTTTCGCTGTTTAGCAGTGCCCCCATGTGAGCTGAGTTGGTTGGTTCTCTTTCTGACTCCAAGGGTTTTTCCACCTTCATCTAAAAACCAACCCATAGTTGTGCTCCAGGGTCAAACATGGACTGTATAGTGACTGCCAGAGGTGCCTTCACATGCTTTCAGTTTGACCCCATTGAGCTGCGCCACTGCTGTGCTTGCGGTGTGGTGATAAGCAATGACAGTTTTTTTAAAATTTCCTAAAGTCCCTATAATGAAACCTATGATGCACTTGGTTAACCCATACACCATGATGCTACCAAATCTCTATGAAATTCATAACTTACTAGTCTACATATGTATTGTTATTTATTTTCTTTTACACATATTGAAAACTTGGGTGCCTAATTTCAAACAGAATTCCTCATTACCGAATGAATTGAATTGAATAAATTTCTGTTAACATTTTGTTGCATAATTAACAAATGAATAAAAAATTGTAGTGTTTCCTAATAATATATAAATATGAAAAATTCAATTGTCAAAGAGTTAGGGGCCATTTACATGGAGAGAACTTGTCCCTGGTAAGCAAGGAAACCTTTCTACTTGAGCCAACTATATTGAGCATTTATATGGAAAGAAGTTGTCCCTATATAAAACCCAGGACAACTATCGGTTTCAATGGAGATATGCATGCTCAAATGAAAAAGTTGTCTCAGTCAGGCGAGTTAAAGTATTTACGTGGAGAAACGTTGTCCCTGGTACCAGGGTCACCCTCTTTTGCAATGAGGTAACCCTATCAGCAGTAGGGTGATCCTTTTAGCCAAGGCAAAGTAAAATATCTCATGTAAACTATCAAGATGAATTTACAAAGAAAATAGGGAAAAGTTAGCTTGCCCAGGGTAGCTCAGGGAAAAGGGTATTCCTTCTACCAGGGGCAAGTTTTCTCCATGTAAACTGCCCCTTAGAATTATTTTTTCCTTTGCCATTGTGCAAATTAGGTCTGCAAGAGCTGACAAATATTCTTGGTGCCGGATATATATACATTTTTGACAAATTAATATAGATACACTAGTCTACTATGCAGCTAGTGTTGAAGTCATTAAGTAACTCTAGCATTGCCTTCCACCTCATGGGCCATTGACTCATAGCCCCTTTATAGGCTCAAGGACTATAAATTGCTAAATATCAATAAAGTAAGTCTTATGGAAGGATAAGCCATCAAGAGCCGAGAGAGCATCTTGACCACATTAACGGCACAGGACAAGAGACTATCTAAATGAACTGAAGCAATATAAAAGTTAGGAAAATCATAAGTACTAATAATTCATCAATTCAGCTTCTTTTCCCCATACTGAGTTTCATTTCAGCAATCTGCATGTCTTTCTCTATCAGCTGATTTTCTAGCACTTCCACTTTGTTCTGTAGGCTTTTTCTATCTTGTTGCAGGTCGGTGACCATTTTCCCATAGTATTCCTTGCACATGTCCACCATTGTTTTTTCACCAGCAAAACCTCCTTCTTCTCGTTTCTCTTTATTCAACTCCGTTAAATTAAACTGTCTCTGTTCTTCATTAAGGCGAATCTCTTCTAACTCTGTAGCGAGAGTTTCTAATGTGCACTTTAATTTTTTTTCAGGGCTTTTTGAATGGCGTTCCTTTTGATTTCCGCCTTCAAGTTTTGACTTAAGTTTGTCATTCAAACTTTTGGCAAGTTCCAGTGCTTTGTCGCGCTCATCTTCCAAGCATCTTACTTGTTCTAGTAGTGTCATAATTATTGATTCTGGACTGGTTTCGCCCATTATGGATATTATAGTACTATTGAAAATAGTCCTAAGATAAACAACCAAGCGACAACGCCTGTCTTTCTTCTTCCGTCTTGAAAAATTCGATGAATTTCCTTATATAAACGAGAAAGTCTAAACGACTACGAGTACTACGAGTGTCGGTGAATGTCTTGAGTCAGCTTCGTAAAACGTGCTGTACCGGTTAAAGTATAGAATGTTGTTGAGTTAAAACGGAAGGAAACGTAAATTATCTGCCAAGATCATCTGCCTAGTTGCTGAAGGGCAGCAGCCATGTTGGAATACATATATTGATCCCCCGCTGATCCCTGCCACTCATTACGCGTTGCGTGATTTTATGAACGTGACTTGTTTAGTAACGCTTTCACCGAAAAGATCGGAAAAGCCAAAATTTCCATTTCTATTCGTAAACAGACTTGAAATTTCAATGATATTCGTCATATTTCACTTGAGCTACAAATCAAGCTAAATTCATGGTAATATGATAAAATAAAATAAAAATAATAAAATTAAAGTGCACAAAGGTTTCCTCGGTTGGGCACCCTGTGTTAAGCCTCTGATCAGCGGTGCTCTCCCACCAAAAATAGCAAAACAAAGTGGAGGCGCTGGAGGTGTTAAAATATTATTGCCATTAATCGCTAATTATTACTAACAAATCTAACTAAAACATTTCATTATCCTCACAATAACATGTTTGGAAGTCTCAAGGAGCGCCTTGAAAGCGTCAAACATGACGTTACCCAAGGGTAAATAATAAAAATTAGCTTGAAGTTTTAGAAGTCGGAATGAATGTGCCATGAATGTTGTGAGCAGAAAATATGTTCAACGAGTTAGCTTTTTACCCGAGATTTACTTAGTTAATTTTTCTTTGCAGATGGAAGTCTATCTCGGATAAAGCCAAGGCTGTTAACCAAAAGATAGCGAGGTAAAGAACGATAAAACTTTAAACACTTTTTCGTCTTCTTCGAAGTCACATTTTCATCTTCCCTTTTTCTCCAAAGGAAAACTACTTTCATAACAGAGGAATACACTGAAGGGTAGGATAGACTCATTGTCCTTAATTCATGTTTATTCATGTTTATTTACTTTTAATACTCAAACAGCTTTTTCGATACTCAGGGCTTTCTTCAAACTAGCTTAATAAATGAATTGTCCTTGGTTATATTAATTTTGTTAAAAGGATAAATTAATTCATTGTTCCTTTTATCTTTTACTTTTCTAGTCAAGACCAGTGTTTTAATTGTGATCTGGAGGCAGGCTCAGAAATCCTTGAAAAGTGAGTATGACTATTTACTTTATTTATTTTCTTTACCTTTTGGTCTGGAATTCTCGGAATGAATTCCATGCACTCATTGGACTGTTAGGGTATAATTCAGGAAAGGGTGATATATGATCATTCAAAATTTAAAAAAATAACTCAGGGTCTTATATCAAACAATTTATTTGAATTCAAAGAGTCTTATAGTATTGAAGTTTTCAGTGAATCTTAAAGACTTCCTCTTTTTAGTAGTGAGAGGCTGAATTATTATCAAAATAGGTCTTTGACTATAGATTTGCTTGTTCACCCTAATGAGGTAAAATATTGCCCACATGGTTTCTTAATCGAGGCCATTGTACAGTGGAGTCCCATTATCTTGAACCCTATGGGCAGCAGGAAAAATAAGGTTCAAAATAGGTGTTGATATTTATTCCCAAGAGAATTAAATAACAAAAGATGCGGTGGCCATGTTGGAGGATATAACGAAAGAATTCATTGACAATTCTTTTGTTAAGTTCCTCCAACATGGCTGCTGTGCAAACCATCAATTGATATTAAGATGTTGAAAGTGAAATATTGTACTATGTTACCATATTTGAAGTACATGGGATACTGCCTCAAGATAAAGTGCTCGACACTAAGGCAATACGACTAGTCTACAGTAGGACTAGTAAATCTTTGAGCCAGGCTAGGGACAATTAGGGCTCACATAGGCTAATGGGGTTTTCAAATTACTAATTATCTGGGCAGCTAGCAGATTACTCTGCCAAGCTACTGGATTTAACAACTTACTAGCCTATTGCTGAGCACCTCAAAAAGTTGGTGCCAAGCACGAGAAACAACAGGACATTGGAGATTTCTTTGTTTCAAGATAATATGACTCCATTTTTTTTATTTTGAATTGCAGATATCATAAGGACTGGGCTGATATACATGAGAAATCAAGAGCATCTGCAGAGGAAGCTGAGGTTGGTTTATTTTATTGTATTTTCCATTCATATCACATTTTAAAGCCATATCAGCAGATTCTATAGACCTCTTTGCCTTGAGGTAAGGCTTTCCCATTTTCTCATTGGGAAACATTATGCTCAAGTTAAAGAGGTCTATGGCTTTTCTGAACATGTGCCGGTTCTTCCTGACTTGAATTATTTTAAAAATAATTTGCTCCCTGTTTTATTCTTGTTCACTTTCCCATTATTCACTTTTCCATTCACTTTGACATTCACTTTCCCATAGTCTGCAGATCAAACCATAAACTCCATACTGAAGAAATGCACCAACCTGCGCAACACCATGACCATATTCCATGGAGAGTTAGACAAACTACCAGAAGTCATCCAGAATATTCAGTCAGCTACTGAAACTATTGGTGAGTAGGAAAGACAACTGGCATGATTATAATGAGTGGTTAATGCATGTGTGTGTGTGTGTGTGTGTGGGAGGAAGGGGGGGGGGGCTAATTCAAGGGAATGAGGATGGTGTAGCACAAGTTCACTTGCCTCTCATCTCTGAGGCTACGAGTTCAATTTCTGGACGGCATCACATATTAGTAGAGTTTGTTGGGTTTCTCCCTTGATTCAAGGGTTTTTCTCCTGCTTCCTCAGTTGTCTTCCCTCCCTCTGCAAAATCCAACAAGTTAAATTCCCCTGACTTTGCTCTGAGGTTGTTTCAGGGTATTAATAGAGATTTAAGATTTTATTTATGCAGGGAGCTAATCCAACTAGAGTATGATATTTATAACAACATGATTTTCTTTAGTATTGAGCTACACGCTAATAAAACAGTTCACTTTGATTCATAGCTGCTATTGGAACTCAATCAGAAGAGTTAGAAGATCTATTGATGGATCTTGAAGAAGTTTGTGAAAAACTAGACATAGAGAGACACAAGAACAGCCACAGATTGAAAGTAGTCATGTTTCATCAAAGTAAACTGTAAGTATTTCTTTCTCATTCTCTTTACTCCTATTCTCACATGTATGAAATTAAAAAACTAATAAACATATAACTTACATTTAAGGTATCAGAAAGGAATTTTGTCCCCTATAGACCTATATGTGCTAACTCTAAGTTTTCACAGATTTTACAATATTTTGCTATAAAAGAAATACCTTTTTTGAAAGCTAAATGAACAATCCATTTATAATTGCCTTTTATACTTCCTTACGAATTAAAATAAAAATTTAATTTAGAGCAGTTTTCGTATGACTGTGAAAAGCTCAGTGCCATATGCATGCCGTGCCGTGTCCGTGATGTGTTCTAGAATTTTAATTGGCTAATTTTTTCTCGTGCAATGTGATTGGTCTGGCAGTGCCGTGACCTTGGCGTGACTGTGTCCGCGCCGTATTTATGCCGTGTTTCGGGCATTTAATTGGATGAAGAGTAAATTATTGCACAATGTGATTGGTCTGGCATATCCCTTGTCGTACCATGACTGTGTTCGTGCAGTGAGCTTTTCAAAGTCATACGAAAACTGCACTAAGATGACAAAGTGTATTTCTTTTTGTATTTTGATTTAGGGATGATCTTGAAAAGTTAAAAGGTCAGTTAATGTCTAATACTTAGCATTTCGCTTTTGCATCCATTACTTTGCAATGAACATATGGTTTTGTAAGGCAGGTGAAAACCACTTTTCAGTCGAGAACCATATTTTCAATATCTATATTTGCCTTTTCCAGAGGATCTTCAGCTTCAACATCAGATCAACAGCCAAAAGAAAGAGAAGTTAGAAAGACAAGAATCTATAGAGAGACAAAAGGTCTACGAAGATGCCTTCATTGAACAAATGAACTACTACATTCAGTTTGGCAAGACTGATGGTGAGAACTCTTGACATCTTTACACTCAATCAAGGGTGGTTTGGCAGTAAATGCACTTGCCTCTCACTTCTGGGATCTTCAGTTTGATTCCTGGGCTCAGCATCACATTTTCAGTAGAGTTTTTTGGGCCTCTCCCTTCATTTAAGGGTTTTTCTCTGTGTTCTCCCGGGTTCATCTGTTTTCTCAGGCTAAAGATAATTTAAATTTGTAACCTTAAACCTAAGATGTTAAGTTTAACTTGGAGGTTGTGCTAGGGTATCAATAAGTTTTGACTCCTCTCTCCTCTCCTCTCCTCTATTTCAAACCTCTCCTCTCCTCTCCTCTCCTCTCCTAAATCATCAAGAAAACCCCACAAGTATTCACAAATGCTTCCAAAACAATACAACTCGCAAAAATGTTTCCAGCACCCGTACAATCTTGACAACTTTCTCTGATATTTCAGAACATGTGTCTCACTCCTCTGAACCAGAAGAATCTCTGGCTGATATCAAGCTAGAAGACTATGACCTGGAGAAGCAGCTTGATGACTTCCTTGGCCCCAACCTTCAGGTATTAAACGACTATCTGCCGTAAACTCATAATGACTGTATAGAACACCTTCCTAAATGCTGTTAGAGTTCTTGTCTAAGTTAAATAAGCAAAAGGTATTCTGGTCTAGCTTGGGTGCAAACACACCATATCAGGCATGAGAAACAATAGAAGTCTTTGTACCAAAGTTATACCCCAGTGAGAAACATGTTGTAAATAGCCCTTGTTTTGATCAGTGATTGTGTCTGGTGTGTTAATAAAGAAATAGAAAACGCATGTGCATGCTGTGTGCAGTTATAAAGCATGCGGGGATTGGCAGAACATGAGAGAAGTTTTAGGAGAAGCACGACGCAAAGTGAAGTGCTTCTCGAGTGTTGTGCCAATCCCCAAGTGCTTTATAACTCCACACAGCACAGCAAGCAAGTTTTTTATCTCTTTTATAAAATACAATTATAACATGAATAACGAAACTGAAGTGTGCTGTGTGCTCTCATAAAGCACGCGCTCCCAACCAATCAGAACGCGAGATTTAGAAAAGTTATTTTATAAAGGTGGTTTGTAATCATTCACAAGAAAATGAAATACAATAGCAAAAGAAAAAAAAATATGGCCGACACCATGTTGGTTGACTAGTGACAAACCTTTCGTTAAATTCAACCAAGTTGACAACTATGAAAACAGCAATAAAGTTGATATCATCGACTTCTCCAACGGACAGACCCCACCCCACCCTCTTCTCACCTCAAATCTACCCAAAAATAAAACTTTACCTTCGATTCGCTTTGTTTTGAGCGATGTCTAACTGGTATTTTTTTTGCTGTCTACAGGACCAGGGAGACCCGTCCATCCCGAGTAAAGCACCCGACAGACCAAAACACAAACGAAAATCGCCAAAATCCAAATCAAAAACCAAACAAACTGAAACCAAATCCCAAGGTAAGACACACTCAGCTTTTTCGCGTCTCGACTTTTCCCGGTTGGAGATGCCGTAAAAACGTTCCAACTCATACGAAAACAGCTCCAATTTTTACTTTTATCCTTTCGAACGCTTTTCCTATTTTTACAACGCTTCATGATTCCAGGAGAGGTCTCTTTTTCTGTCGTTACGGCTACGATAGAGTGGTTTTGGCAAGAGTGCGAAATATGCCGTAACAAGAGAGGAAAGGACTCTTTTTCTGTTGTTACGGTAACAATGAAATGGCTTCCCATTCTCATACTTCCAGTAAATCATAGAGAGGAGAGGACTCTTTTGCTATCGTTACGGCTACGAGAAAGCGGTTTTCGTATGAGTGTGAAACATGCCGTAACATTGAAATGGCTTCTCATTCTCATACTTCCAGTAAAACATGCCACCACAACACCGTAGTTACGATACGGTACGGCGTACGGCTACGAATTTGCCGTATCGTTTCCCATTCATAAAAAATCCATTCTATAGGCAGTAGGAGAAACCCCACTATCCATTCACAATGCTGGAATGCGGAAGCCATTTGAAAACCACATCGGTTTTGACCATTTAATTTTTTAAGGAAAAAGTGAGGAAATAGAAGAAGTTTCTGCAACAAGTGCCAAAGAAGAAAGTGGGAAAACATCCGAAAGTACAGAAGTAGCGACACAGAGCAAAGCAGAACCAGACGTGGTAAAACCACCAGAAGAAACGACTGAAGGAAAAGAAGTAGAGCAGTCTAATACTGAAGGTGAAGAACAAAAGAAGGATTAATGGGGAAAAAAGTCAGAAAAATTGATGTTAGAGTGGCTAGAATGAGGGTAAATCGTAATATAATATAGACATTTTATGGGGCACACAAACCATTATGGATTTTGACGAAAAATTAAGGCGAAAAAAATTTAAAAAACAATTTTTTGAAAACATTTTCGCCCTTCCTTTTCCGGATATCCAGATTTTCGGGAAGCGGAGCATTTCTGAGTTTATATACGGTTTTGCTTGTTCGCCACGAAATCTTCCAAACTGGATGAAAATAGTAAAACCATGATAATGATAATGTAACTGAGTTAGAATTAAAAAGTTCACCCAAACCATATAAAACTCTAGACAGAGTTGATGAAAATTCACAAGAAAATATATTTTCTTTTTTCTTAACAAGATAATGATTGCCGAATAAAAGAAGGAAAGGAAAGAAGTATTTTTTTACGTCCAATTTTATTCGTAAAATCAACAGCTAAACAAACTTGAAGAAAATTTCAAAGTCAGTTTTCTTTTACGTATTTTCTCTGTCAACCGAACCGATAACATCTCTAGTTAAGTAGTCATCAAACCGTCGTAGTACAATCAACAAATCCGCGATATTTTTATTCGTTGGCACTTGTTTGACCATATCTTTGATCTCCTTGAAAGTACACTCAGCAACACAAGTCGTATCCAAGCCTTTATCCTTCGGTAGAGGTAGATCTTCGTCTTTCTCATCCTTGCAGTCGTATTCAGTGAGTCTCCATATCGGGTAAATACGCAGTTGCTTTCCAGGTGATTCTCGATAAAGCGCTTTCTTTCTCGTCTCTTGAAATTCCGGAAAACCCCTTAGTTCTCTCCAGGTATTCTTCATCTCATCGTAGTTATTAACCACGAATTCCCCCGGTTCTAAGCGCGACTTGATGTAATCCACAGTAAGATATCCGAAAAGTTTCGTGGGGTCATTTGGGTTTGACGGTTTGTAGTCTATCTGGATTCCAATGCGGTTTTTCTCCTTGTAGCGAAATTCGTGGATTAAGACTTTGTTGTATTTAATAGTCCATTCTCCTAAGAATCGTTTGTTTTGGTTTTCGTCCATGTTTGTAGAGAAACGAAGGTGTGGCAAGCTGGACACGTTGGTTAATGTTTTGATTCGCATAGCGCGCGCGTGCGTTCATGTTTAAAAAAACGCGGGAATTTTCATTCGTTGCCTGGCAACCAAACGCAGACTTTTACTGATTGCGCGCAAAACTAGTTTATTTGCTATGGAAACATGATTTTGGGATTTCTACTTCTTGATTCATTAAAAAAGGACCATACTTCCAGACATCGAGTGCTGAACCGTTGCACCTCACTAGTAGCATCAGCATACAGTATACTTTACTGAATAATGTCGAAACGTTGAGCGACAAAGTTTTGTCTCTAAAAGCAATTGTGAATATGGTGGTAAATTCACGGAAGAATAGCGTAATACGAGAAGAAGAAGAGAGAGGAACAGTGCGCAACAGTGCGCCTACAAAGTCAAATTCACAAGTCAAAATTTTGACTGTTTCTTGTTCACTCCTGATCATACACACACTTGCATAAAGTAAATATATGCTTTCAAAGGGAAAAATAGGAAATTTTGTGCAGAGTGTATTGTTTAAACAATCAATCGCGATTAGCTAATTTATATGAAATTTTATCTGGGTGGCCTGGTGTAGTCGCACTGTAAATGCACGCATCTTTTTGTTGCACGCATCATTCAACACTTTACATACCCCTAAGTAAGTGAATTTATCTTTATTTTTGCAGTCTTGTCCTTTTATATTTTTTTCGCGTTTATACAGCTATTTACAGCTAGTTATTCCATATTTCCTAGCTCTGAACCGCGCAGTACAGGAGTTAAGATGAAGAGTTTGCCGTGAATAAAGTAAAATTTACAAAACTGTTGAAGTAATTGGAATTTAATTCTTCTATCAGGTGGTAGGACCGCCTCATTCGTTAAACGACGTGGAACAAATATTCCAATTAATACGAATTATTTAATTTTGATCCAAAAAAGTGTGTCTAAAACTAGATTTTGAAATTTCTGTAACTCCTGTATTTTTCTCTCTCTCTTTAAATTCTATGATTTCTGGCAAGAGAATATATTCTCTATGTTCTGGTTTTTCTTTTTCTTTTCTCTTCATTTCCTTTCCTTTTCTTTTCTACGCAGTACTATGGAAAAATACCATGAATAAATTAGTCAAATTCTGAATTAAAATGAAAGAAAATCGTATAAAACTATTCGCGTTTTTCAGCCAGTTTACGTTCCTCAAGCAATAATTGCATTACAAGTTGGGTCTGCGATGTTGAATAAAGCCACCCGTTATTTGACAGCTCATCTTGCTTGTGGATGTTATAATAAAACTGGTCACTGACTATATCGATTGCTGACAGCAACACGCACGCGCACAACATCCTCGCACCCAAGCGCCAAAAATAGCCTTGGATATCCGTGTTTTCTTCCTCGTTATCTTGGCTACTGGAAGCGACAGTCTGTATGGCTGGGTCTAGATGGACAGTTTTATCCCTCTTCTTCTCGTGGTTTTGATTTCTTTGGCTTATTGCTGTGTTGGTCAAAGAAAGGACTCCGAGGAAGATGGGAAGTTGTCGTTCCTTGCTGTGGGAGATGCTGGTGGGTTTAACTACGCTCCATACTACACTAAAAACCTAGAAAACGTTGCTAAACAAATGGGAAAGGTAAGAATTGCTACTACTTATTTTCAACTTACGGGTTTTCGTCTTCATTGAGTTCAAAATATGGAGTCAAACTTGGAATAAAGACTCCTATTTGCTCATGAATTTTGGCGACGACTTGTGGGAAAAAATAAAATAGAAAACAGAATATATTTTTCGTAATTCAATTTTTTTTATTTTTTCCCCCTTAAGCCGATAAAAAGTGTATATATAATTCCAGCTTTATATTATGCTTATCAGCATGGTCGTGTTGAATAATGTCAGGAATTCGAACTCGTGCAATCTTTGCTGCCACAAGCTGTCTTGGTCTCATAGTTACTGGTCCCAGAAGTGATTCATTAAAAATCTGACCTTAGACGAGATTAGTGACTTTACAACCTGACCATCCCCAGACGGCCTTTAGTCTAATCCTGAGGGAAATCCGTCAACCACTTCATAAGCCACTGCAAATAAATTCTTTTACTGCTTTCTGTAAAGGTCCTTCTACTGAATCTAATTTCTTCGCAATAAATGTAACGAGAGTTTTATTACATTACGCAGTGAACGTTTCTTGCTTCAGAGTCTTCAAATTCGATTCGCGACTAGAACCTTGGGAAAAAATTCAGCGCCAAACGTTACAAATGAAGTCAATGAGCTCATTTGTTTTGATTTCTTAATAGTTATTTTATAAGCTGTTTAGATTTTAGGATTGTAAACACCGGCTTTCGTTTCTTATGTTGTAAGAGGTTAGTTTTACGAACAACCCAAGTTACTTTCGATCTAGTACGCATTGTCTACAGAAGCATTTTTTGGAACTCGTTGGTCTCTAAAATTTTCCCAGTTCAAATTATTCTGGGATTAGATCTCTTTACTGTAAGTTGTTTCGATTCAGTTATATTATTGTGGTTCATTGATAGTATAGTGGATCGAGACATCACCCGGCTTGGTCAAATGATAAAGAATCCAGTCGAAGACAAACGATGCGTGAACCAGACCGGGAAGAACACGCCCACATGATTGCGGAATGTTCTTGGCATACTAAATTTGCAGGATTGGTACCGATGGTTATTGGTTTTTTCGGTACCCGGACCTGCTATCCGAGATATGCGCACAAGTGAATACAGCTGCCCAGTGCTTTCAAAGGTTTTTCTCTGGGTTCCCCCGTTTTCAGTCCTCCCCGACAAAAATCAACTCTTAGAGATTCTGACACGATGGAATGAGGGTCACAGGTTTGTGAACCACTAAGTGCTAACATCGTTAAGGTGGAAAACTAGTGAAAACTAGTGTAAACTGCGTCGGTGTTTTCAGTAAAACAGTTGATAGATAGATAATTTGTAACACCGCATGGTATGTAAAAATGATTTTTACATACCATACGGTGTTACAAATTAGCTAACATCGTTAATTTATTATATTCATGGGGAAAGAATGAGGCCAATACTATTATCACCCGCTCCCCCCTCCTTATGCGACTTGTGGCACTGTGAGAATGGATCATGATGACCCTCAGCCTCTCCCACAGACAATAATCAGTACTAATATCACTCTCCCCTCCCCCCACAGACGGCCAAGAAGACACACGCCAAGTTTGTCATCGGTCTTGGCGACAACTTCTACTGGAAGGGCGTGAAGGACGTCCATGATTTTCGATTCAATGCGACGTTTGAGAATATTTTCCGTGCGCCCTCCCTCCACAGAACCAAGTGGTACATGCTGGCTGGTAACCATGACTACTTGGGGAATGTATCAGCACAGATAGCTTACACCAAAGTCTCCAGGAGATGGCATTTTCCTGATTTCTATTACACCACAGGTATTCAAAGTCAAAGCAAAATTCAAAATCTCTGTCTTAAGCGCCTTCTGGATTTACTAGTCAGTAAGAGGCTTTGAGTGGCGTGTGCTGTCTTAGGCCGAATCAAGGCTGGCTTAGTTCTGCCAAGAGGTTGTTTCAGGGCTCAATCTGTGAGTTAGCCGTGCCGTAACTAAGATCAGCCCAGAGGTTGATTCAGGTTATAGATAAACTGGTGTTTGGTTTGGGTTCGGATCAAATGATGCTACAACCTCGTACCTGGGACTCACACCTCTATCAGCCTTATATTTATACGTTTTTTCTAGATTAACGCGCTTTCCGTAACATTTTTCAGTTCATAGAATCGGAGGGACTTGTAAGACAGTTCAGATAGTGACGATAGATACAACATTACTGTGCTATAAAGGGTAAGAATAATATGTACTTAGAGCTGAATGAGCTTTCATCCACTCCAAGAAGCGAATTTATATAATTTCAGGATCTTGCAAATAGAAATCTCTATTTTTCCTGGAAGTCAATAAACACGTACTACACGGAGGAGTGGAGGAACCTTCCCCCTATTCTAGTGATTGCCCCTCATTTCACCTTCTCATCTCTAAAAGCCTCTTCACTGGCTACTCGTAACGAGAAAATCTAAACCTCAAATGTAAACGTGATGTGGTTTTGTGACATTTACAGCGGAGGGATATATCCTGGCAAGAGAGAACAGTATCGGTGGCTCAATGAAATACTAAGAAACTCCGAGTAAGTAAAATGATGTTATCATGATAGACCTTTTGTGAGATAACGCCAACGTGGTGCATTCTGGCCTAGCTTGGGTACAAACATATTTGGTTCATAATACCTTATATGGTGTTGTTTATACTCAAAGTATACCTAAATGCACCATTTCGCTGTTACAGCATACCGTACCGTGTACGTGCTGTAACAAAGGGACCCATTTCACTGTCGGCATACCGTAAATCAGCATTCACCATTTTCCATACATCGGTTCACTGGTCAAACACAAAGCATTCAACCGAGGCTACAAGGTTCAAGTTTGAATAATCCTTTGAAATTACCTTAAAGCCTCTACTGAATGCTTCGTGTTAGACCAGTGAACCTATGTATGGTGAATCGTAAGTTTTCTAATCTGAAATTAAGATTGCTTGTCTTGATCTAGAGCTGATTATCTAGTGGTGGCGGGCCACCATCCTGTATACTCCATTGGAATGCACGGCTCAAACGTTTGCTTGAATGACAAACTAAGGCCTCTGCTAGAAAAGTATGACGTCACAGCGTACTTGAGCGGCCATGATCACAACATGCAGGTGGGTTCCACCTAATTTACATTCTTACTGTACTGATTTATTACCATTATTTATTATAACCATTTATTATAAAACAACTGAAGCTTAGAGTCAGTTTCGTCCTTGGGCTACTTGTGGTTAAATTTACCTCAACTCAGTTGTATTTTTGTGGCCACGGCCTCGTAGAGATGCCGTAACACCACAGGAAGCCCAGCGTTTGCAATTTGACGAACTCCCAGATCAACCATTTCCCATTAGATATCTAGGTTAATATTTTTTCTTCTATCACAGTCATTTTCTTATAGCAGTAGCCACATGCCTTTATTGAGCGCGTTTTTTTTTTAGGATGTCAGCCTTTAGAGATTGTCATGATCTGTGTTCCCACGGACTGGCATATTGGATTGGGCTACCTGTGTACAAATCTATTTTCATAATATTGTGTTTGTTTTTTTAGCACTTCAAACCTTTGTACTCTAATGTACATTATTTAGTGAGTGGTAGCGCATCGAACCATAATCAATTACAATACAACAAACACAAAGTACCGTTAAACTCGCTTAGGTAAGTAATTAGAGGACACACCTTGAACGGGAGAATCTACAGGACCCTCTCAATTGATGAGTTGCAAGCATTCCCAAGAGAGTTAAAAGACAAAAACATGGCGGCCATTGTGGTACCGTTAACAATGGATGCTAATGGGAAATCTTTTGTTAAATGGTACCAACATGGCCGCGATGACGTAACGTGCAAGAATAGGTCACTTGCATTATAGCATCATTTACTACCACTACCAGACTCCCTTGCACACTTCCTTTCGTTCAGTTAATTGTCACCAATTGTCTTACTATTCTCAAAAGGAAATGCAAATTTGAATAAGAATGAAAATTCGCGAAGCAATTTGGTAGTGGTAGTAAAACGACGCCATCATGTTAACGAACTATTACAGGGCTATAAAATAAGTAATAAGTGCGCATGCGAAAACTCTAAGTAAACCACCATATCGGTAATCCCGTAGTCAAAGCCTTGCGTTTTTCATGGTCAGCAATCTCTATCCCAGAGCATGCGTGCAAAATCTCGTACCCAGATTCCCATAGCATCATTCTGCTTCCTTGTCAGCGTCAACCCGCTCACCAAAAAGCCTCGGGGGATTCTGGGGACTATAATGCTGACCATGAGCAACGCAGACTCCGAGACTATAATCGAGAAAAATGCCGTTTTTTTTAACCAGTTACGGCACGGTCTCTGTTCATCCAATCAGAGCTCAAGCCGATGGTAACGCCTCTACCAATGTATTGTCTTAAACTCTTAACAATAAATTAATTAGTTAACTTTTCTCCAGGTTTTTCAATGGCAAGACCGGTGGTTTCACGCTTCTTCAAGCAACACCTCGACACCTAACGGTATCGTTCATCGGCAGTCATGGGAAAATACTTCACACGGAAAAAATTCCACCGAGAAAAACACGACCGTGTTCCAAGAAAAACACCAAAGCACCTTTTATTATCGAAGACTTTGAAGATTCGGTGCTGGGTGCTTTTTTTGGACTACAAGAAGATAATGAACTCAGACAACACCAAAGAGAAAGGCACACGGGTATGAATGGTTAAATAAGGGCGTACAATGCACGCGGTTGAGATCTCGACAGCCACTCTTCGTAGTGTATGATAAAGCCAAATAAGGTCAAAGTGCAAAAGCGCAGGTCTGGTTGCTTAGTACGGATATGAACCAGTAGCAAAACGAAATAGTCAACATTTGCAGCTTGTAAATAAAGGGTGGCTACCTCTATCACGCGATAAACATACGGATAAGCTGGGAGCCATTGCAATAATTTTTCATGCACCACAGGAAGCCCAAATAAACTTGAGGAGCTTCAAATGCAATTGAGAGTTGCTAGGCAGGTTGCTAGTTTAAAGATGGCGGGAAGAGACTCTTGACGCAAACAAAAGTCAAACCCGGCTTTGCCTGGCCTCAAAGCCATACCACATTTGCAAGACTTAAGTTTGGCAGCAGAATGAAAGAAAGTTAAAATGTTACCCCCAGCCTTCAAATGACTTTACATGAAATCGTCCTCTAAACTACTCTACAAGAGCAGCAGTGGTCACGACATTCATAAGCGTGGAGCCAGCAGAGTGCATACCATATATCCGTGAAGAACTTCGTAAGAAATTGCACAAGTTTGTAAGTTAAGTAGACTCTAGACCTACAAAACTTTGTACAAATTTGTTAACTTTTTCACGGATATATAGAATGGACTAAGTTGGGGTGGTAGTACCCTTCTTCCCCCCCCCCCCCCCCCCCCCCCCCCCCCCCCCCC